>JANIJI010000016.1:5212500-5415000 GCA_024500535.1 Leptonema lineaticorne | reverse complement strand
CGGGGGGTGGTTTACCCTTTTTTTACACAAGGGTAGGAAAAAGCCCATTTTTTTATTAAGGTCATTCCGGGAATAAAAAAATATATATATATATATTTACGGGGTTGATATACTCGACTGCCTCGGCCATTGTGCCTACGTACTCGATTCAATAGGTAGTTCTTTCATTTTACGCATTTTCGATATATAATATATGCGTGTGTGTGTGTGTGCATATGTATATTTGAATATATATATATATATATATATATATATATATATATGTGTGTGTGTGTGTGTAATCACATGCGTAAACAAACGTTATATGAGCACAAGCGTAAAACTGCGTATGTATGAAAAAATATATATAAGTATGTGCAAATATGTAACTTATTATATAAAATACACATATAAAAATAAAATTTGATATATGAATGAACATGAAAAGTATTTATATATATATTATATAAAAATAAATTTTAAAAATATTTTTTATCACTCAACGATATATTTATTATGATAAACATAATAAAAATCATAACGTGGATGTGTTGACATATTTTAAAAATCATTAAAAATGCAATAACGTTGATATATATATACTGCTTCATAAAAATATCACTAATAAATTAGATTAATTAAATCTCTGACGTTATTTGTATCAGATTCTAAATAAATTTCTATATAAAATGTATACAAAAATAAATCTGATACAATTTATAGAACGATATAGTGTTGAATAAAAAGAATTTTTGAGATAGATAATAGAATAATTTTTTTTTTTGAAACATCTGTAAGGAATATCTATAGTAGGGTAGCAGATTGTTCAGTACAAGCGAATGCTGAAAAAATGATATTGGAAGGCTCTATATTGGAAATATGTCATCCATCAAAATTCTCTAGTATTGAAAACATATAAATTCTCTCCGAATAATCATATTAATACTTTCAAGAGCTGATAATGATTTAAATTCAACAATAAAAATGTTGATTTATATAAGAAAAAAATTTATTTATAATTAAGAAATGCACCTATAATTTATTACATCCAAGTTAAATGATCATTTTATCATTACTAATGTCAATATTTATGTTGACAATGTTGATCGTAATATATTTAATAAATTTTCATATAAATACTAAATGGAAAATCTTAATTAAAATATATATCACAACTATATAAATCTAGCAGAAAAAGATAAGCCGTATGAAAGATATTTTTATTCCGAGTAATATAATTTAATAACGTTAATGTGCTATCCGACCGTTCAGAAAATTGAAAGGATTATTGAATAGGCGGTCATATTATATTGTATAATACTTTTTCCGAAGAATACCACTGATATATTATATGTTATATATCAGATATAAACGATTTTCAGGTGATCGCCGTACGGAATTATCGAATAAATTTTCAGCACTATTTTCACATGCGAAACTATAGCTATTTTTTTTTTGATGTGTGTGTGATGGAAAATCTCTTTAATAATTCTATCGATTCATCGAATATGTTAGATTCGGACTTTGAAATTAAATTGAGCAGGAAAACGATTTCAATTCTATATACGAACTATATTATATATATATATATATATATATATATATATATATATATATATATATATAAATTTTTATGTAAAAAATACAATACAAAAAAAATCGTCTTTTGGTTCTGAAATAGTTAAAAGTTGTGAAAAAAGCTTGAATTTTTAAAAAAGTAGGTCGCGGAAAGCTCACGATGACAATGCACACGTTTCCTTTTCGTCACCGGAATATTCGGGAAGAAACAAAGCCACCCTTATTCTTTACCCTTAATATTCATACAAATCGGTCCCCTAGGCCTTTTCCATTTAAAAAAAAAAAAATTAAGATTTTGATAAAAGAATTGTTTAAAAATAAAGAGTTATTAAAAAAAATGAATGAATAGAACCGTTATGCAAATATCGGAAGTATTTGTAGAAAAATTTAAATTTTAAAATATTATTTATATAAAGAACATGTTTAAAAATTTAATTAAAATTAATTTATTCTCAATACAATATTATAAAATATGATCACGAAAACATAACAAATCAAAATAAATAAAATCTAAAATCATTGAAAAATACATATTTTTCTTAATTTATATTCAGAAACAAGTATTTTCGTTTATTTTACATTGTTTTCAAGACCGAATACAAATCGAATCGATTTAAGCAAAATGCTAAAGAAGAAAATTTGTAAATAACATCGAGTAATTTGCGTAAATTCTGAAATCGAAGTGCGTCTACTCTGACATTGATGTCTGAAAATAAGGGTTGCCAAAATACTATTATTTTAATTAAAATATAAAAATAGTATATATTTTAAATTTATTTATCGAATATATTTTTCATATATTAATTAATAGAAAAATACATATTATTCTCCAATAATATTATATAAAAGACTTCCATTAATATGACAATAAAATATGAAACATTCGTATAAAATTATTTCATGTAACGTTACAAGAAATACTTGCAGCGTATATTACTATCCATATTCTTGCATTTGACGGTAATTTATATATGCAATATGGAAATTTTTGAATATTAGGATTGTTCAGTAACAACCCTGCACGTATATAATATATTTTATATATGGAAATGCACATGCGGCGATTTTTATCCACGCGAGAGACAAAACGTCGGAAAAGCGACTTTTCACATTCGCCCCCGAGCCAAGAATAAGGTGTGTACGTGAAAATTGCGCCCGTGTATATGTGCGTGGAAAATCTACGAAAAAAAGGGCATTTTCTATTTGAATAGGCCCATATTACTATTCAAATTCAAAATGCTTTATTTTCTTTTGTCGCCGAAAAGCGCATATATATTATATACTTGTAGCAAAAGTTTTTCTAAACTTCAAATAACAGAAGATTTTATCATTTTTTTTTTCATACTTAATTGCGACTAAATTATTTTAATGCGTTTAAAAATAGAAACCTATTGTATATAATATTGTGATCAAAAAGTAAGGTGAATTTGTTTATAAAATATAAATTCAATCAATTTTATCCCCTTCAAAGTAATCCCCATTCGATAAAACGCACTTCTTCTAACGCTTTTTCCAGTCCTCGAAACAGTCGGAATAGTCTTCAAGACCTTCTTCGATTCGGTTTTTATCTTCTTAATCGTATCGAAACGGCGTCCCCGCATTGGCTTTTTGAATTTGTCGAATAGCTAAAAGTCGCACGGAGTCAAATAAGGCGAATACGGTGGTTGCGGAACAATACGAGTGGAGTTTTTAGCTAAAACGTCGCGAAGAATCACTGCAGTATGACATGGTGCATTATCGTAATGAAAGAACCAAAAGCTGTAAAAACACGTCTAACTTGGAGATAAATAAATCTTTTGAGTTTTAAATAACAATTTCACCTTACTTTTTAATCAAAGTCGTATATTAATCAAAATATATGAATTTTATATAAAATTAAATAACAAATTCTATTCATAATTTACAGGCGATTAATTTTTCAGATTTTTTTAGTATGAAATTGACTGAAAATCGTTCGTCTCGATTAATAAATATCATATGAAACAATTATAAAACGACCCGGCATACATTAACTAATTTATATAAATTATCCCGTATGAGCTCATATAATTTATAATAAATGCTTTCGTAATAATCAATACGAGTCGGAAAAGCGAGAGAGAGAGAGAGAGAGAGAGAGAGAGAGAGAGAGAGTGAGAGGGAGAGAAAAAGAAAAACACCATGTCATTATTATGTGACAAAAAGGCTGGACGTAAATTACTATGACATTATTGATTGGTGACATTTGCTCACTTTAATTTAGGTAAAAGGGACGAATGACTGGGCATGTCAAAAAAAAAAAACGCCATATTTTTCTGTTTATATTCAATAATTCATTGCTGTTAAAATGGTAAAAATCGATATTAATTATTTTATTACGATAGCTGATGTAACAATAATTTAATTTTTGTGTGGTTATCCTTCGTTAAAGCGGATTTTAAACTGGATTAAATTAAATATCGTTATTATTCGTTTTTTTTTTCTAACAGAAATCTAATAACTTATTCTTAAAAACGAATTATCTTAACGAATCTTTTAAAATAAAGTTTTGTAATTACGTTTAATCGCCACCCTTTTTTACCATATTTATATTACTTATCGTACGTATAAATCTACGTTAGTTCATTTTAGTATTATATTATTATAATATACAACAATTTTGTGATTTTAATCTAGAAATATCGTTTATAATTTATTTTTAAAATCTTAAAAATAATCATAATTAATAAAAACGACATAATAAATATTATGTACAGATACAATTTTTTTTTATGTTATGATGAAAAATAATATTCATAATTATATACAAAATCAACGACTTAATAATAAAATAAATAAAAGATTATTATTAATAACAATTTAATTTGTGTATTGTCTTCGTGAATGAGCAAGTATGCAAAATTTCAACTAAATTGAATATTTGGAAGCGGTCGAAAAATCGATTACAAGAATCCACTCCGACAAACAAACATACCAATAAACTGTGTAAGTTAAATAAAAGTGTAAAAAAAATAATTAAATTATACTTAAAAATTGTAAAGTATTTAAATTGTATAAAATAGCAGAAATAAAATTAAAATAATATATATATATATATATATATATATATATATATATATATATATTAAAATAATAAAAATATAAGATTATCTATGCGAACGTACAAATAAATAATATTAATAATGATGACATACGACGTGAACTGTTTTCCACAGCTATTTTCGATCGTACATCACACTTTGCATGTAAATTGAGTCGTTATCTTATTTGCGTCGTTCTTCTGATGCTGCGGGGGTGTAAAAAACCAACCCCTAGCCAAGTGAAAGACATAATTCGAGTACTCAAACACCCTTAAGGCAGTCTTCGTCCGGTCAATATTGTCCTTCTACCCTTTTTTTTTCTCAAAGCGTCGCTAGGTACTCTTTTGACTTTGGGGATTGAACCCCCGTCGCCCTTTTTTTTTCATTCATATACAAACACTTCTAACTCTGTGCACATTAAGATATTTAAATATTTGATTGTACAAAACCCTTATTTAGGATGATTAAAGTACAAGTAAAATATATGCATAACACTTTTTTTTTTTAATTAAATATATTATTATATATATATTCGAATATTACGAATTCAAAAAAATGGATCAATATTCTTCAATACGTCCCTTTTCGACAAGTAAGCCATTTTTAATATCATTTTCAATGATGTCATGACGGCGTAGGATGAAAAATTAACACATCACATGCGGGTGCTTCGTAGAGTACAATTATAATTTTACGATGATAGATGGTGATAAAGTCCGTTTTCAGAATGGGGAACGAAAGGGAAAAAATGTGCGATGGACATAATTTAATAATCTTATACATGGCACAGGATTTGAACGCATCAAAAGGGACAAGATTGGATTTGGCCGGGTGTACCCCCAAAAGGCTTCCGGACCACGACGACAAATACGGGATAATCTATTAACAACATGTCGGCCAATGATAATAATAATAATAATAATGGTGATAATAATAATGTAGTCTAAAGATCTCGAGAGTTGAAGGACGACGGCGGGGAAAAGGTTAAGTTAAAGGTTTCGCTCCTGGAAATCCTCTTACAGAGTTAATCTCTCGACGACACGATACGCGACAACTGACTGAGACTGAAATTAAATCAGTATTAAATATATAAACGGTAAATATTGAAAATTGTCTAAATTTAGAAATTATATACTAAAAATAAACATTAAATTAAAACTCTTTTTCATATTAAAAATAACAATAGTAATATCTTTTATTCCATTTCTTGAAATATATATTATATTGAAATATTAACAATTTTATTAAAAATAATATAGATCCTCATAAAGAAAATTGTAGATTATTTAATTTATTATTATATCACAAATAATTTATAAAAATCAATAATAATATTTCTTATATTAAACAACGAAAACGCATCAAGCTCACTTTACAAAAAAAAAAGCTTTAGATAATATTTTATCTATCGTACTATGACAAGACGTTGTCAATAAAAATATGAGATGATGTATTAAAATCACAATTTCTCAATTATTTTATAAGGTTACACGATATTTACAATGCTTAAACATATTATATAAAATGAATTACGTATGTGACGAAGATAATACTGGGTGGTCTAAATAAAATGACATCACATTTATTATTCCATATGCATTTACTGATACGATTACATGCAACATCAATTAACGTTGTTATTTCATGATCATGACTGAAAATCGTGATTATCTCATTCACCTTTTCATGATAAAGTTGAAAACCTGTATTGTTCGATTTATAATATGTTCGAAAAATTAATTATTGTATATAATAGTATAAATGTTTATGTCAAATATCGAATAAAAAATCATAAATTAATATATATATATTAAATTATATATCAGGTGTGGTAAATAAATTGAGTATGATTTATAAAAATATATTTTTAATTTTAATTTAAATCACATTTATACATATATATTACTGTATAATATAATATATTATATAAATATTCTGAAAGAAAAAAAAATGAAATCATATATTATTAGGCGTTATTCCTTTCATTAGAGGATTTCCAATTTTGCCGCGGTCGTTACGAACCACCGTCCGCAGATAAAGGGTTAGACTTTTATTTCTTCAATTTTTTCCTCATAGTCCCTTTTCCATCTGAACGCATACACACGTGCACGTGAAAACGTATAAAAACCGACGTGTTTTTATCCAATTTTTTTTCCATACACGCTCTCATATATGTGTTTTTTTGACACCTCACGCCGAAACAAAATCCCCGGGTCGTGTCCGAGGGGTCGCATCACCTGCGGCCCGCACGTTGAGAGCCTCTGAAACGCGCGAATAATGGACGACATGCCAAGGGATGAATGCATGAAAAAAAATTACATATATTCTCCTTGTAAAATTGCTACGGCTCTATAAATATTATAGTGGTACGTCAAAGAAAGGTCTTCATAAGTGATATTTTTATTATTATTTTTATTTTTTTTTTGGGACATATTAAGGTTTTTTTTTGTCCGACTGCATTCGAATGTCTCAGCATTTTCGACACAAAGGAAATGTTTAAAGCGAACTTAATGGATGTGTGTGTGTGTGTGTGTATGTGCTCATAAAGGAAACGGTCGATACTACTGATTTTCCTTTGATTTCGAACTTGTGACACCCAAGGAGTCACATATTGAAAATCCCAGACAAAGACGTGTTATTTCTTCGGAAGATTCCGAAAAACCAACGTTTCTCCAACCTTTATAAATAAAAGAATATATTTTCAACACGTACATCGTATGACGAGCGTCATGATATATTATAATAATTATGTACATATTTTATAGATGAAAGTCACGTTTCTTTACATATTTTTCTGTATGCGAAATTATTTATTTATATTAAATTATTATTATATTTTACGCGTTACTTTGAATATGAATTCGTTAATATTTGATTATATTTTTTTTTAATAAATAATATGTAATAAATAACAACATTGAATTTATAATATAAATATTATTAATATATAAAAAAATGACATTATTATAGAAAATCATCTAATATTATAAACAATTATAAAATATCGAAAAAAAAACGAATATTTGTTAACCTTTAGTATGCCATATACTATTTATATAAATCGATTTTGACATGTATAGTCATATATCTGATACACAATGTCTTTTTCTTTCATTTTACGGCTCTATATTGTGATTCTAAACTCTTTTGAAATACATAGTATATATATATTGTGGCAGACTAAAGGTTAAAAAATATTAATCCAAATGTAAATGGAAAAAAATAGTTTTAAGGAATTTCTTGTATATTTGAAAATTACAAATTGTATATATATATATATATATATATATATATATATATATATATACAAGGTCGTGAAAGTATCCTGTAAATGTTAAGGAAATGATAACGATTATTACAATTGTCACGGCTGTCGTTATCAGCATTAATTTCATTTGAGACTACTAAGAAAACACTTTTGTATGACGATTTAAAATAACGCTCCGCCTTTAGGGACACGGTCGCATTAAACGCGGACCTCCGAGAACGTGATCCCCACCCGGCAACAGAACAGTTATTAAGGAATCGAACTTACCGAAGGGAAAAAAAAAAGTTTTTTTTTCCGCGTAATACATTTTTCGTCTTTTCACGGATTACACGATATTCTCTCTGCACGCACTCGCAAGTTTTTATCTGATTCAGAATAGTTTTTCTTTTCACCATGTATATATTTTATATATAAAACATTTTTTTTTTGCTATATATGTGATTCAATAAAATATTTCTTTTTATTTTCGGTACATACACGCATATACATATATGTATATACATTTACGAGCGAAGAACGAACTTACCGTCTGAGGAAAATTAAATAATAAAACATTAAGGCGAACCTTTCGTTACGTCCTGTATATATTATTACACGAGTTTCCGCCGAATGGAAAACAAGCAAAGAAAAGTTCGAGAAATTATTCGTACGGAATTTTTCCTAAGTCATCTGAAAAAAAAAATTATCTCCATCCGCATGCGTGAAAAACTTTATTCACTGAATATATAAAAACGTTGAAAATGTTACGAAAGTTTTATTTTAATATCGATATTTTTGAATAAATTATTGATAAGTTTGTGAATGAGTGGAAATTTAACAATTCACACGAGATTTTAAAAATTTTTTAACTTTTAATAATTTAATAAAATTTCATTTATATAATCTGTCATTTAGCGATTTATGTTAATTTATAATAATTATTCATAATAACATTATTAATGTTTGATGACAATAATCCAATATATAAAAAGGAATATGAGTAAAAATTTATACATATATTGTATAATTTAATCTAATATATTTTTTTAAGAAAATAAATAAAAAATCAAACTTTTCATTAATAATATTATTCAATAAATGCATACGAAATCGACGATTCGACTCCATTAAAATATCCATTCAGTCAAATGTTGAACTTGAACGAATTCAAAATAACATCAAGCGTCATTATTTAAAAATAATCAATCTTTTTTTTTTAGGTGAATTCGAAGGCTTCGTCGCACGAAATAATGCAGCCTGCGTCGAATTCGGCACTAAAAACACGCGCCCAAAAAATATGACTTTCGCAATTCGGTCGCCCTAAAAACGCAATAAAGAGCTTAAAAGCTTTCTCTGGCGAAATAAAAATAAAGCTCGCCGCGAAGGCGCGAGCGACGCCATTTTAATGCTCAACTTCCACGACGAAGACGGGGGAAAGGGGAGGAGGGATTTACATACTTTATGTAGGCATTATATCAGAGCTGTTATCATTATTATTACTGTTATTATTAATGTTTCGGAAACGGGGCGAAATTGCGACGCCCGACGTCGAAAGGGTTAAACGCAGAGGCGTGCGAAGATACGTCTCCGCTCGAACGACATCCTCTCAATACTTTCAATCAGAATTAATAATTTTATTATATTTATTAAAATTATATAATTGGAAAAATATATATATAAATCATTAATTAAAAAAACAACATTTAATTTTAGATATAGAAATGAGACAATTATAGCAAAAAATATTTTTTAATATATATATATATATATATATATATATATATATATATATATATATATATATAAAGATATATTTTTCATACTCATAATAATGTAAAAAAAATATGAGATATGAATTTTATACATTATTTTAATACAAAAAGTGAATAAAATAGACGAATAGGGTGACCGTTACGAAAGTTAAAAACGGTTCAGTGTATATAAACGATGATGTTTTCGTTTTGTTCGCCAATTTGTCGTACGATTAAAATTACAAAACGCGAATACGCCGTTATTATTTTAATTTCGCATATGTAAAATGCTGGTACGTTTCATTAATGTGTACATACATACATACGTTAATTTCATTAATAAATTAAATTGCGGTGTAAATTGTGCGTTTGCGTACGAAATTAATTACGTAAAATATTATTTATTCTCTGTTTGTATTGTTTTAGAATGATTAATTTTGCGCTCGTCTTCGTGTTAATTATTAAACTTTATAGGCACACATTATTTTTGGGTGAAGTGCGATTTTAATATTTAAATAAATAAATATGTGTCTAAATCTATTC
Organism: Leptonema lineaticorne; assembly: GCA_024500535.1. Taxonomy (NCBI): domain Eukaryota; kingdom Metazoa; phylum Arthropoda; class Insecta; order Trichoptera; family Hydropsychidae; genus Leptonema; species Leptonema lineaticorne. The sequence goes on along the minus strand of JANIJI010000016.1, from coordinate 5,404,843 downwards.
TAGGATTTTAATCTGAAAGTGACCATGACATATTAGATTCTAATATATTTTTGTTTTCATTATTATTATAATATTAAAATAGCAATTAATTCAAGATAATTTTAATTTCAAAATGATCATTATAATTGTATAATAATGTCAATATTATACAATTTTACAAAATTTTATACTGAATTGTAAAATACAACAAACAATATTCTGTATTTCTTCCAGGAATCCTCGCATAAATCTGAATGCGGAAACGAAATTTAAAATTTAAAACCGTAGTGGGACCAGAAAAAGATTGAGAATCTTGAATCTATGGTGGTTTTGGATTCGTTTATTTTTCTCGGTTTACCTTTCCATATATGAATATATGCATGTTTATTTTTTTCTCAAAAATTGATAAAGGCAGACCTCCTAGATGGACGACAAGACAAATTGCCGCTCCTAACGAATTATTGTTCTTGTCTACACAGTAGCGATCACAAAAAAAAAAAATACATAAAATATACGCAACTATCGCTTATTGTAATCATCAAATTTTAATTTCATTCATTTATAATCAAATTTTATTTTATATACGAATACATTAATGTTTATTTTTCTAACGTCAGTACAGTTACTAATATGGAAAATTAGTGAAATAATTATATTACAACAGTAATTTCCTTTTAGAAATATACACACATATCTACTATATATAGACGTATAAATACAATAATGCAAAAAAAAAATAGATGTACAAATTTATATATTATTTTAGATCAATGTATATATGCAGTTTTATACGCCTACAGAATGAACATATATATTATATCATGTATATAGAAAATGTATCATTTTCTTTTTATAACTTATATATATAATATATGTTTATAAACGTATGTAGAAATATTATAATATACACGTTGTATATAAAAGAAAAAAAAAAGTAAATCATTCCGGATTATTCCAATATACAAATTCCATTTCAAAATAATATATGAACACACATAATATATATATTCGTGTTACAATGAAAACAAAAAGAAAAACAATATCATTCCGATGCGTCATAACAATTTTAATTTTAAAAACCACCGCCTCGTAACGCCTAAAAAAAAGCGCAAAAATATACGCGAATCGATCGCGTTGCGCGTGTTTTCGAAAAATAACAAAAAAAAAAAATCGCGCTAATCGTAAAAATTGCAATGGAAAAAAAAACAATAAATAATAATAGTAACAAATTGAATTGTAATTTCTTTTCAAATTGCCACATTCCGAGACCGGACCCCGGAGGGCCTTTATTGCTTGCTGTCGAATAAAAAGCGCCGAAGCGAGAACGGGCGCTAGAAGACGGCGCGGGCGCGAATGCGACGGCGACCGCGCGATTACGAGTGACCGTAACGCGTATCCAGAACAACATAACAATAAAGGTAATGATTTATGCCGAAGTCGACGAGTAAAATAATGGATTCCTTTATAACCTTCTAATATTAATAAATAACTATAAAATATCAAATGGACGAACGATCTAACCCTTTCCTTTCCTGTTTATTCACTATATATATATATATATATATTTTTTTTCTATATGAGATAAAAGGTTTTTGTTGTTGTTCCATATTTTTTTTTCATATATAAAATATATTACATATATGCATTATTAAACTGTATATAAATACAAATATATATTTATATATAATCGTTTATGATATTCGAATTAAAATAAATGTAACTATGTTTTATGTCATATTTTTAGACTCGTATTTTACGTCGCTCCATAAAATAGATTCATTGAAGTATAAAACAATGTCTGATCACAATAAAACCTATGAAATAAATCCTTAACAACTTTAGCTACACATTCTACACTACCCTTTGCAATTTTGAAATTGCATTTCTGATACAAAAGTTTCATTAACTGCATATAGCGATATTATATATAATTTTATATTAAATTGAAAATTTTCGATTGAAATTTTTCATTATATATATATAAACCAATACTAAGAATTCTTATATCAGAATTACATACAGTACATTATTAATATTCAAAAAATATACATGAAATTTAATAATTATATATAGCGTTATTAATCAATTTATAATATTTTATAGACCTAATTGCTCTTGTGATTAAATATAGAAGTAATCAGTAGAAATTGTTATAACAGTCATTAAGAAAACATGTTAACAACGTTCATTTATTATGCATTGATATTCTCAATAATGCTCACAAATTTGTTGTAAAGTTTTAATAAGAACTTACACGTTAACTATTATACCAGGAGTCCTCAACCTTTTACACCAAAAGTTACAAGATTTTGTGACATGTGAGTTCTTGTATATAAATTTTAAGGAGAGGAGAGAGAAAAATTTCCAGGGTCATGTGTATGTATGAATTTTAAAAATTTTTCTATCTATAAATTTTCCCCTAATTCTAAAAGTGGTTGTTATAATAATAATAATAATATTTTTCATAATTTTATATAAGAGATGGAAACCATTTAAATTGTTGAATAATAATATTAAATAATGAACACTTAAAATTCCATGAAATATAAAGTGGTCTTGAATATAGAATTGCGAATAATTTATATTGAAGAAAAAAAAAACTAAATTTAAAAAATGTGAAACTAATCCGACCGTTTTCGCCGTAATTGAATAAATTAATATATTTTTTTTTAACCCGCTCGACGTCGCGCACTAGTCCCGGGGATATTTACATTTTACGCGCGGCGTCCATGTCAGATATTAATGGACCATCGGGGACCCCAAAGCAGTCGTCCAAACTTTAATAGGCTAACGGAGAAGAACAACTCGAGACTTAATTCACTTAGAAGGACGGTCGGGATCTAAAAGTACACTACTTCTCCGTACCCCCTTTTATATTCCCCGGGGACTATCTGTGGAGTTTAATTTTTGGGGCAAATCGCCATACGGGCGACCGGAAAGGGATCGAAAGTAAAACGAACTAGGTTTACAACTATCTTTTCGTAACGGATAACGTATTAACATACGTATCGAATACATGATTGTATCTTTGTTCTCGAGGGTTATATTAAAAAAAAATCTATCTATATGGGGGTTATATTTTCTTATTCATTCATTTTTATTATAATAATATTAGAATATTATTATATTTAAATTTACTTTTTTTCTGTAAAATTTTTGAATATATTGTCAATTTGACAAGTTGGCATATATATATTTCAAAATGAAATATATATGTCAACACTCAGATAATAATTTATTTTAATTAATATTATAACAATAATAATGAACTTAAAATATACAAACAAAAATTAATAATTCTACAATACTATTAGAAGAACAAATTCAAATAAGAATAAAACAAAAAATATATTAAGACACTATTGATATAACCCTCGAGATGTTTCAAAGAAATAGGACTAGTTGTAGCCGAGTGATTTTCCATAGATAGTGTTTGATGTGACCGCGGTCGATCGCAATCGTTCGAAATTTAATTACGACCCTAGAAAAGGGTTAAAATCGTAATCTGTACATCGATGCAGTTTCGATGGCGGCCAACGTGTTAATGGAATTAGCTTTACGGCGAATATGTGTTAATTAACTGCAGCGAGACACGACACGCGCAACGTCCGTAAACTTTTTTATCGCCGACGTTTAACACACATTAAAATCGACGTTTTATTTATTTATTTATTTATTTAAGACATGAAAACGACATTTTACATAATCAAATTTGTATTATTATATATTCTTATAATCAAATATAAAATAGAAATTTAATATAAATTCAATATAATAGTTTGTATTTGATATATACTCATGAATATTTCATAATTCAAAATAAACTGTCATTCTGTTTTATTTTTGTAATAAATCAAATTAAATATAGCCACAATTAAAATATAGTAAAACTATTGAAAAAATAACAACGTTAAACATTGTAAAATCATTTTGTATATATATATATATATATATATATATATATATATATATATATATATATATATATATATATATAAACCATTTTTCAAACCCTGCAGTTCGCAATTTTAATCCTATTATCGGTTTTTCGCCTAATCCCGGAGCTTTTAAATAGTAAAATAATACACAAAAATTGGTGAAAATATTACATATTCATCGAAAAATTAAGAGCATATATAAAATCGATGCATTTTAATAACATCAGCACGGCCGTTGGTAAATAATCGGTTTATTGGTTCATTGGTCAATTATCAATAATCGACTATTTTGATCATCGATGCAAACATTCTCTTAATTTGCATATGCAACAAACATAAAATTAATGTACATATTTATGCCGTAAAAATCCAATTTGTGTCCAATAAATAAATAGATTTGTGTGGAAATGGTTGCGAAAAAAAGAAACATCAGTATATTGTTATTGTGATCGTTTTTTTTTTATTATTATCGATATTTTCGTGGGTGTTGTCATAAATTTATTTTTATTATGCCATACCCAGTATATATAAGGCATTTTGAGATGTTTTCGATCTCTGTAAAATGTTAATCCCCATGCTGAGTGACCATTTTGTGAATGTTTACTGTGCCATGATAATTTTTTGTAGTTGAAAAATTCTTTTATTAACAATATATAAATAGGATTAAGTTTATATTTTACAAGATATTTATTTTTATGTTACAAAAAAAAATTGCATAAAAATTCTAATAATAGATATGTTTAATAGAATTTATCCATCATAGCTATACAAAATATTTTTTTAGATTAAATTAAAAAATGTATCTAAATTACTCATTAGTAAAAAAAAATAAATTATCTCGACTAAAATATTTTTTTTGAACACATTTTAATTGTAAAAATTGTTCTTCTACTTATTAAAACAAAACATATTATTAAATTGCTTTGAATGAATATTTGAACTACAAATTAGTTTTATATAATAATACTGAAATTCTTCATATTTAAAATATCTTCATGTAGTACTTTAAAGACTAAATATAAAAGATGCTCACAATATTCATGAAAATTTGATTATTTTGGTAATAAAACCCATTAAAATACAATCCTCTCCAATTGATGATGGATTAAGTTATTGCAGTTCTTGTATAGGAAAAATATCTTGGCTCAAGTATCTGCAAGAGTGACTTGAAAAGAATTCAGGATCTCTTTAGAATCCTGACAACACAAATAAAAATTGAAGTGATGATCGCAGACCTTCACACGCGAAGAGATACTTGAATAAGAAAAAAAAATAATATAAAAACATATTACCTAAAAATATATATAAATTTTGAAATATTTATAATATGAATATTTAAACGGTATTAAGCAATGTGACAGAGATTTTCAGAATCAAGGTCACACTATAATTTATTATCTATTAAGTTAAAACGCGAACTGCGCATAAAACTTTTAAATATAATTCCCAAACGAAAGATTTTTAATACAATGCAAAATTTAATATATTTCAATTTATAATACAAACGTCCTTCATAAATAAACAAAATAATGAAACACTCGTATTTACGTGCGGATACATTAATTTAATCATTGAGCATATATATTTTTTTTAATGACTTTTTCCAGAACTTAACAAATTATCTTTTTCATAAAGATAACGTTTTATATAGCGATATTATATAATTTGACGTCATTTGAAGCCTTATGCACATTATTAAACAGCCTCGAACATTAGCCACAGTTGAAAAACAACACAACATTAATTTTGCTAATGGATGTGTGAATAAGTAAATCGAAAGAACTCGCAGGAAAACAACAAAATATATACAAATACACACACACACACACACACACACATATATATATATATATATATATATATATATATATATATATATTCTTACGAAGTGGGCAATTATCGATCGTGAGCATTTGGTAAGCGTATCCATTGTCCGATTGCCTTATAAACTGCACTTACACGTTTTGGCCTCTAAGCGAAAATATATGGTAAACGAGAGAGAAAATGAACAAAAATAAATAAATAAAAAGAACGACGTAAAACGATACAAGTCCGTGTATCGTTCAATAAAGATTTGCATTTAACACGGGCCTTTTGGAATTCAAAATTGTGTGCCCGAACATTTTGTATCGCTTCGAATCAATTTATTTTAAATCAATATGAAATATATATGAATATGCAATTTGTACGTGTGTGTGTTTTTTTTCTTCATTTTATAAATCGTTATCTTTCACGTACTCTTAATTAATTAATTCAATATATGTTGTATACAATTATGGATAAAAAGTGTAATAATTTACGGATTTAAATATAGAACTAATGACTCAAATCTAAATATATATTAAAATATAAATAAATACATAACACACACAATGCATGTAAATTTAAAGATAACATAAATTTCATGCATGTATATTTATATTGTGAGCGAGAATGGAGACAGAAATTATATTATTATACTCATTGTTTTTCAATCTTTTTGGTAAAGAAGTATACTGATTCTCGTCCTCTTGAAAGTCCTGCATTGATAATAGTACAAAATAAAACAGAAAAAATATAATTTGGGAAGATGTAATAATGAGATATATAATATCAGCATACTTTAGAATGAAAAAGGATATCAATCTCTATCCTAGTTGACTGAGGTACTGAAAATGTCCTTGTGATTTTGAAATTGTAGAATTAATTGTATGTAAATATAAATAAAATATAATTGAAAAGGGTGAACTCCCCGTACGTCGACCAATATTGAATGTTTGGGTGGTAGCTTGCTTTTTTTCATTAAACAATTTTCAATTATAACTGTTTAATTTAATATTTTTCGTACATATTGCAATTTACACAAAAAATGTCGAATATATACAATATATGAGTCGAAATCTTATTTTTTTATTAGATTTTTGATTTAATACCATAATAATTAAGCTATATTTGAATATTTATTTTTGATAAAGAATTTCCAAATACTATATTGGAAATAAATTTACTATTGAAGTTTGTTCTATTATATAAATTTTATGGTAAAAATAATAAACGATATGCAATAATCGGATCGTTAAATAAATTATATAATTATTCAGTAACGCTAATAATGAATCGTCGGTAACGTGTTTAAATATCTATAATCGATCACTGGTTAAAAATCTTGATATTTAAATGCCATTATTATTTTTAAATAATTAAAAATATAAATATTTTACTCTCGTTATTAAAATTAAATTCTTTAATCTAAAAATTAATAAGAAAATAATTAACTTTAATCAAACACATACGTTTCTATATATATATTTATATATATTTCGAAGATAAAGCAGGGTTAAAAATCATTTAATTCAAATCATTTACTCAAATTTCTAAAGCTACGAAATCTATATTAACTGCGCATGTAGAATTTTAAACGTCAAGACACAAAGGCATCCGTTTTTCGAACATAAAATATTGACAGAAGCCTTTTATGCTAGCTTCGCCTCCCCCCCCCCCGGTTGAAAAAAAAAAATAAAATAAATATGGAATATAAAAAAGCCTATCGAATATATAATATATTTATGCGAAGAGGGAGAGAAAAAAATAAAGGCAGTCCTTTGCAAATATACACCCTCTTCTAATATGCCCTTATTATACAAATATACGCAAATTGGATCGGAAGTTTTCGCATTATTTAACCTATCTCCCTTTTTTTGAGATTCGAGTTATCGAAAAATAAAACGCGATAAAATGAAAAAACGAAGGCAACGATGGTGGGGAGGGGGGGTTCTGTGAAAAAAATCATCTAAAATTACTCGTTATTCGATTTTGTTTACCGTGTCATCGATACGTTTGAATATCCAAAAATAAGCTGCGAAAACGCAATGTGAGCCCTCATCAAAGGGAGAATTTGCCTGTTTTTATATATATATATATATATATATATATATATATTTTCATATATACATATAATCATAGCGACTTTCTCTATCTCTCTTTTAAGGTGCCTTTTTATCGTATCGCATCGCTGTCCTTAAAGGGATTAGCTTGTCTGATAAACAAATGAGATCCAAAAATTGCGTCGGAGTCGGATTACAATTTCAAAGTAAATATAATTCATTTTTCATAACGTACGATATATATTTTTTTTATTCATATTTAAAATTACTTACTTTCGTTCGATTAAAAAATAATTTATATTAAATTCTAATACAAATTCAAAGCTTTTGTTCATATATTATATTTTTATAATATTTAAATATATATATATATATATATATATATATATATATATATAAAGTTATTTCAAAGTTCAATAACTTAAAGTTATTCCGAAATTCAAAGTTCAATAACTTTGAATTTCGGAAATAAGAGAGCGCGCTTTACGCGAATGCATTAAAAAGCTCGCCGAGTTTTCTTAGGGCGAATCGAATGAATGTGCGTGGAAAATTACAGTGTTTGCGAGAAATGAGCTTCTGGAGAAACTTGGGCGTCTAAAGGTCAAACTTTTCGCGTACGTCGCGTTTCCTTTCCCGTATGATTGCGCCCGTGGGCGCTAATTGTATGCAAATTGCAAAAGAGCTTTGGCGCAAATCGTCCAACTTCACCTACTTACTTCACATTTTTTTTTCTGACGGTCTTATTTCTCGCTTGTCAGCGAAAAGAAAAAAAAATCGAGAAAAAGTCGCTATAATAACATCGACTGAGACGAACGCAAAATATACAGCTGCATACACATATAACAAAAAATCGCGTTTTCATATATTAATAACTCTAAAATAATATTTTTTCCTTAAAAAAAAAAACACATTTTTTATATAGTATTATTAGTGGCAATTATAATATATATCGTAAAAACGATATAATTAATTGCCATCTTGCATTGTCATCGATAGTGAGTAAATATGAAAAGTTTCAGTTCAATCGGTTATCGAAAAGTGCTCGAAAAATCGATTAGAAAATTTCATCTATCCAAACAGACAAGTGAAGCTTACATAAAAAAGTGTTATAAAAAATAATAAATTTTAATAAAATATGCGTACAAAATTAATATATCTAATTTTAACTATTCAATTAAATAAAATACTAAATCGATGAATTAGAACTCAAAAAACATATTTGAAGAAGTTTAAAATATACATGATTCAATATTTTATTATATTTTTTATGAGAGTAATACATATAATATATATATAAAATAAAATAATACATATATATATATATATATATATATATATATAATTCAAATTTATTTATTCTTGTATTTTTTACCAAAAAAAAAAAATTAATTCACAATTACAAATCAAAGAATAAAAGAATATAACGTTAATGATTTACTTTATTATATATATATATATATATATATATATATATATATATATATATATTTTTGTAAATAAACGTTGAACCTAGTTGTTCGACTTGGACGATAATTACATTATGAATAGGTAGACTGTAAGACGTCGAAACGTTTCGGCATATATCTACATAGCCTTACGGAATAAATCACGATAGTTCCGTATTACTTTTACTTCCGAAACTGGATTTTCTTCTCTAACGTCGAAAGGACGACCGTCACGTCGCTATTCCACCGTCCCAACCTTCGTTTTCTTTCACCTGATGATGAAGTTTTCTTCGACGCGGCAGTAGTCGACTATATATATATATATATGTGTGTGTGTGTGTAATAATGTATATATATATATATTTTTCTTTTCATTTTTTTTTCTATTCCTTCTCTTTCAGGTTCAGCCGGTTCGTTTTTCATGTCGATGCGAAAATCGCGTTATCGCAAATGCGGAACGTTTTCATATAAGGATGAAGAAACGAGGTCAAACTTGATTTTGGTTAGTGAAAGGGGGCGAAACTCGAATAAATAAGGTTTCTTGCCGAGGCTTTACTTGGTCCGTATTCGAATTCGTACAAAACGGTGGCCAACGATACAATTTCTATAATTCATTTTGACTATAATTTTCATTGTATGTTACCATTGCCATTACCATAGATAGTCTGAAATACGTTTTAGGCTTTCAGTGGAAAACATTCAAAACGGCACGAATACAATATCAAGAATTGACGTGATAAATAAACTGAATTTAGTGATTCTATTTTCACCGAATTATATTAGCAAAAATATTTACTTTTTTCCATTTATATAATTTAATATTAAATAAAATTTATATTCCATTAAGTACTAGTATTTATATTTATGTTCCAATTTTTTTCTCGATAAATGAATATTCAACTCCATTTCTTTATTACATAAAATTATTCTATTGCTACCCTATATTTAAACAGACCCTAGAATTAAGCTTTTATCCTCTGAAAAGTGATAATATCGGCCGCATGCGGTAGCTTAGTGATAATGTTTACAATTATAAAGTTTACATTATGGATTAAAATCCTAAAAATCGCTTATATTATAATCATTATTGTGAAACGATTGTTGAATGTTAAATAAACGATGATGCATTAATTAAATTTATAATTTTTATATATTTAATATATATTGTTGATCATAAAAGTGTAATTATTTTTATGGATAATAAAATAAATTGAAAATTTCAATGATGTCATTCAAATATATGCGAGAAAATTAAAAAATTTTCCCATGACCATCACATTTTTTGACAGGACAATTATATATAATATAATAGCAATCAACGTAATGAAATTAACACAGTGACAGCCATGCTAAAAATCGTTTCACATAAAAAAAAAAATAACGTCGAATTAACATAAATTTGGAAAAGCGGCAATAACTGAAAACGATTGCAAATGACAAATAATTATATCGGATAGCGCTGATGCAAATGTGTGCGCGAAATCGAAATAAAATTATATGTATATATATATATATATATATATATATATATATATATATATTGCCATTTATAAATGACCGGTCGTTAATGGGTCGAAGCTTTATTGTATGCGTTCGTTGTTTTTATTTCTCCGACAGGAAACTCGCGTCATTTTTACTACGAATTTACGGTCTGTTGCCGTATGAAAAACCGTGAAATCGAGATAAATTTATACGATTTTTTTCTCTCTCTCTCTCTCTATCTTTCTTTCTCTCTCTCTACCAATGTTCATTTTTGTAGCACGTTTCAAAAATTTAATTAGCGCCAGACCTCCGTGCAAAATCGTATATAATTTTTGTATAATATACGGCAGACGAATGAGTATAATGTTTAATGGCTGTCTAATTCAATAATGATACAAAACCGGCGTGAAAATATCGCTAATATTCATATCAATCTACAAAGTGAAATTTGTACTTATTAAAAATTTAAATAAATTAATAACGTGACAACCCTATATATATATATTAATCGAAATTTAAAAAGAAAATTTATTTTTTTTAAATCAAATCGAAATTATATATATATATATATATATATATATATATATATATATATATATATATATAATATTATTTTCTAACGAATTCAAATCATAACCTATTTTTTATATATAATATTTCAAGTTAATACACTCAATAAATATTATAAAGTTAATAATTCAATTAAATTAAGCTATAAGTGTGGTTTGAATTCTCGCTTTCTGAACATAAAATATTAATATTTTATATTCAAAAAGAAAATATAAAGAGAAATATTTTAATATATATATATATATATATATATATATATATATATATATATAATAAAAAATGTATTTCATTTAATATTTATAAAATATAATATGATATATATTGAATTTTCAATGAAATTATCAAAATTTATTAAACTTATACAAATTTCAAAAAACTTATATGTAAATATATCGAATTTGTGAATATATTATCGATATTATTCAATATATAAAATCAATAAAGATAAGATTGATGCGAATTCTGATGTTAGATCATCAATATTAGTTTATGAAACAAAAATATACGAACGAATTATTTTTGATGTAATAATATTATGAAAAAATGATAAATGATCGTCATTATATTAAATTTTCTTTATCTCTATCTGCGAAATGTGTAATTAAAATTCATAAAAATCACGTTTAATCCCTTAAAATGTGGCCACTATAGGGGATGATAATATAAGACATATTATATTGTAAAGCGCAATATTTCATTAGCAACAATGCGGGTTTATACGTCTTTTAAGATAACTTAACCGGCAATCTAGTAAAATTTCGTACATGTTCATGAATGTTTACACACACACACACACATACATATATATTATAGGCATTGCCGTGTGTTTGTTATCAGAGCACAAATTACAAGAAACCGTGCAAGTTAATCGTTCACGGCTTCCTTTAATTAAGATAAAGACGTTTTAATTCCGTTTTCGGCCCTTAAAAACAAGACCGGATAAACAACGGGCTCTTAATTGAGAGGTTGTGCGGTCTCGATTTCAATTTTATATTTTTTTTTTCTGATGTATATCTCATTTTTAATTACTCTTTTTAATTAGAGTCCGAAGAGTTGACGTCGCGCCGTTATTAACCGATTAATTATATCTACGACTGTCCGTGTTAACGATAATTAAGATATAAAAATTATAAAGTGAATACAGATTTCAAAATTCATAATTCGATATAATTAGATAACTATAATTTTATTAGAATAAAAATGGACTGAGGTTAACGTGTTGAGAATTTGAATTAAAAATGAATCGAAAATTACGTAAAAATTCGTAATTAACGATTCGTGACTTTTTAATAGATCTACTATGAATAACGCGCGTTTTTAACGAATACGCGTGCCGCAAGTTTGAAACTTCTGAACGAAGCTGTGTGGTCTCGTGTTCGATATTATGAATCGGCACAAAGGATAATATATATATATATATATATTTTAATAGGACCGAAACTATTTAAATTTTTCTAACTGATCATAAGGTAGAAAAGCAGGTATACAGTGTATTAAACGTTGAATTCGCAGAATTCGAACGTGAAAAAAAATATACATATATTATAAAATATTTCAACGGTTATCATTTGACAGTTGTCAGAGTCAATTTCCACTCTGACAACTGTCAATCGACAACTATCAACCGTTACCAGTTTTCAATAATGACATCAATCCGCATTCGCGCAAAATACACACCCAGTGTGCAATCAACGTATCGTGTTCAATGTCGAAAGCTTTTCAATGAATAAAACTACTATATGTATTTTTTTTTTCGATTAAAAACATCCCATTTTTGTTTGCGAAATACGATGATTTTATACAACACGATTATTACACAAACACGCACACCATTTATCCGGGACAGATATACAAACAATTTATTCAGATATCGTCCGTGAATGTTCATCTAATTGAATCAGCGGGCATTGAATCCTCTTCGATTCTTCATAATCCTCTATCAATATAAATATTTTCGATATACAAACATAAATATATATATATATATATATATATATATATATATATATATATATATATTTATATACGTATACAAAAATCTCTCACCAGAGGTTCCCAATCCGTCGCCGAACCGATAAAATTTAATCCGCATTTCGGGATAATAGCCCTCCAACATCCGATAAATAATTACACAAATCCACTCGAAGCGATTATTGGCAATTACTTATGCAAACGCTTAAATGTCAACGATCTTTTGTGTTCGCGCACTCGATTATTAATTGCTTATTAGACTCGAACCATGCCATATGTATATGCACGTTATATAGCCTTATTCGTATTGCTCATTTATTTAAATTAATAATAACGATGTAACAATAAAGCGGAGAACAATGTGTATAAAATTGGAGTAGCACTCCATGTTTATATGATGGCGTTTGTTCTGTTCACGTAGTCAAACAAAAGGGTCAACCTCAACTGCAATATAATAAAATAATTGCAACAATGCCAGTTGTTGCACATATTCATTATATTCTTAATAAGATTTAAATGCTAGACCTTTTTCACGATTTCACAATTTTCCAGTGAATAGTATTCATGATATTTTATATACAAAATCAAAATCAAATATGAATCTAAAAGATGAACCGATTAAAAAAATTAGACATGTTCTAATAATTTTCAAGAATTTCAACTATATTTAGCTACGCATAATAAATTGATATTGATCTAATTATAATTTTACTAATTAAGAATTCTTTTAATATTCTAAAAGAAAAAATATTACACGCGACAAACTGTTGCATATAATTTGACATTCGGTAAACTCGTCACGAATTCATTTAAACTCTCAGTTTCCTTTCATTTCCAATTAAAAAAATATATATATATATATATATTTACAAGAAAAAAAATGATGGGGGACCGAACATTAAAACGGGGGATATTACAATTATGACACGTCATAAAAGGAAATTATATTTTATAACGGACTCGTGCCCCCCTTGGTATAACTTTTTGAGTATACCAAATGAAGGCGGCAAATGCGTTCGAAAATTTATATCGGTGATGTATAATGTAATGAATTCATAAGAGGGTTGCCTTAAGAGTGCCCTTAAATACTGAGAGGAGAGGGATTCTTATATACAGGGTCGTTCGCTGAGATGCTTCTCAGCATCAATTCATTAAATTTTAAACAGTTTTTAGCCACAAATCGACTAGAGTGTCATTTTGATATATGTATCATATTTAATAATATTTTTGCTATATATATATAATATGAAAAAAATATTTAATAATAAACAAATTTTAATGAATGATAAAAAAATATAATTATAAATTATTATAAATTAAATTGATTCGAATATATATTATTATTATATGGACATAACAATGTGAGATTAAAATGGTGGTATGTAAAAATTGTAAAAAGCGCGCATACTTTACGACTCATCCGTATAAAGATGGCGGTGTACGTACGATATAATATTTTTAACAACCCCCAAGAGGAACGACACGGCAATTCATTTCCAGCAAAGAAAATGCGCTTTTACAAGAGCCCACTCGACTGCATTGTTTGCAACCCCTGGCTTTAGAGCGAGACACGTGTTCTGGATTCAGAAAATCAGTTATTCTTTACTTTCACGTACGTACACACACACACACACACATAGATCAGGTAAGAAATAATATCTATTGTGTTTGAAAGGTTGTAAGTTTCTTTTCTAGACATATATATATATATATATATATATATATATATATATATATATATAGTATGAATAAACCGCTTGGGTGGTTTCGAATGAAATATATTACGTCATAACAACTGTTTCTGATGTCGTTGTTGCTGTTTTTGTTGTTTGCCGCAAAAACAAAAAGCTCTAACAAAATCGAGTGTGCCTCACCCGATTTATAATGAGATGAAATTTGTATAGTACAATATAAAATTAACGACGGTCGTAAATTACGCACTTTTTGAATGACCCTCCTATTATGGAAGGCGATGTTTCGTGCTAATACATATTCAAATATTAATAAGGCATACATACAAACAATGTGCCTCGTGCACGTTTATATTTTATTTATACTGTAAATGTGTTATTAATAGTGTTTAAACTTTGTTCGGGACACTTTCGTATAAGAAAATATTGACAAAATTGTTCAATGAAAATATTACTTGTATTTGAAGCCTTTGACCTCCTTTACGAGTTCTATGACAATTTTATACAATATAATTCCTTCTATAAATTTTACCTCGTTCATTATTTATTATTAATTTATATTTTATACCGTCAATTGAAACAAAGTCTATAACAAAAAAAAAACATACTAATTAACTTTTAGATGAAAATATTATATATAAAATTGCTATCAAATAAACTTTATATTGTGATTCTCAACAATAATATGTTATAAAAGAAGATTTGCGATTTTATACAATGAATAGCGGTACAATTTAAATCATTATTTGATTTGAAATAATTAAAGTTGACTTAATTAACAACTTTAAAGTTCAACTAGTTAGGAAATCCAATTAACTCGCGAACGAATTTGCACATAGGACCGCTTAAATCGGATAGTATAAAAAACACGATTATTCACTTATATATCAGTGCGAAAAAAAATATATTAAGATTTTTATTCTGGAATATTTTAAATATTATATAAAAATATTTCATCTTATTTACGAGAAAAGAAAATGTTCGAAATCGTTAAAAATAACTATCAAAAACAAGTATTATACAGCATTATTGCATCTTTCATTCATAAAGAAATCGTTTTCATAACAATGGCGAATGATTATCGAATAAAAATTCTACGTCGTAACACAATTTAAAAACAAGCATTAACATCACGATATCATTATCATAAAAAAAAATAATAATCGAGAGATGGCTTTCTCCCGATTATTGAACGTATTCAAATGAATCGGTTATTTATTGCGATTGCATAAAGAAAAAAAATGTAATCGCCGCTTAATGCGTTAAATAAAATATAATGCGATAAAGTAAATTGAACTTCAATAGAACTCCATTTAAAATCGTTAATATAATAAATTATAAATTGACTAGTATTGTTCTACATAACAAAGAAAATTCTTCAAATATTTACTTTTTTGGATTTTTTTATTTTTCATTCGTGTTTTTTTTTAATTTCATGGGAAAAATAATATTATAACGGTTTTTAGTTTTCTTCTGACTAAATATTTGTTTATTCTGTAGATATTATATACATATAATTACATTAAAATCATTAGTATTCCAGTAAAAAAGCAACTAGTTTTGTAACATTTTTTTCAACTATTATGAAGTTTTTTATTGGAGCTTTATACGCAATTAGAAAAAATACTATAAAATTATCCAGATTTTTATTAAGAAAAAATATATCATTATATGATAAATCAATAGTTGAATAGTTGAAAAGGATGAAGGAAACAAAAATATATTGTTCAAATAAAAATTAAAATTATAAGACTGTTGAAGAAATATATACAGTAAGAAAATAATCTCGTTCAGCATTTATCATAATTTTCAAATATGATAAATAATTAATTAATTATTAATATGAATTTATTTAATAACAAACAGATAGCGAAAAATTTACTATCATATTGTTTTTGAATATTGCATCGAATGAAAATTGTTCTAGCGACTAACAAATGAAAATTTTCAGCTTGTTTTTCCTTTATCATCGCCGTCGAATGCAATTTTTAGACCAAGTGAACGAATATACTGGTGAAAAAAAAAATAAACAAACACAAACAAACACCGCAACAAACTATGTCCAGAACGTGGCGAAATAAAAACGCACCACACCAACCCCAAACCCCAACCCCTACCCCGACAACGGAAAACTTTTCGTGTATTTTGAAAAATGTTTACAAATCCACTCGTCGAAACTCTATCGTACTACGACAAAGAGACGAGGATTGGGGGGGGGGGCAACAGAACAATTTCAATACGGCCCCCTAAAAAAATAATAATAAATAAAAATTACAAAAAAAAACACTGTAAAATAAAAACTAGCAATTAAAAGCAGCAGACCGCGGGTACAATTCATTACGATTCGACACGGGGACAAAGTGATAATTTTCACCGCGGCCAGTTCGAGCCTATTAATAATTCTCAAACTGTGGTTCGCGCGGGTAACTGCCGCAAAATTAATCACGCGAGAACAAACTGACTTTTTTCGATTATGCAACACAAATACCGCATTTTGCAACCGTCGTATTAATTTATCAAGTTTCGTTAATTGTCAGAGTTTCTCAACGGTTGTTTTGTATTAATTATTTTTTTTTTCATTTTTGACGCGAAATACATTAGCGAGCGACTCGTGACAAATTGAGCTTTCGCTATATACTATTTAAAGTTGGCGAAAGTTTCTCACGAGATGCAAAATTTTAATTTAAAAATAGAAACATAATTTTTATATAGAATTTAAGCACTAAAAATATAAATAAATCCCTTGTAAATTAAACTTCAATTAAAATTATATATATTGTATTTTCACAGAAAAAGAATGTATTGCAATCAATATAATTTCTATTTATATATATATATATTTAAACAATCATTTCATATTTTTTTACCTATGAAATGAAAAATGTTTATAAATACAAAAGTTATTTCAATATATACTCGTAAACTGTTTATATTACATATTACATTAATCATATAATCCGATAATTTTGTTTTCTATATTAAATCCGTTTAACTATCAGCAATATGAAAATCTCCGACAATAAATCCTTGTATAATATTTTAAAAGCTTTTATTGAATAACGTATTTACGACCCGGTTTATATACGTTTTAAAACGACGCGACAAATCTACAACAATTTATATTATAAATTATAATAATTATTACACTTATATTAGATTCTCAATGTGTGAGCTTTCAAAAAGTTTCGTCTCCCGAACGTCCAAAAAAAAAAAAATAATGAATAAAACCGTCGCATCTAATTGAACACGATGTTTCCCAAATACGCCGTTCCATTATTGTGCATCGTGTAATAATCGTTAAAACCAATTATTATCCATTATTATTATTATTATTAACATGGTTACAATGTACGAAAGTAGAGGACGGTGAGCATTCTATTTTCATAATATTGCAGTAGAATAGCGGCAAGTTAAATAATGAATGTGTTTTGCGGAGGCAAAGTGCTCCAGTATCACGTACGACGACTAAATCACAATTTTATTTTATTTCATTTCATTTTTCGTTTATTTTATTATTTTATCGTGTTTTTTTTTGTCCGACGTCAAATGGGATGAGGGGGGGGGTTAAGCCGCACGATTTGCGCTTAAGGCCACCACTATAACAATAACATAGAAAAAAAAATATTATTTATTTTAACAACGTCGTCGTTCTGCTTCCTAGACCGCGTCATATATTCAAATTGTTTTCTCTCTTTCTTTATTTTCATTTTATTTTACTTATTTATTTTTATTTTTGTTACTGTAACTTCTTACATTTATGCGTATAATGTACTGTAAAAGAACGAACATAAACTGTAACGTTTTCACTTTTATAGTTTATACTTTAAAAACTCGACCAATAAAACCCTTTTATATAATTTGCTTTCGGGCGTAATAATTGTGTTTGACTTTGACAATGAAACCGCTCATAATATATATATATATATATATATATATATATATATATATATATATATTATATATAAACTGAAAAAATATATGTATTATAAAAATACATATATGATACAATATAATATAATAAATAAAATTACAATTTTTGATTGGAAATATAAAATCAAATTTCTGTCGAAAATACGATGATAAATAAACAAATAAATATCGTATTTTTTCACGCGAAGGTGACATTGTTTTAAATAATTCCGTTAATTGTTGAAAGCGTATTGAGAATTTTCCCAAATGGCGTCCATTTTGAACGATAACCTAATGTCGTTTCATAATTTTCGTAATTAATCATAACCCGGTCAGATCAAAATTAAGCTTGGATGATGTTGAATATTTAATAAGGATTTTTGAAATTCCATTCCGGTGACCCATTTATTTTTTTTATATATATAAAAAAAAACATGCCAATTTCATTAAACTCGAAAAGATGTATTTAATAAAAATCTGTTTTTATTATTTATTAGCGTTTTCATTTTATTAAAATAAAGTTAAATAAATCTATAATAAATTAAGGCGTACGATAAAGATCGCAATATTGTTTCAAAATCTCGAATATGTAACAAGGGACGATGTTTGAAAAACGCAGATTTAAACAATATTTTATTACGCAAAGAAAATTCGGTTTTTGTAAAAGTTTTATCACCCCCAACGTTTGATTTATGGTTACGTAAAATAAGTATTTTATAACGTTTAAAATGAATAAAATAGTGGTAAAGTTTTTATTCATAAATCAAAAGATTATACAATTATATACTATTTTTATTCGATGTCATAAATTTCATTTTAATTCTATATTAATTTTTTATATATTATTGACATTACAATTTTGAGTCTTCCTGATATTATGCGAATATTATCGTTATAAATTTATAATGTAAATACGAATATTAACTCAATGATTTAATATTAATAAAGTATTATATTATATATTATGATTATAAAAATGATAATCTAAAATATTTTTATATTGAATGTATATTAAATACGTGTTAAAGAGAAAATTGTATTAGGAGAAACAAGTCAAAATATCACAAAAGGAAAGAATCACAAAAAATTCACAGAATTTTTCTATGAAAAATATCGACGAGAGTTTTAAAAATACTCGAGAATTCTCGTACAACTCTTCGTATCAACATCAACATGAAAGTTTCTCCTTTAAGGGACTTCTTTACATTCCCAATTGCGAAAGGTCGCATGATTTAATTAATTCGAAAGGAAAAGTAAAAAAAAATAAAAGAAAAGGAAAGGAAAAAAATACGATAGAGAAAGGAAAAATGGCGTTGGCGTAAAACAAAATGGCGCCTTCGCCATTTTGATGGACATTCAAACCTAATAAGCCGGAAATTTTACGGAAAGGAGAGACCGTAGTCCTTCGTTTAATTGCGACAAGAAGAAAGTAATTTGAGGAATTAATTTGATGATAAACGACTTGACTTCCACACCATTCTTCCTTCTTTACCACCTACCCTCCTCGACTTTCGTCCATCTTGCATTCCGCTCCGGTTGAAATACTTTCGGGCTTTGTTTCGAACACGCACCGAAGGGCTCACGTTCAAATCTCGAGTTATTCGAATGGAAACGCCGGCTTTTTCGACATAGGAATGTTCGACTTTGACATAAAGGCGGATCCACACGATCGATATACACCAACAACGACCGACACTTTATACACTTCGACTATAGCGTTACTTCGATTACATTGATTAATACGCATTTCATATATATATATATATATATATATATATATATATATATATATACTCATTAATTATAAAATGCATTTCTATTGTACTAAAACGAGTATTAAAGTAATTCTTTTCAGATGAGATAATTTTAAACCGCTCTGAAATGGCACATTTTATCATA
This sequence comes from Leptonema lineaticorne, assembly GCA_024500535.1. Lineage (NCBI taxonomy): Eukaryota > Metazoa > Arthropoda > Insecta > Trichoptera > Hydropsychidae > Leptonema > Leptonema lineaticorne. The sequence continues at coordinate 5,384,096 of JANIJI010000016.1, read as the reverse complement.
TATAACGTTGCGCAAGACTTTTTTAAACGTTGATCGTGTGAGCTCACCTTAACAAAAAAAAAAAAAAGGTAATGGTAATGGTGAAGGCGTCTGCGGGTTGTACACAATTTTTTTCGTGCTTTCCACGAACAAAACGAGAGCCTCGACCTAATTACTCCATAATAATGGAAGAATAATAACGGTAGTTCCAGCTGCCATTATAGTGTAGCCATAGCTCTTTCGTCTCAAACTACGCGACCATCGCAACAAACGGCCACCTTTCACTTTTCACCGCCCACTCACCACCCGAGTCGACTACTTTTAGTAATTATCACACCATTGAACCACCCCTTACACAACTCATTATTGCATTAGACAAAGCGAGGCTGTTGTAATAATGATGGTTGCTGCGGTCTCGGCACGTATTCGACAATTTCTTCTTGGCCATCTCGCATTTCTCACAGCACCGAACCGGAAGGTTATTAATTGAATCAATTATTGCGGCACGCGTGCCATGTGTTGGCCGCAACTTTAGATAGGATCTTTGCTGGAAGTTGTTCTGAAGTTTTATTTTTTTTTCTGTTCACTTTTTCTAGTAATAGTAAACGTCTTGAATGAGCCCAATTTAGTATTCAAAAGGAAAATTAGTTCTAAATATTAATTGAATATATATATATATATATATATATATATATATATATATATATATATATATATTTATTTATTAAAAATTAATAATACAAAAACGTCACCATTTTAGCGCGCCACATTTTGAGAAACGCGATGGCATCTCATCTGAGAAAGATGATTGCCGTAGCGATCGCATATATTAATTTTAAAATATTCAAATTAGAATTACGAAATCAAAAAATTTGCATAAATTAAACGGAAAACCACCGGAAAATTATACATACATACATACACACATACGAGGCAGTTTGTGTTTAATAAAAAAAAAAATAAGCGAAAATATCACGTAAATTAAAAAACAACAGTGATAAATTAATTTCAACGTAAATATTTTTTTCTTTCATACTTACAAATATCCCTACAGAAGAGCGGTATTTTTTAATAATAACGCTATTATATACACGCACATATATTTGAATTATTCTGACGTTTTATTTTACAAAAATGATACTGTTTATTAAATTTCGCATGAGAAAAGTAAGTTATAACGTAATATATAAATATTTTTTTTTTTTTACTAAATTTAATCATCCTTAGAAACGACTTTTATATTACATTCAATGATCAAATCGTTACATTCACTTACCTACATTAATCCTTTCATAATGTGAGAATTCATTTTAATATTTAATATGTTCATTAAATATTAAAATTAAATAAATGCAAATGTTTTTCTTTCAAATATTAATAAAACACTATTTATTTTTATATAGAGTTGAGTCATCAGATCTACACTAAACTTCTAGTAATATATATCTTTCTAAAAATAATTATAATATTATTTATGATTCAACAAATTCTAAAAAAAGATTCTTTGGTCAACATTAAGCTTTCAAACCGTCGTTTTAATTTAATGGCAATACGAGTTCGAATTCGCGTGTTATTATAGATAGTTGAATTTATTGAGTATATAGAAAAGCAATAAAAATTCAATTCTAATTGCTAATCTAAAATCTGCAACATTCATAAAGCACGCTAAAATTAATGTACACGTGTCTGTGCCCGTTCATATTTTATGAATTCGGAGTTCAAAACGCATTAATAATTAATTATGATATATCTGAGTGGAGTTTTGATGAACGGCTTTGCAATACAACCGATGCGAGTTTAATATTATAAAATGCAAACGTATAAACATGAAAATTTTCTCTACAAAACATGGAATTAATAATTCTCGGCGTGCTTTCACGCCCCCCCCCCCCCCCGCTTTTCATTGCCGCTTTTCGCATTTTCTATTTTCATCCCTTGTTCGCTCTCCTCCCCCCCACACTTTAAGACTCCGGTTTTTTGGCGCCCTCGATTTTTATCTTTCGCTCTGGCCCACCCTGTGTTACTGGGCTGTCTTTTTAAAATGGTTGACGTTGGCTAAATTAAAATTCCGGATTTTTGCAAAAAATTCTAATTCTGCTGTCGCGCTTTCGGAAAATTCTTATAACCTTCCACCCTCTTCGCTCCTCTCGCTCGCTTTCGACCCCCCCCCCCAATGTTAAATTAATACTGTATCTGATATTTGTCGAACATAGATATTACTTCATTATCTGCATGATTATAATTAATTATAATATAATTTTATCCAATAATAATGTATATCATTATTTTAATACGAATAAATATAAAAATATATTTTATTTAATACATAAATACCTGTAAAATAACTTCAATATCAAAATGATACCATATAATTAACACATACCTGAAACAAAAAAAAAATACAAGTGTTTAGTATAAAAATATAAATTTCTGTATAATTATATATTCAATATATCAAATTATTTTTTTCAAAAAAAAAGAGTTCATAAATAAATAATTAAATTATGATACTAATTGAATTTTTATAAATCAACAATTAAAATTTTAAGATATTCTAATTTTAATATTATTTATAAAATTTCATATAATAAAAGCATATATATATATATATATATATATATATATATATATATATATATATATATATATATTCATATACCATAATTTATGAAAATATTACGAAACGAGGGTACAATAATTTGGACAAATTACCAGTACGTTAATTAAGAACAAACCAATAGCTATTACAATTTGTATCGGAAATATATCCGACAATGGTTATAAATAATCATCGTTTAGGCCAAAATGTATTTCGAAAATCACCACAATAAACTTCTATAAGATATACTTTATAACTATTGATCAATTAAAATAAATAAAAAAAATTAAAAATATTTATCGTATATGAAATAAAGTATTTTAGTAAACAATATATATGCAAATATTTTAATAAAATAAATAAATATTAATCAATTTCTCAATTCTGAGAATAAATATAATATATATTTGTACCAGAATATTTAATCAAGGAAAAAATCATAATTTTTAACTTAAAATTATAATCTGGTAAAAATAAATTAATTCAATAAAAAACGCTTATCAGTGTGCCACCCCCCCTCCTCTGTACCCCTCTAACTTTTAGTCAGCCGTAGAAAATCGTTTTAATTAATTAAAAATTAAGATAGAACGGAAAGCGTTTAATAATAACAAATTCGCAGAATTAATATTTAACGAAATATTCGCAATATTTTTCGTAATAATGATAATAATTAATAACTTCGGTACAAAATTTAAGGGCCGGAATTCGACAGGAATGTGATTTAATAGAGGACGCCCCTCCTCCCCCCCCTTCGTCCGATTAATTAACAATAAAATATTAATTTTAAAAATATATACATATTTATAAACACGCGTACAATCTGCAAAGTTATTGTGTTGCAAATTGAAAGCGATTATTAATAATGAAAATTTTAATCGAATAATTGTGATGAATGCGAAAACTTTTCCATAATCGAAGAGAATTTCTAATTAGTTTTTAATCTATCATTATTTTTTTAATATTATTCATATCTAAATTTATAATCATTTAAAAATATATTTTATATAATTAAATCTTTAATTCAATATAGACTAAATATATGATAAAACGCTGAGTCTTAACTTTTATTTCAAACTTTCAAAACATTGATTTAGTAGATTTACAAACTTTACTCTTAATCTTTTCTAGAAAGAGCTAATATAATAAAATACTATTTTTCCAATTGTGTCGATTATTTTAGCTAAAATTATTTTATAAATACATAATTATAATATATGTATATTTCTGTTGTATATATGATAATATAATATTCTAATTATATTACACTTCTTAATGACTTCAACACCGAGGTAATTTTCAGAGTAACAACTGATCCTGCTATGCTAATTATACACGTTATGCATTGTAAATGTTGCATATATTACATAATATAGAATATGAGATTTAGCCGAAGGCGTCTTAGAGACAAATCTACCTCGAGAAAGTCCTGTTTTCTCAAGATCTCCGGGATTTTCCGTAGATTTTCCGCTAGAAATCACCGAAACTACGAAGGAGTCGAAACTTGGTCCGCAAATTTTGAACCTCAGTTTCTAACACCGCGGTGCAATAAACGACTTAATTAACGCAATCGCTCGCACCAAGACTGCACATTCGATACGGTATATGGTATATAAGGATTCGTTCACTTATATATACAGGGTGGTTGTATAAGTTTGTTGCCCGTTGTTTATGATATTGATATATGAATCCCGGGAGCAATTGAAGAAACTGGGTTACTTACTATTACTTTGTATATTGTCGACATTCGCTTCGTGTATTTAAATATTATATACATATAATATATGAGTGTGTGTATGTGACACGTGTCACACGCGAACCCGGTAACAAACTTTACATTACACGCATACATTTCAGGTTGCGATCGCAGTGAACGCGTAAGAAACAAAAAGCGCTGCGTTACGTGTTCACGTCAAACGAAAAGCTCGAATGTGTACTTATTCAAACTTTATATCATATTTTGTTTAATTTTACAATATGTATATAAGAATATACTATACAATAGAACGTCGTAACATATATATATTTTTTTTTAAAGAAAAATGTGAAAATATCGAATGTGACCGTAGCCTAATGGATGAAAAATAAAAGCTCGCGTTTCATATGAAAAAAAAATAGAACTCAGAAGTGGACTTTCTTATCGCAGTGGCAGATTAATCGGTTGTTCATTTAATCGGCAACGATCTCCCTTATGCATTATACATGCTGCAAACGTTTAAGCTCGTGACTTGGAATCACGTGACGAGTGTGACACACTATTCATCAGTGACGAAAAGCTCTGACAAACATTTTATTCGAAAGGATTATTCTTTTCTATATATATACATATATATTTGGCTTTTCAAGAAACATTATCATTAATCATAATTAATTTTGATATACCACGAAATATGAACGATAAATTTCAATCGACTAAACTGTTGCTCTATATATATATATATATATATATATGATATTTTTTGATTAATAAAATTGATTAAAATATTGACAATTTATATGTAGTATATTAAATTACAATATAAATTATTTTTCATATCATCAATCGTATTTCGGCGAAAAGCGCTCGACGTTCGTTACAGGCGAGATTTTTTTTTGTTTCAATTATTAATTTCCCAATGGGATTTTTTTTATTATTATTATTATTACGAACTCGTTATATCGGGATTCGTACAAAGCGACAACCGTCAACGGTAAATGTTTAATAAAAACACGCGGAAAAAAAAATGTGCGAAAACGCAATAACGCTCTCGCACGGACATTTAATGGATATAAATGAGTGGGTTTTGCCGCGTCAGGACAAAGTTTGCTGATTACCAACCGCGTCCTTTAGTTATATATTTATTTTGGAACATTTGCTTCAACCACCCCCCCCCAATTCTCCCCCTCATCCATCTGCCTTAAATGCAAACTATATCGGGGACGAAAGGGCGAATGTGAAATATGCGAAAGAAATCATTGTTATTATTGAAATGAACGAATGGTTAAAACTACATTGATATGTGATTGATTAAATAAATTAATTAATATTTGAAATTATACGAAAATTAATAATTAGAATAAAAATAAAGAAAATTTTGTATATATAAAAACAATATCCTAATATTTAAAACAAAAATCAAAATTATTACTATTTATATAGCTAATATATTAATCCATATATTTAATTTTTAATAATATTTCCGCTCAAATATTTAATGAATCCGAGATTTACATATATATAAAAATAACTCGTACATTATTTTTTACAAATAGTACGGTGAAATGTTGTTCTAAATTTACAAATCGGCGACTCGGTGTGAATCCGGCTTTATAAATTTGCGCACGTACGTACGTAAACGTTTATATCGCGTGTCTTGAAACACTTTCTGCAACATGACGAACCGTTTATCAGGTCAGACAATAAATTTGCTTTATGCAAAAATGGCTTAATTTGCATTATATTATATGGATAATGTACGAAATGCGCCAGAATCTTTTACGGAAATGGTAAAAATGATCCGGCTATTACGAGATATATGAAAGTTTAACATGTGTAACTTCGGCTTTATGCACAAATAACTGCAAGTTCACAGTTCTATAAATATTACATAGAAAAATTCTATGTAATATTTATTATATAATTTAAAGCTGAATAAATAATCTTTAATAAGAAAAACGATCTAAATTATCAATATTCAAACTCAATATTTAATTTTTCCATTTCATTACTTGTTCTAAAGTTTCGAAATTTGAATAATATATAAAGTATAAGTTCGTCATCAAACGTGCTTCGAATCGATATTTGCGGTTATTAAAGCTCCTTATCGTAAGAAAATCAACTATGAAGTTAAATTTTCAATTTTTGCTTTATACATATAAATATATAAAGACTCAAATATTATATAATAATAATATTTAAGTACAATAATTTTTGACGATTAAAAAAATTACTGAACAGTTTCACACAACGTATTATATTATATATATATTATGAACATAACGAAAATACAACACATTCATTTTGATAATGTTGAATATATATATATATTTATATATATACAATTCAATTAATATTCGGCGGAATCTCAATTTAATAGATGGAATAATATTACACGTTTGCGGAATATCATTTCATTATGCGAGCATATGAAATCATATTTTATGCGAGGATCAATTGAAATCTCATCATTTCGCATTGAAATAGCGATTTCATATTAATTGTATTCGATCGAGACTAATTAATGCAAATTAAAATTCGACAGTGAACGTAAAATCCTCATAAAGAGAATAATCGCATTCGAAACTTCATCAAGTTTACACAGTACTAATTGTTCATATTATATATTTAATTAATCTGTTATTTTCGTCTTGTTTTCTTTTTTTTTTTTTGAATATTTGTTTCGATTTGGTGTTAACAGACATGTTCGCGTATGTATAAATAAAAATTTATATACGCGAAAATATATATTTGAGTTGTTTTTATGTATATTTCAAGTATGATATATATGATAAATTTTTTATTCGATAATGCTTATATTTCTGTTGACTTTTTTCTACATATAAAAGAAGAAACGGAATAAATCATAAAATCATGTTTACATAAAATGGTAGACATAATAAAAAAAAAATCTGTTATTTAAGAAAACTCAAAACATATATACACGTATATATAATAAACAACGTTCAAAAAATATCAAATAAATTGAGAGAGAAAAAAAAATAAAAAAAATTATTAATTTAAAAATTAACCCTTTTTGGACGCGTAATTTATTTAGCCTTAGGCTACAAACAATTCGGAATGAATTTCGCGCAATTTTTACTTTTGCACTCAAAATTATTAATTTATTTGTTGTTTTATCTAAAAAAATAAATAAAATTAATCCAGCTATATTTTTTTAATACATTATTATTTTTAAAATACCTTGGACATACATTATTTATGTTAGAGATGTTAAAGTAAACTTCGAATCGAGAACGCATACCGGAAGATTATCATAATTTTTTTTTTTTTGGTGTAAAGGGACACGAAAACACACAAAAAAGTGCGGACGCACAAGTTTCGGAAACGTACTGATGGACACCCGGGGAAAAACTTGGAAAATTTCCGGCGGAAAAACTTCGCGTAAAAGTTAGTTACCTGCGTGATTGTTGTCAAATTGACTCAATCGAGCTTTCGCCACGTCTTTTCACTTCATTGTTCGAGCAAGGGGAGGCAGCGGAGGGATGAAGAATTCACTTTTCACCATCCCTCGGCTATCTATAGCCTTCATCATCGCCGCCGCGATGGAAACTATTCTCAGTGAATTTTCCAAAGGGGGAAAGGGAGGAAATTCTATGGATTTTCCGGATTTTTCCGCACGCTCCAACTTTTCGACTGGAAAAACTAGACGAAGAACACTTTTACTACAAAAATACACAATATACAATTTCAAACTTTCGAATGCGATTCACTTTTTGAATACATATTTTATATATACATAATTTATAGAATTTAAAAGGCGACTTCAGTACGCGATATAAAAATTGCGAATAATAAAAACATGTAAGTTTTTACAAACTTAAATCGTAGAATGAATCTTTAATATATTCAATAGTCGAATATAATTTATTGACATTCTAAATATTATTAAATGAATATTATAATAGTTGGTATGGTCGAATCGACAAAATTTACTCATCAACATGAACTGTTATAATTATAATAAAAATTTAATATTCATTTACTCGACATATGTTTTAATTTGAAATATAATATCAAATACTTCGGAAAAGACTAGTCGAAAGTTTCATGTAAAACTAGCAACTCGTAAAAAAGTATATAACTAAATGAGAAACTCGGAATGACTACCAAACTACTGATTTATTTTTTACACAAATAAAATTCAGAATTAAATTAACTTTTTAAACTAAAAAATATATCTCTTATGATAAAATATTATTTTATTACGTTCTAAAAATTTAACAAATAAAAATATATTTAATTTTGTATATATATATATATATATATATATATATATATATATATATATAATATCAATTATGTGTACACATAAGACATAATAGTTATTATTTCGTATCGAAATAAGTTCAATTTTGAAATAAGCGTTTATCGAGTAGCTGTCACTCGTGTTTCGTAAGCTCTTACCTAGGGGATTTTGTTTCATAAAACTTTTTCGCATATGTGTATATATATATATATATATATATATACATACATAAGGGTGTATTCGAAATTGACGGACGTAAATTGTCGGAAAACGTAGCTTATTATCCGGTCCGATGCGAACTGGATCCCGGAAAACTTTACGTATCCTTTGAGCTTTGTACGGTTGTGTCGTACAAAGTTATCTCTTCGGTTTCGCTCACGTGATCTATCTCTAATTAACAAAATTAATCACTCAAAAAGAGCTGAATATGAATTCAAACCGAAAAAAAATAAATCCGAAACGAACAGATTGTGTCTTCTGCTTTTCGTCGAATATTATAAAATTAAGGCGTAACCGAATATTCTCAATTTAAAACGAATATACTTATACAGTCACTGATATTATGATATTGAGTACATTTACATGTAAATAGAATAAATAAGTGATATCATTAATTTCGTGCAGAAATAAATTATGAATCCCAAATTAACAAGAAAGACGAGAAATATTTAATAAATTTAAATTATGCAGACTGTTTTATTTAATTAAATTCATTTTAAAAATAATAAATATATTAATAATGAATTTCAAGAAAAAAAACAATAAGAAAAATGTATACGCGTATTGTATGTAATATAATACAACATCCTGAAAAAAAGTCATATGTAAAATTTCATATTTTTCAAGACAGTTAAAATATATGTAAGCTCATTTCGACTAAAATGTGCGTGTAATCTTTATACGCACCGAAGGCTTTTATCATAGTGAGCGAATTCGCGAAAAACAAAAAAAATATATATATGTTTCCGAAAAAAAAAATATATATATATATATAAAAGAGGAACCCTTGGCGAAAAAAAAACGAGATAATAAAAAAATAACAAAAGTAAAGACCGTTATAAACGAGACGAGACATAAAACTTCATATTTTATTTAAAACAGAATCCTGATAAAAAAAAAGAAACCGTACACGAGAAAAATCTGTTTATAACGAGCGCAGAAAAAAATAGGGTTCGTTTTACACTCGAGCGATATTTCCGCGCGGAAAATTCCAATTTATTACTATACTTGTATATATATATATATATATATATATATATATATATATATATATATATATGTGTGTGTGTGTGTGTGTATTATTGGCCATTGTAAGAAATTCTCGTGTAATAATTCATATATTAAATCGGGGCGCAGAAACGACGGCGTTACGCGCGCACACGTTCACACACGCCCGATAACGCCGCGTCGTTGTTTATAACGTCGTTGATAATTTGTGGCGTGTTTAACTTCGGGTCATAATAATTGTGAATAACTAAAGAGTACGTGAAATGAACCGACATTTACCGTCGGTGTTGACAACTCGTATATATTATATTGCATATATATATATATATATATATATATATATATATACACATATATTCGGTGATATTCGGGAGCAAAAGATAAAGCCGGATTCACATCAGACGGATACATTTAATTATTGCGTGTTCGCCGCGCAATTTATATATTATTGATGTATATGATGTTAGAGTTTGTGCGCATAATACGTTTGATTAATACTTAATAGAACTTAGATTCAAATTTTGAAATGTATTCTATATTTACATATTCAATATTTAAACTTGTATATAAAATAAATCAATAATTTACATGATATTAATTTTTCGAATATTAGAAGATATCTTCTTGACACTGAAAATACTGCTGCCTTATTCCAAATTTTCATTTCATATATATAACTGTATTTTTTTCAGCAATATTTCAAATAAATATATATATTAAATGTATGAAGAATGAAAATATGTAAATGATATTACAGAAATTCGAACCTGTGACCTGCTAACTTGCCTATGACCAAGTCGGTAACAATATGTACTTGTCAGTGAAATGTGGTGAATATGATATCAAATCCAGAACATAATATATCATATAAAATTACAGATGTAAATAATTTCATAAAGATTCCAACCTGCAATTTGATGTCAAAAGAAATAAAATTAAACTGTTATAAACGATAATTTCAAAGCGTAAATAGTAAAAAAAAGTGCATTAAAATTTTATGTACTCGTACTTCAACTAAATATCATAATTGTAAAAATTCAGTGAATAAATTCGTTGAATCCGTTTAAATTCTATAAAGCTGGTCTTTATATGGATTACGAAATTCTCGTATTTACGACGGTGTTTTATACAACTTTTTCTCCTACGTAAAATTTTAATGAGACGACTTTTTGAGGACGAAACGAGGAAAGTTTCAAAAAAGATAATCGAGTTTTAATAATCAATGGAAAAGGATAGAATCGTTTTACTCGTTCGCCCTTTATTTAACGACGCACGGTTAAATAAAGGAAAAAAAAATACGAACGGGGTTCAAAATTACCTCGTCTAAATAAAAATCATTTTCATAATAAGCGAGCAAAAAAAAAAAAAATTATGCACGACGACTGCGAAATCATAAAACAGTATTAAAAAAAAAATACAGGGTGTAAAAATTAAATTAATTTTTAAAAGATTTAAAAAAAAATTTAATGGAAAACGTAAATAATTGATGATAGTATTTAAAAGCAATTTCACGTCGTTACGCCCACATTTCGTGTACTTTTCATAGCGTATAACGAAAACACGAATACCTTTTCGTTGTAAAGACGTCGAATGATATTATTTATATTCAATTAACATATTCGACGTCTCTTAACACATTCGATGCGGACGTGCGCAGAAATAACACGGGTCTCGGACCCGTTGAAAAGATTCGACGTCCGCCCGTTAAATATTTAATATATATATATATATATATATATATATATATATATATATATATATATATATATATATATATATATATATATATATATCAAAGCAAAAAGTGATACGTTTCGATAAATTCGATGTTATTATTGCAAATGTTAAAAATGACTACGAGTGATAAATTTGAATTCGTGTTATATGCAAATTTGTATCGGCATAATAACTGACATTATTAAATAATAATAGATTTTTAAATAATATATTACTGTAAATTAATGGATTAAAACCAATATTTGATTTTTTTTCATCAAACATATAGAATAAATAGCGTAAGTAACTTTAACGTAAATTAATATTTGTATAAAAGACAATTGAAAACTATTTTGCCATTAAAACCTCAAATGTTTAACATATGTGAAGTTAACTTTAGTAGTTTTCAGTAATGAGTTACCGACTAAGAAGAAGATGTAATATATAATATATAAAGTTCAATGAAGTATATTTTAATAATACAATGAGCAAGTTTCAATGTAAATCAACTGTTTCCATGTTAAACTTTTGAATATTGTTTATTATTTAGTTGTTTGATATTTTGAATTATGTAATTCTATTGATTAAAATTAAATACGTTCAAAATGCAAGTAATTATTTTATAAGAAGCATTACGAGTTTATTTTAAAAATTAAATTATAATTCATAAAGTATGATGAATATAAAAATTTAGAAAAACGATAGTAATAAAAATATTAATTTTACAAAATACGGTTAATTAAGAAAATATTTTATTAAAAAATTTAATGAGATTTATTATAGCGGAAACTATCCAATTTAACTACGTTTTAAATTATAAAATATGCCACGGACAAAATATAGAAATGACGTAAAAAAAAAAATAAATAAATAAAAATAATGAGAGAATGACGGTGGCTTATAACGAGTTAAGACGTCTAAAAATAAAACGCAATCATTTTCAGAAATGAATTTCGGCGCTGAACGCTCGACTCGTTCCGAACAATAAATCTGGCCGCCAACGGGTTAACGTTTCAATTATTATCGGCCGACACGAAAAAGGACCTCTTCTAGGGTACCCAACAGGATATCAATTAAGGTAAAAGGGCCGTGGACAAAGGACGTATCGGATGAACGAACGGATTTGTGTTGTAACTCGGTTGGTGCTTCGTGGTGAAATCCAGGACAACGGATACAACTTCAGGATGCGAAGGTTCCTTAACACAAAAAAAAAAAAAAAGTTAACCAACCGACCGCGATTAACCGGAACAAGGATATGAATATTTTCGTTACATTTATAACGAGCGCTTTGTTAATCAAATACGCTCACATTTTAATAATAAATTTTGTATATTATTTATAAAATAAAAATAATCTATGCGTGGATAATTATGCATTTACAATGTCTCAAGAGAATAAATACCACGAAATGGAGATGAGAATGCTTGAGTGGATAACGGGGATGACCGGGAACGATAAAATTAAAAATGAATACGTCATGAGAGGACTGAAAATGGCTACCGTAAGAAGAATACAGCCTGTAGTGGTTTGAACGGTTAGAGAAGATCCCCAGAGAGATTTGAAGGATAAAATCTTAAATAACCTAGTGTTTACAATGTCCCAAAGAAAGGTATCTAGAAATATTTAAGTAAGACTTTACATCGCTGAATATATTGGTTTGATCCTTATATAAATTGAGAATCTCTGCAAAACAATTTTTTTTTCATATAAAATAAATAAAATTTATTTCGTTTTCAATTAATAAAACGTTTTAAATATTTACAATTGTAATTAATATAGAAGATTTTTTTTATATCAATCAACTCGGAAATTATATAAAAATATTAAATATTCATGAAGCTTGCTATTGAACTTGGCATAATACTAAATATATATTATATATATATATATATATATATATATATATATTAAATACCTTTTCCACTTTAATAATATATTTGAATGTCAAAATTTACGAATAAAATCAAAAATAATAAATTTCCGTCGTTTAAGAAAAGCACACTTGTATTTTAAAATAGTAGAACCGCAGTTATTTTAAACTATAGAACAGCTATACTTCTTTTAGTTCACTATTTGAAACTATTCGAAGGCATTTCAGTTTCAGCCTCTCTGAAAAGTCAAAGTATCGACGTCGACACGCACATTTCGGAATTTCACCAATCCGACAAAAACTAACTAGAAGGCGTTCGGGGGTCTGAAAATGTCTTTTATTTATATATATTTATAAATCATTTTGAAAGTGCGAGTTTCTAGCTCGCGAGACCTAAGCCATTATTTTAATCTGGGTCGACGGGGTTTTGGCGAAACGTTAAAAGAAACCCCTTATCTGGTTAACGTGTAAAATATGAATCCATTTAAAAACGCGATATATCAGTAATGGGCGTCCTTAATAATTCTATTATTGACTGGCCGGCAAAAGTTCGTCGTATATAAAATCGGCATTATAACGAAGTCATAAATTTTCAGCAGCAGCGGCATGAAAAAAAAAAAACAACAACACGAAATTTGTATGTGAAATCGACGATTTTAATATCATGAAAAAAATGTTTGTTATACTTAAAATGCTGTTGACTTTATGAATTTTATTTTAAAAATAAACAAATTTAATTTTTAAATATATTTTATTATATATATATATTAAAATATAGAATTCTCAAATTAGATTCGAGAACATAATGTCGATTATTTTTATTGTATAAATTTAATATATAGAAAATTATAATTTCTAAACAACGATTTCACCTTATGACATTTCTAGAGCGTGCGGTAAACATTCAGCACTCCCTGAACATTCATCAATATATTGTTTCTTAAATATAATACGTCACATTTTGAGCACCTCTAGTTTATAATGATTAAAATTCTCATGATTTTTTTTTATGTAAAATAAATATCTCAGGTTGTAATTAGGTCATGTCTAATTATAGAGATCCACCCTATAATTTGTAATATTATGTATACATTTTAATAGATGTGCAATAATAGATAGCAACTGAGACGGTTTGCCAATAATAGACAATTAAACATGCCCACAAGGTAACATTGGCATAATACAAATGCGCGAAGATTTATCTATGTTCACATCGCATATACACGAAACACGACAGACAAACTGACGATTATTTTACTACGGGAGATAAGAGCAAAATTAATAAATCGTAATTGCGAAACGGTGCGCAGATAGGTGAAAAATATATATATATATATATATATATATATATATATATATATATGTATATAGCAATTGCGGGATTTCTTTGAAATTTAAATTAAAACTAATGGGAGATCTTTTCGATGCGAATCGATAAATCGGGTTAGACTGGAATTTTCCCATTAAAACGGGAATTAGTGACCGAAATCCGGATTTATTATGGTCGACGCCGTGCGATTTCGTTAATTAATCGTAACGGTGCCAGAAATAATTGTCGTTTATTTATTTATTCGCAGGATTTCCATCTGGGATCGTTTGTTGTGATTTGAATCAAAATATCCCTTAATTTTTCGTCGCGAAAAAAAAATAACGAAAAATCGGACGAATTTTTGTAGTTGAAAAAAACTCTGTTTTTTTTCTCTTCAAATACAATAATTACAAATCGTTATCTTATATAGATGTATATTTAATCGATATAAATTTACAAAATGAGTACATAGTTAAATTATTCCAGAGATTTTGTGCTTGGAATAATTTGTTTTTTTCGTATACGTTTTATTGCGATATAATCGTAAAATAAATGTCGTAGAAAGTTAATTTTTTCGTCTACTGATTTTCCATCCATTAAAAGAGATCTCGTCTTCATTATTATCGCTGTTGCTGGAAGAAAGGACGATAAAATTTGTCATCTCAAAAGGTTCGTTATGCACGAAAGAATGCGTCCGAAGTAGAAATTTTTAGTAATTTTCAAAAATTTTCAGTTTTATAAAGAAAAACTGCAGAAAAAAAAGGCTGCATGATTAAAACGTGTACGCGACGTCAACGTTGAATGAAATAAAAGAGTTGTGAACTTAATGAAGTGCAGGTTTTTTTTTTCATGTTCTGAAACTGAAAGCGATAAAAAAAGTGAACTGAAAAAAAAAATATATATATATAAAGAACGATATCCTTATAAAAGCAATTAAAAACACGAGGCATTTATACATTTCATACTATTGAATAATATTTTTTGTTTCAAGTATTACAAATTCAATTCGATTTAATTAAAACTAACATGAATATTACGAGCGTTTTTCAATTATTAAAATTTTAATTGTAATTTGAAAATATTTTATCGAAAATTTTGTATAGAAAATGATAAAAAAAAATAACATGAAATTATACTATATCGAAAAAAAATAATGAAATGAAAACCTCAGTTATATTCGAAAAGGGATATACGATATAATAAATTGTAAAATCAGTCATTTTGTATATATATATATATATATATATATATATATATATATATAATACAAAAATTTTCAAATAAAAAATTATACATATGCATATGCGTGTTTTCATTTTTATGATCTCACAGTTTAAAAAAGATTTATTGCGATTGCTCTGATAAAAAATTTATAGAACCCTTTTATTGTATTACCGGGATGTTTGTGTTACATATCTATTGCAGCAATATAACAATATGTCTAGATTGGATGCATTTTATTATAAAACTTGAATAAAAAGTCGGTTATATTTAAATAGTATCCTTGTTATATAAATATTTTTTTTAAATGAAAACACACATTTTTTTCCTTTAATAAAATTGTTTACGTTTCAAATTATATTATATTAAAAATAATATCCAATTTACTAACCTAGATAATATTTTTATTAAATATGAATAATAAAAATATATATATATTAATTTATAATATTTCATGATATAAATATATATTTTTTAATATAGAAACATTTGATCGGAAAATCGTGTATATCAGATATTCAATTTTTTTACATGTTAAATATATTTTTAGGCGAATATTTTGAATCGTAAAGTTATATTATATATAATAAAAAACACATAAATATCAATATATTCGTGGAATATAAAATAAAATTGATATTGTACACACACACACGTGCGCGCGCGCTCGTATAGAAAAGGATATTCCGAAAATGTATACAAATCACATTACAATACTGTTGCCCAATAAAAACAGACAGAAAGAGAAAGACGAGGCGAAAAACATATAAAACGCTTTCTTTCGTTATCAAAATTTCATAAACGTCAAATATCAATAATTGGCAACGAAGCCGATGTAAACACTCGGAAATGAAAGTAGCGAACCGGAAACGCGCAAAAGAAAATGAAGATATCTTGAATTTTTCCAGGAGCCCAAAACGTGAACAGACGTGGAGAGGGGGGGGGCAAGGGAGGAAAAACCGTGGAAATGGAGGGGGGGGTAGAGGGGAATAAAGAACGTAAGTAGAACAAATGAAGGTAGTGTCGTGTTACTAATTGGAAATAAAGGAAAGCTCTAGTTCTCGTATATACAACGGATTACTTTGTCCCACTTCTGCGACGCACAATATCAAAGGGGCGGTTGTTGCGAAACCGAAAAGTAATAAGGGATGATGGCGGTGAAAGTAGTCGTGTAATAATGATAATCATGTTAATGACGGTTAAAATTACTCTATTTTACATGATATTATTATGAAGATATACTCAATATGCATCTTATATATGTTTAATAGAGAATGTATTATTTTATGAAATATGTATAATATTTTGATTTTTTATAAAAATAATAGATCGAATTAAAATAAATCATATAATCAAACTTATTTTCGATTAATCATTTTAATCTATGATGTAAAAAATGTATCAGAGGCTAGAACAAGTAATAATCCGATGGTGCCTAGCCTGGAAAATATGGTGGATGTGATAGTACATCCCATTAAAACTGTGAAAGTTTTTCAAACATTATCATGCTGCTTTCTATTTTTACCAAACAAAAAACTATTGCAAAAAATCAAATAAGTCTTACTATATCAACTATCAAGATGTATTATGATTATGTGTGAATTAGTTGTGAAAAAATACAATTAGGTAAAAAAAAAACAAAAATAACTTTCCAAACAACCATAAAGATAAAATATTAAGTATAAATGTGATTATAAATTGAAAGATTCCTTATATAAAAATATTAATACAAACAATAATGAACTATATTTACTGAACTAAACTCATTTTTGGTATGTAATACGAAATGTAATATCGGTCACAACTTTGATATAACTGAAAACGCTTCATTTCAGCTGAAAAGTTCGAGTTTGAAGGTCGAACTTTATTAATCGTATAAAGCGGGGACACATTGTGCTTCAATATTGCGCAAAAGATTACACAAAAGACTTTTCTTCTCCGACGTAGTATTTTTAATACACAATTGTGTTAACGCAAGAGAGAAAACTCGACGCTGGGGCGGCAGTGGATTGTGGGCGTCGCAAGGGCGGCGGACTCGTCAAATTAATATTTTGATTTAATTAAATTCGAAGCAAAAAACGCATAATTTATTTGTAAATTATTTTTATCGTCGGCCGAAAAACCTTTTTCGGCCGTACAAAAGCTCTCGCAAAATATTATATTACGAGGAATGCTTTTTGAATTGAAATATTATTTGTGTAAACTTTATGCATGAAGGGAGAGAGAGGGCCGCTTATACGTGTGCATTTACGGTGGTGTTTTGGTGCTGTAAAACCTGCCTTTTGACGACTCGATTTAACCACAAAACACGAAATTTATTTGGGAAAATTTACGATCGTTCATATTGTGTTCCCTTCGTCGACCTTATCTTTACGCACGGAACTAATAAACTATTTTAAACACACACACACACACACACATATATATATATATATATATATAAGGGTGAATTTGTGTAAGTATATTCATGATCGTTCTTTGAAATAAGCTTGTGCGTGCTGAGACTATACTTGAGATGATGCATATTCGGCTCCAGCATTATTCACAATATTCTTTCATACTAAAGAGTAGATAAATTAGTTTTGATCAAAGGTTAAGGTCAATAATAAAATATAACACATGAAACTATCAATTACTCTAAAAATATATAGAGCGTGTAAAATTTAAATTAATAGTAATAAATCTAATTAAATAAAAAAAATAAAATTAAAACATTTCCGCATTTAATATTAATAATTCTAAAGAAAAATTGTTTTTATAGATTGAAAATATATATATATATTTTTTTTTTTTTTTTTGATTAGAAAAACTACGGAAAAATTGCGATAAAGAAAGAATTCTCTCAGCTTTAAAATGCGGCTATTGAAGTTCTGTTCTCATTTCTTGTAACTTATCTGTGCGAATATTTTTTTTTATTTTAACCCAAACTTCGACGAAAAATAATAAAAGTATCAAAAATATTTTATTTTTATATTCTAAGCCTTTATTATATTATGGTGATGATATAGACATAATTAAATATAATATTATATATTTATAATATAAAGAGAATAATATGCTTTCTAAAACTAGAACAATATATCATAATATAAAGAACATGAACTTATAAATAACGTTTAAAGAGAACGTTAAATCTTTCAGAAGAATAGCAAGATCGATGCAGTCGGGGAAAAACCTTCCGTTGGAAAAATCAAAAGAATATTTTTATACACTTTTCCGTGGAAATTTTTCCAACAAACCAAAGCTCGTAATACACGCGGAGATCTGCCTTTCAACAAGTAAAACACGGGAACGGGACTTTTCTCATTTATTACCCTTGATTTCATGGCACATAATTTTTCCACGGCCATAGTGAACCGGCGTAGATGAATATGACCAAGAATTGCGGTGGTGATATACATTTATGATATATATATATATACCATATATTTATATAACTTTTAGTAAAAACAAAGAAAGCCACATCTGGTCGAGCGGTAAACATGAGGGTCGACACTGTTAATATTTCTTTCGATAAATATGGCTGTATGTCATAAAAATGTTATAGATATTGTAAGCATAATTTCACCCTTGCAAACTTTTACTTTCTAAATATGTGAAAGCATTCAAAACAAAAAAAATAGGTCATATCGTAATAGTAAATTTTTGAGTACAATAATCTGATATCAAAATTCAATTATAATAATATATTTTATATTCTCAAAAAAATATAGATAAAAATTAAACAAATAAAGAATTTAAATTATTTATACAAAGGTTGAAATTACCTCAAATATTGAATATTAAGGATATATTAATGTGAAAGCCCATTTAGTACAGTTTGGAAAACACAACCCTTAAGACAAAGGAAAGTCCCTTTGAAATTGAAGGACCGAAACTTAAGCTTCGTTAACTTTTATACAGATCTAATGTCGGTACTAAAACACATAGAAAGCAAAGGGCGAACTAACTTACTACAAGGAAAAAAATAGGGAGCGGTCTCCATTATTCAGTATTTCGTATTTCGTTTTTGGAAACTGCACAAAATTCATGTTTGAAAATAGAAATAGTCGATAAGAAAAAAATATATACGGAATCATCGGAGGGCAAAAAGCGGAGACGGCGGGTAAAAAAAATTGACACAGGAATATCCGGGAATTTTTTTCTTTTTTTTTTGCCCCCCACAGAATTCGATAAGGAACGCGTTTTCAATTATTCAAAAGGGCCGGAAAAAAAGACGGTTATATATATCGGAAAAAGCCAACGAAAGCCTACTCCATTGCACTTGTTCGAAAACGAGGAAAACCGCCATTAGTTTTTCACGCTTTTCCAACTTCGAAATGAACGGCGGAAAAATGGAGCCAGACTCTAGAAAATTTATTTCAGATCAGCCAAGGTCGCCGCATTCAATGGATCGCAAATATATATTTTATCGCATTAAACCGTAATACGTTACAATCAAAAGTAAAAATAAACCTTTGCTTTAATGTTTTTTTTTAATATTTTAAAAAAAATTAGTAATTTGCAGGTCGTTGAAATCGGTTTCATTCATTTTAAATAGAAATGATATATGTTTATACCCTTAAGGCTCGTTTAGACGATTAAATTTTATCTTTCACTCTAGTCGTTCAATGGCAAACACATTTTATGTGAGTGGTAAAACGTGCGATTAAGTTTACGTAGGATTTCTTGTTATATTGAAAATTACAAATATATATATATATATATATATATATATATATATATATACGTATTATTTATTATAATTCTGATGAAGCAGAAAAAACAATTATTTATATCATTTTTCATTGTTATTTTATCATATTATATACATTATCAAGATTGAAAAAAATATCACAATATATGATCAACATATAAATATTTTTTTTATTTATAACGCAATATATACAATAACAGTTAATTGATATAAAATAAATATAAATACAACATGGCACATTCGATATTGTAAGTCATTGATATAATTACAAAGTATAAATATTTTCTCAATAAATATTATATAATACAATTTAAAAAAATTAATGACTAAAATTATCTGGACTATTATATATAAAATATTATATTTCACAGTCGCAAAACTGTTAATATAAAACGGTAAAAGCTTATAATCAACGAATTATAATTTTACAACCCTTAAAACGGATAAATCACGACTAAAAACTATGCGCTTTTGAAACACTGGACTTGATAAAGCTCACGCAATTTCGTCTACATAATTATCAAATGGCAACTAGAAAAACCGGTGTCACTCAAATATCATCGAATTAAATAACAGTAAATAAATTAACGTTTCTCGAATATGATAACATAAATGAAACAATTTCAATGCAAACTTTGAATTCTATGTAAATTTATCTTTGCTTAAATATATGTATTATATATTATATATATATATGTGTGTGCGTGTGTGTGTGAAAGTACTAGCGAATAAGTGAGTTCGTGTAATTGAAGCGAAAACGTTTTGAGACTCATTCACAATGGAATATGGGTCGCGACCCGCACTTTGAGAAGCGTAACATTCGATATGCAATTCGTGGAGCGTTTTACACACGCGACACGTGTTTTTACCACCACTGGCAACCCTCAAACCCGCGACCTCCCTTTTTATGCACACAACGTTAAATATAATATTTTTAAGGGAGGAAAAAAAAAAGAAGAGACGAAAAATGTATGTAAATATATTGAAAACACACGCCGCGTTTATGGCGAGACTGAAAAGCGTTTTTTTTTTATACGGAAAAATTGGTGAAAATGCGGAAAATTCAACAAAATAAAACGGTTCGTACGACTGTTGCGTATTTTCGATATTTGATGGCTTGAAAATAATATACGATTTTAATATTTGTTTGATGAAATATTTTATCAAAATATATTTTGATTTATCAATATAATAAAATTCATAGTGTTGGTCTATTTTCATGGCAATTTTAATTATTTTACATTATAATATATTTGTCAATTTCAAAACTATATATCGTTTCTTTCGTTATATAATCTAAAATTTATATTATTTGATAATATTTTATAATTTAATAATATAATACAAAAATATTAAATAAAAATCGTATTATTCTTTAAAACATATATTAAATATAACTATAATAAAAATTGAAACCTTCATTTGTATAAATATAATATATATATCGATATACTTTATTTTATTATATTATATATATATATATATATATATATATATATATATATATATATATATATATATATATATATATATATATATATATATATATACATATATAGAGTTCGTAACCGCCTACCTCCCTAGAAAAGGACAAATGTTAAACACGACCAAGTCAAGGGATGAGAAATACCTTGAGGGTTGATTTGGGACGAAGAGAGATGAGAAAATAAAAATAAGAGGCTTTCCAGTTTGACATGTTAGAGTCTCGTGTTTCAATACGCGACAATGGAGGTAAGTTTCGCGGATATGGTCGATATAGTGTAAAAGAAAAAGAAAAAAAAAACACACACACACACACGAAATCGACCGATATTTTCCACGTAAAAGAGGTAATTTTGAACATATTTTGAAGCGTGTATTCGTCCTCTATTTTTCGACATCCACCCTCCGGGGCCTTCAAATCCGTTCGCTTTTCTCTCGTTACCAAATTCGTAATACTTTATGATAAATTTATATATTATGAATACGTGTTCGCGAACTGCTTGTATTTTAGCAGTTCGATCGTATAACGGAAATAAACGAAAATTAATATATTTATAAATTATAATAAAAAAAATATAGAGATTCATTATAATGTTTAACGATGATTGATAATTAGTAGATCGTTATTTCATAAGAGAAAAAATATTTACACAGTTAAAAATTGGATATTAATAATTAAATACTCAAAACACGTTTTATATGATATTATATATTCTTTATAAATCATATAAAAAAGCTTTAATTTATATATAAAAATAAAGGACACGTTCCGTCTTATAAAATCGCTTAATTCTGAATTTTTTTAAATAAATCCAAAAATCGAATAAATAAAGTTTTATTATAATAATTATTATTATTCAGCACTAAGAGTTAAGTCAATAATATCTTGATTATAAATGATATTATATTGAAGCAATTTATAAATACTGTTAACATAGAATATATTAAAAATTTATTCGTCAATTTGGTGAGCTAGAGAAATGGAATAAACATGCAAAATACTTTGAAAATGAAAAAAATAAATTTAAAACTTTAATTGTATAATTCTAAAAATGTATAAAAACTTCGCATAAATGAGACTTTAGTACATACAATTTTTATTTAATATCCCAATTAATTTATTGAAACAATAATATAACGATTAGCAATTGATAAACGACAATATAATGATTATAAGGACGCAGTTCGGATTACTTGAAATTGTCGACATTTTACGACAATTCTCATAATAATAATAATAATAATAATAGTAATTGTGAAAGGTTCGATATTATGTCAATATTATAACGAAAATTTTTTTCAACATCGAAATTCGAAAGTTCGATATTTCGGCAAACACGCGAACGCGAAAAATCGACGACCGGCTCGTACCGAACATAAATAAACTGGACTCGGGGTAAATATTTGCAAAACGATGAGACCTCCCAACTCCACCCACCGTCTATCAGTCTCAGTGTTTTTTTTTATATGTATACTTTATTATTTTCATTTTTTTTTGGACTCGGACCCTTTTTTATTTACCCTCATTTCGACGGGGGGGATCGCTGCGCGAAATTAGGTGTATCGACGCACTCGAAACGATCTCGTCAAAAGAAAACTCAAAGTATTTGATCTATAGAAAATACAAGTATAAATATATATTTATAATAATGAAAATTTCATATTTTTATATATAAAATATAAATATTATATAAAAATTAAAACGGAAGAAAAATGAACTTCAGTCTTCACAACGAGAATAACTGCACAATATAATATGTCACGACTCGCTTATTTGATGTAAAAATATGAAGAGGTAATAACGCTGTCGTGTGCTTTTGCGTTACGCACACACAAACGGACTCTCGTGCTTTCGCTGTTGATTTATGGCAAAATTATATTTTGTAAAAGGGAGCGTATAAATGTGACTGTTTTGAAAGCGTACGACGTATAAAAAGCGAGACTAATGTGCACGCAAAGGGTTAATATCGTTGATTAAATTTAAGTGTAAATAATATATAAATATAAAACGTTGTTTGTTGTTAATTCTATACGAAATCTAAAAAAAATGTTTTAAAATATATATATATAACAATAACAATTTTCTTAGAAGTGAAACGAATAAGGTTGATCGTTGAAATGACGATTTCGTCGCTAGAAATAAAAAGAACCGTCGCTTCTCAAACTCTAAGAGAGAAAGGGCTAAATTCGCTCACATATTCGCATTTTGTATGTGTATGTATATATATGTGTGTGTGTGTAGGTAGTACGAGAAAACATCAGAGGAAATGGGCCGAAAGGGCTACGCAGCGCGACATATGTAAATATGGCAATTTAAAAAAAGGGTCCCTTTTCTCTATCCGGTCTCACGGTTTTTCCAGCTTTTCCCGCCGTTTCTTATATATTTTCATTTTTTCCTTCACATATTTATTTTTTCACCTTTTGTACCGCACGAGTTCAAATTTCGCATTTTCCGGTTACCACCCATCATCCCTACGATTACTGTTACTATATGTTATATCATAATATCTTCAAGGGTAGTTTTAAATTACTCATGAGATAACATTGTATTATATTTCAAACAAATCCACGATAAAACTTTTGACGGTTAAAATCTCAAAAATAAATAAACATAACTACATTTATTAAATCATTTTATATGTATAATAAATATATGTCAGAAAAAATATTATATATTATATAAAATTGATACGCAAACTTAAATATTAAAATTTTCATATAAAATAAATCTTTTACTGCATATACAGACATTTATTGTTATTTTATTATATAAAACCTGCTGAATCGAAGTGAAAAATGAAAAGAACCGTAAAATTCGCAGAAAATCAATGAACTTAACCTAACTCAACACGACATGTGTTTCCATTATAACATAAATTTTCCTTTAAATAACCCCTCAAATTCAACCCTTTAGTACGGTATTACATAAACTGACTAATAGTACTCAACGCCTGGCGGCACCGCAAACATTTACAGAGTGCTTCTTGAAATCAAGAGATTTTCTTAATATGGAAAATATAGTATAATAATTTAAAAACACTTCACAGAATTTATTACCGTTTTAAATTTCATAGAAAAATATTGTATATTACTTTTTTCGTCGTTTTTTTTTATTTGTCAAAAAATGATAAACAGATTTTTTTTGTGATACCTGAAAGTGATTTAAATATCGAGAAAAACTTTAATAATATTTCAAATTTAATTTGGAATATTATTATCTTTAATTAAAGAGAGAAATAAAATAAAAAACGACGCCGTAGATTTGAACTTATGACCCATTTATTTATAAATAAATGAAAATATTCGTTACCACAAAAATACTAAAATTATATATATATATATATATATATATATATATATATATATATATATATATATATATATATATATATATAATATAGTAACATTAAATTTAAATATAAATTAATATTTTATAATATATATTTCGAATACAAAAATAAAACAAGTCCTATAAAGACGTGTGTTTATTGATATTACATTTATTATATGAACGATTCATCAGCATTACACTTAATTTTCAAACATACGAAATTATAAAAATAATTTATGTATTTTATATATTTTCTTCTACACTCATACATTTTTCTTTAGTATTGAAATTAATTTTCAATTTTAAAGGATTCCTCAGTGATTAACTATTTCGTCATAACCGGAATGGTCAGTAAAGAAACAGTTTTTTTTTTAAGAGTAAAAAAAAAGACAAAAATTCCTCTGCTAATAGTATAGAAGTCCAGCCGAAGGCAAATTGACGCCGTCGTCGTGTAATTTGGTGCAATTTCGATACAACGAGCGCTCGTTATATCGATTATGAGTCGTGAAAAGAACTCGCGTGCGACGAAAAGATCCTAGTGCCTTCGGCTATTTGCGATGCAACCAACGCAATGAAAATAAGGATAACCGCCCTTTTTCTCCACTATTTTTATTTGCTTTTATTATTATTATTATTACTACATTTTTTTTTCACGTTCCCCCTATCCCCCTTTTTTTGTTTTATTTCATTTTATTTCACCGCTTCGAAGTGAAAATTTGCATTCGGTCCAGAGGAGCGAGTGTTAACAAGGCTTAATCGGCGTCGACGTGTAAAATCGTGACTCGGAATTTTTCCGATTAAATTTCGAAAAGACGTATTCCGTTTATAAAAATTGAACGTTTAACATATATGAAAATTTATCCGCATGCACAATTATATATATTTTTATTCGAAAAAATTTTTTTTTCATATTCGACCATTCAATAATTGATTAAATTATTTTTGTATAATATTAAAAATAATTTATTATATTATATTTTAATAGAATATTTATAAACTATTCCATTTTTAATAATAGTACTAGCAATTAGTAGACTAGCAGGTATCGTTAATGATACCATAAATCTGAAAGTTTATCGTACATTATTAAAGTGTGTACCACAGTTTTCAAAGTACATCGTTTCAATACGCCTTTAAAATGCTTCTTATAAATTAAAGTTTTGATTAAATATTGCTCAATATCTACTATAAAATATTTATATTGAACATATTTATAATGGGATAAGTCCAGAAAAATCACACTAGACCTTTCATTTGGAAAATAAAACATTGCTCGTTCTACTTTTATTCATAAATGGAAACCACTCCAACAGTAGATAACCAAATACCTAGAAGTTTTAATTGGAAATCCAGTGGATTGTATTACGCTGCAGCAAAATGGAAGCTCTCATTTAATTATAAACACGTGTATAAGCGCGGTGCGACTATAAAGTTACCGCAATTATTTTTTAGTAATTAAAAAAATACACTACACACACACACACACACACAATTAAATAAATAGTGGCGACTGAAAACAAAAAAAAAAGAAAAAAAAACAAGAAACGAGTAATTCGTCGTAATTATCGTTTCCGTGTCTAGTTTACGATTCGATTAAAAGAAATGAAACTTTTAACCGGACGTTCGCGTGCCGTAATTATTTATTTAACATCGGCATCATTTCTTTCGTGAATTGTAAGTAATTGAGCAATTTGGTCATTTTTAATTTACACGTGTACTAATTTTTACGTAATTCCCGCGTACGATTATAAAGCTATATATATATATATATATATATATATATATATATATATATATATATATATGAGGCATTATTATGTTGATTATTTTTATTTTTGATCGTACTTTATTTTACGAATTCATCTGGTTTTGTTTGATTATTTTTTATTTTCGCCGTTTTCAATTATATAGATTGATAAGTTCGTGTTATTATTAGCGAGTCAAGCAATTTTAAATGTTTCAGAGAGTATTTTTTTTAAATAATTTATGATGGATTACGTGGAAATACAGGACAATAATATAAATAAAAAAAATCAAAACTATAAATAATATATATATATTTAATTAAAAAAAACAAATTTAAAAATATTACATATATATATATATATATATATATATATATATATATATATATATATATATATATATATATATATATATATATATATATATATATATAAAGTTTTAAAACAATTAAAGTATATATTTTTGGATTTAACTCATTAAAATAGTATCAAACTTTTTACAAAAATATAGACATATGTGTGAAAATAATATAATAGATGATTTGTGCTTCTTTCCGTATATACTATAAATAAAAATATATAATTTTATAGTATAAAAGAAAATTGAAAACAAAAAAAAAATGTCTGCTATTCACAAAATAGATTGTAAAATAAAAAAAAATTATCTATTTTAGTCGACGTTCACCACGAAAATTTCCACGAATTTTTATCCCGTCGAATTCGCCACATGAAAATCTATTAATAATACGCCCTTCTATTACTTATTTTTATTAGTGTCATTATATCGAGATAAAATTAACGTACACTGAAACTGAACAAAAGCCATTACGATTCGTATAGAAAAAAGTTCGTTAATGTCGTTCGGGTCACGCGAAAAAAAATAAAAATTCAACTTGCCATCACATAAAACCACCTTTCGAATAACCCCTAAAAACTATACGAATTATATATATATATATATATATATATATATATATATATATATATTATTTAACTTTGACGAACGTGAAAAACGCACGTATATTTATGTTAATGCAGTACGAAAAGGGAAAAACAGCGATCATTTTATTATGTAAATGTGATTAAATTTACCGTGGAAATAATATTATATTATACGGTTCTCCTCCCTTAACCCCCCCCCCTCGCGTTGTACACATGTTATATCGGTTAAAACGTACGATTCTACTATGTATTTTCATAGCAAAACGTGCTCATGTTGATATTAGTATATTATTATATATATATTCACATCCTTGTTATAAAAGCTCCAGCCTAAATACGTAATAAAGTTCGCGGACATAATCAATCTGAATTTTTTTTTTATAGTGGAGCGTGTCTAACGCTCGCATATAATTGAATATGCGTGTGTGTGTTCTTCTATTATGATTTTCAATAATTTTAATAAATAATATATCATCACTGATATTCGATTATATACTTTGTATGAAATATTCAAATATATATTTCCATTTTTTTTTTATAATATAATTATATTTTTGTATTGATATGAATCATTATCTAATACTGAAAAAATATCCATCCACAATTAAATTTTATTATTATTGAATATTTAATTATATAATATAATAAATAATATATACGTGAAATCAAATAAAAAAAATGACGCTTTTGAAAAAATAATACAAAGTATATATAAAAAGTGTATAAATATTGAAAATATTTGATCAATATTCGAAATATTTATATTAAATAAGACATACGTGTTGAATATTTAATGATATATTGATAAATTATAATCGCATTATTTATGGAATAATTAATTAGTAATTTATTGAATAACTCATTAGTTTCATTTATGAATTCATTATTACATATTTTTAATGTAAAATCAAAAATTTTAAATATAAATATAAATCGTTAAAATTTTATTGTATTTATATACTTATATATATGATAAAATCAACGATCATTATTTTTAATAATAATAGTTTTGATACTGAAATAATTGCCAATTTTAATATAAATCTTTAGAACATCATTCGTATTGGCACCGTTAATAACCTATCGTCAACAATAACATATATACAGATATAAACCATTATTAATTGGATATTGATTAAATTTATATGAAGAGTGTGTATTCACTCTATATATGAATAGACATCGTATAATATATATATATATATATATATATATATATATATAAGGTATTATATATCATAAATGAAATATTACTCGTGCTAGTGAATACGATGAGATTTTCATCTCTGCTATATCGTTGGAAAATTGTTATTTAAAATTAAATTGATTTTCACGAGGAAATTTCGTCGATCGTCGCAATCAACATAACTATAGATTTATAATAGATTATTGCAAATTTTCTCGAAGCGCGAGAAAAAAAAAGGTATCCAAGCGACGAAATATAATTTTCGGGAAAACTTGCGAATATTAAAAAAAAAAACAAAAACCTTTTAAACGCATTTCAAATCAATAGAAAAAGCTTTTAACGCATTTTCCACACATATAATTTAATCGAGCGCTTTCCGATCGAAATTTAATACGGGATTTGGATTCGTTTAATTCGCAAAAGAGCTGAGATCGGTCGATTGAAATTATACCACCCAATAATAATAATTACAATACAAAAAATAATCATAAAATATTCGTCTATAAAAACAATAAATATTCACATAAAAATACAATATGAGATCATTAAAACCTATATTCTTTTTCTAATTAAAATAATTTAAAAGTATTTTTTTTAATTTCTAATTAAAAGTCATAATATTTTTTATCTTAGATTTTGAAATCATTTAAATATCAATAATTCAGTATGAATTTAATTTATATTAAAGATATTTTTTTATATAATAATATTAATATATAAATAATCAATAGCCAGTTCTTTGATATTCGGTAAATTATACGACTTATCGATATGGCATTATTACATCGTAATATATAATAATAATATTTTTGACGTATAATAAATAATTATTATTTATAGATTTAATAATATTGAAAAGCCGAACGATACAAATACGCAACAAGTACAACACTGGAAATATCATTATATTAATTGTATTACAATAATGTCTAAGTAATCCATGATAAATTATTATCTTGAAATTACATATTATTAGATAATATTAAAGTTTACATTGTGAAAAATATAATACCACAATAAATATTAATATACTATAAACAAATATATATATATATATATATACATATTTAAATGTAAAATCAATATCTTAAATATAGAACCACAATTTAATCATGTATAATATATGTAATATAAAAAAATATTTAAATCTAAAACAAATATATTCTTAATAATAGCTGTTTTAATATACTTCAGTGCGATTTATAAATGGAAACAAGAATGAAAATCATCTATTTCCACATAATCCGTCCTTCTGAGAACATCATTTATTCAAGTATGCATTATCATTATAAAGAAAAACTGTTATAATAAATAACATGGTTTTTATTGGAGAAAAAATCAGCAAAATACATATATTTTTATACGTAAAACGAACGAGGTAACATAAAAAAAATAAAAATAATATATAAATATAAAAAAGTGGCCGCGTTTTTCTTCGTGAAATTATACGGCAATCAAAAATCGTTAGTTGAATAAACATAAATTTGTGTATTTTTTAAACCACGCGAACGTCGATTTTTACCGACACGAAACCGGTTAAACGGTAAATTGAAGTGTGCATATAATATATATATATATATATATATATTCGACACTAAAATAAAAGTTAAATATGAAAATAGATTATAAAAAATGCAAAAATTGCCCGCCTTTTTTTTGGCCGCTTAATAAAATCGCGCGTTAAATCAAAACAGCGGCAAAATTCGATTTTAGACTTTGATGTGTTAAACTGATTATAATCTTTTTTTTTTCAAACACTATGAATAATTGGAATTTGGAATAAATTTTAATAACTTTTGAAGAAAAAAAATATTATATTAATAATAATATAATATTTTTTTTTATTTTATTTTAAATTTATTTTAAAATGATTTAATTTAAGAAAACTATTCTTCGAATATTTTCGTAATAAATAAATTAATATAAAATTTTATTTATTTGTTATGAAAAAAATTAAACAACGTATAATGAATATTTTGATCATTTTCAATTAGACTAAAAAAATTAAATTAATTTAGTACGAAAATTCAATTGGAAATCGATCATTTATACCATATAAAATGAATTGATTCGAATTTTCCAAAAGTAAATTGATCTCGAATTTTCTAAAAAAGGGACTCCAAATAAAAGTCTTTCATCGAAATCTTACTTAGACAACTTACATGAAAGGAGGTGGGGGGGGTCGGCAGACGAATTTTTTTTATTTACGTGTCCCCGTTTTTTTTTTGTACGTATAAACGCATTTTTTTAAACGAATCGAGCGAAAAAACGGTCGAAGCGAAAACGAAAAACGAGGAAAAATACCAAAAAAAAAAAAAAGGAAAAATCGGTCCAACGAAAAGAGTCTCCTTTTTTTAAGTCCGTCGAGCGAGTGGCATTGTTGTCATTTTCAGGCGAAAAACCGGATAAATGAGGCAAAAGAGGCCGTTTTTCGAAACGTAAATGACTTATTCAGAACTCCACGTTTCGTGTTTCCTTTTTTTTTTCACTTTTCTCGTATGATTTTGTTGCTGTTTTTTTTATTTATTTATTTTTTTTATAATTTTGAAAAGCTTTGGTGTATTTTTTTTTTTTAGGAAATATCTACTACTTGTAAACAGAAACGCGAACTGAGATAAGCTTCGAACGAAAAGCTCCCTTCTGTTCCCCATTTTGACTCGTTCCGCGGGGTTAAATTCACCCCTTTGGCCGCGCGCTTTCATTTTCAAAAGATAAAGCTTCGATACGTTTTTAATGGAATTTATTTGTGTGCGACGGCAAAGCAGTTAAAATAACTTCTCCTTTTTCGCTATAAAATAAATAAGTTAGATCATGCTCAAACGATCAATGTATTTTCTACCGATAACGTCTTAACAAAAGAAAATCACAACTGAATTTTCTTTCCATAAAAATATACAATATATATTATGTATAATATTATTATATTTAACCAAAATTCGTTTCAAATATTATTTATATTTTATTTTATTCAATATAATTTCAAAAAACATTAATCAATTTTTAACATATTTGGGTTCTAGATAATAATATACTTAGTAAAGTGTGAAAAAATATATCAGCTATCGATTTTTTTATAACCATTCAAGAATATAATTAATAAAAAAAACCTAATATAAAACTCAATTTTAACCCTTTAATATATAATAATAAATTTAAATAAGACCAGCATAATATTTTTTTAATAGTTATATAATTTTATAGTTATTGTAATATACTTATAATACATACATGATATTATACATACATGATATATATATATATATATATATATATATATATATATATATATATATATATATATATATCATAATTTTAAATATTAATTTAATATTCTGTTTCTTAATTCTAATAATTATAAAAAAATCATTTTCATATTAACCTCTGATTATCAACATAAAAAGTGGATAAAATTGAACTATCTATAATAAAAATCATATCAAGATGTTTATCATTAAAATTACAAAATGTGGATAATATATTTTTATCGTAAAAAATAAAATATTGAATAAATTATTATTAAAAATTTTCGTTACAGAAAAATATAAAAATTAATAAAATAAAAATAGAGAATTTTGGACGTCAATGTGTTATAACAGCACACGAATATAAAGCATATAATCAAAATATATGTACAAGAATAAAAAAAAAACGGTCTCAATAAATAATATGATATTATTATACGAGTGCTAATAACAAAACGCTTACGAAGTCGTCGCTTAACGCGGTTTCTTCATAGCGCTCCTCCCATATAATTTGACTTGTTTTGCACGGATGTTCCTTATTTCGTATATATTTAATACATAGAACGAGTCATTTGTATGGAAATTATAGGGAAAAAATATCTCGTTCCGGGGCATGTATTTTTTTTTACACGTTAAATGAACGTTAAACGCTACATATTTCGTTCTTTTAAATTATTCAAGGTGAATTTTTTTTCATTATGGTAAAATATGTATACATATATATATATATACTATACGACGGGTAAATAGTGTTGTTATTAGATGTATGTGTATGTGATATAGTTAATAAAACGATAACGTGAATTTTTTGTATTTTAATAAAATATATTTTTTAAAATAAATTATTTAAAATTTGTCGGTAAAAATATTGAATATATTAATTTTGTAACGGTTATTTTTAATATTTTTCTATGAAAATGATATAGAATTTATATATATTACATTTTCTCTGGTAGATAATATAAAAAGAAAATTGTTCTTGAATGTTACATTCAATTTTTTAATGTTAAAATAACGCGGAAGTAACTTGTAGACTATATTTTATTATTATACTCTATTTATTTCGATATTTAAAAAAAAATATGTAAATGTCAAAATCTTCATATTCATCAAATTTTCAACAAAATGATATTTAAAATTTTAATTTAAAATAATGTTTCATTTGGAAAAACGTTATTTTAAATTAATTCAATTATATACGCAGACAGATCTGATTATTAATTTTGAATATGATTTGTTTAAAATAATAAATATAAAAAAAATATAATATGGAGATAAATATAAAAATCCTTATTGAAAAAAAATACTAATTCTACATATTATAAATTAAAAGGCAGACCATACTGAAAATACTTGACCTGATTAAATTATTTTATTATTATGTATGTACTCGTATAAGTGAAATAAATATTATATATATATATATATATATATATATATATATATATATATAAATTTTTGTCACTCTTCTATCAAACTATTTATATATGTATATAGAATAAAGTGTGTGTATTATACGAAGCATTATATGTGTGCGAACAAGAACAAATCCCTAAAGCACCACTCGTATCAATTGGAAAATTTCCATTGAAACCATTTTGCAACGGAAAATCGAACGAATAAATAAAAAAAAGAAAAAAGAAAACCGGAACTCATACAAAAACCGACGTAGTCCAGAAATGCAAATTCATTAACGCGGAACTTTGTCAGCCGCAAAAAGCGTCGGTTTTCAAATACTGCGCATTCCCTACTTGGAAGTAATATAATCTTCAATTATATTTTAATATTTATCGTCGATGCCCCCGAATTGAACAGTTCTGATATTGGATTAATAATAATAATAATAAGCGACGAACGACGAACGGCTCGAATAATTGGAATATCGCATGCGATGCGATGCACTATTGTTATCGACGAAATGCACAGAATGCACTTTATTTGCTCACCTTGTATATATATATATATATATATATATATATATATATATATATATATATATATATATATATATATATATAGAAAATAGTCGATGTATGATACTTGCACCACATTAAAAAATAACAATTATCATTAGAGCGCGAATAACGATACTATTTAGCGGATGATATTTAGACATGATATACGTTAAACAATTTTTTTTATTTAATAACACGTCAAACGATCGTCATATTTTATTATTTAAAAATAATTATTAATATATTTCATAATTGATAGAAAACATTTTTCAATTTATAGAACACTTAAAAATGATAAAAACAATTTTTATCGAAAAAATATATTATATTTAATAACGGAGTGATTGTGAAAGCAAAATATCAAAAAAAAATGTAATAGATTATTGCGCTATTTTTAAAGCTTTTAAAAAAATGAAATGTGAACGAAAGCTAATGTTGTTTTTCTATCAATAAACGTTCCCACAACTGAAATGAAAATGTTATTCTAAAAGCAGTAGTCAAACGATGTTTCTTGAAACTTGTTTTTAATATGTAATATCATTTTTTTTAAATGATATTACACTTCATACGATTTATACCTTTGGGCTTTTATATCTAGAATTTTAAAATAATATACAAGTATACTTATAATAATTATCAATATAACGATATATAATATAAAAATCACTATGAACTAATAAAACTAAAAATAATGTTCTTGTCATAAATTATTCATTTATTATAATTCTATTGAATCTTTGCTACAGCATAACATATATGAAGGAATAAAATCAATTTTTATTTTGATTCATAAATATGTATTAAATATTTCTAAGCACATTTAAATAATCAATAGCACCTATATATATATATATATATATATATATATATATATATATATATATATATATATATATATATATATAAAATAATATATAATAGAAAATTTAACGATGAACTGTAAACAATAGTAAAACAATTTAACAAGAACCATCCAATTTAAACTATATATATATATATATATATATATATATATATATATATATATATATATATATATATACTAAGCCGTTAAAACTAACTGGCAAACTATCGAAGTCGCAAAAGACCGAACAGAAAAGGGGTGCTCTTTTTCGAGAAAATTTCGGTTCTCGGTCACGAAAATAAACATTTATAAAACCGAATGAGAGGAAAAGGGGGGGGGGCCAGCCCCGTGAGACGAATCGATTTTAAGAAATGAACCCCCTTCAAGTCTAATTGCGAACGTAAACACGGTTTCGGAATCCGTCAAATTTACCTGACGACGAAATACGTCGAAATTAGGCATAGTTCACGTAAATTTACGATTCGATTCATTTACGTGAGCTACGTGAAGAACGTGACGGATACGTTTGTCGATATCGAGTAAAAATAATTAACTGAATCCGTTTTATTTTCAATATTAATTAATTTTATATATATGAAGTCGATTAAATATAAAAATATCTATATATATATATATATATATATAAAAAATCAGTCTTTAAACTAAAAATATAGTCAAAATTATATCAGAATTGATTTTTATATATTATATATAAAATATATAATAATAAGGTATGTCACGTCCTTGACATAAATTACATCAAGAATAAATGTACAAATGAAGATGGACACCTTTATTTATAAATCTCGTCCTACATTAAATGTTCAAGGTTTTACATCTTATTACACATCGTTCTTTTGTTATATATAAATCTAACACATGTATATATATATATATATATATATATATATATATATATATATATATATATATATATGTATACGCTTGCTCATTGATAAATCACACAGCCTTAATAAATTATCAGTTACGCTTTACTTTTGAGCCGTAAGAAGTAAGCTCAACTCGTTTAACTTTCGTTCTAGCTAATACCGTCTAATGAGAAATGGAGAAAAATTATTTTCGCGAAATTTCGATATAATGTCGGGCCAACATAAAGCGTCGTTTCCTCGAAATAAATATATATTACGTTTATGTAACAGAAATGAATATACACACTTTTACGGTTCTTTATATGGTGGATAAGGTAGGCAGTAAGAATGAGGCGGTTTTTAGTGAGTTAATTGCGCACTCCTACCAGTTTCGGGATTTTCAAAGCCCCGTGTAAGACGACTCGCGAAAGGTTAAAAGCTTTCCTTCATTAATGGGAATAACGCCATTACCATTACAAAGCGCCCAGAAATAAATATTAATTTATTTCTGACACTACCCACCCGTGATATACTGTAATATACGTGCAGTTTGTGTAATGTCTAATAGTGAAAAAAAAAATTCTGAAAAAAAAACGAAAGAGTTACACGAGATTTCGAATAATTTATATTTAAATTTCATAAAAAAAATGAATTAAATTAATATATAAAAAAATTTTGATTTAAATAATATATTATTTATTTAAATATAAATGAAGTTAAAAGATAGTTTATATAAAGTACTTCGTATACAACTTCTTCTATAACCGAGTTGTATATTATATATAAATATCTGGATTAGTTTCCTCGGTTTTCGCTACAAGACGAAGACTAAACTAATCCGGTCTTATATATAGTGCTAAAAATCGAAATTTATGAAAAAAATCTACACTAAGATGCTTAAAAAGAAAGTTTAATATTAGTTTCTTTCAACAGATTTATAATAGATTTTTCAAAATAAACAAAAACATTATATATATATATTTATAACAAATATTAGTAAAATCACTTCAAATTATTAAAAAAAACTGTTTCATAATACAAAAAAAAAATAATTTAAATATCAAACGTCTCTTTTTAATGTTCATATTCTATGATTTTCAGTCAACTTTATCGATTAATGTATTTATATGTACTTTGATCAAAAGATGACATATTCTTTTCAATCAATTTATGCACACAAAAACACACTTTTTATACACATAAATATATATATATATATATATATATATATATATATATATATATATATATATATATATATGATTTATCTTATATACAAAAAACGACGTACGAGAGAAATTATTTTACGGTAAAAACAGTGTTTATTTTCAGCAAAAAAAAAAAAGCGGTTGACTAAGCGGATTTAAAGAAAAATACTCTTATGAAATATCTCTCGTTTATGGGTTAGGTTATTTCTATACACGTGAAAAGAAAATCCTCACGCACACACACACACACACACATACACATTGTAAATACTTGAAATGAAAAATATATAAAATATTACAGAGGTCGCTACGAGAATTTTCCGCATTTCCGGTTTTCCCGATCAACCGTGAAATTGTGACACGTCCGAATCGCAGTCTTGCTCTCGAGTTTCCTATTTATACTATCTACCGCAAAATGTATTTAAACTGAACGTTTAATTCGAACGACATTTATTCGAGGGTTAAATTTAATTTATTAGAGTTTAAATATCAGATTTAATGCAAATGGCGACCAATGGAAAACGGAAAAATAGTTAGATAAACGAATGCCGCAGTTAAAATTACGTAACATATAATCGTTCTAAATAATTGTTTTATCATATTAATCGTGAAAATTACAATAAATAATTCAAAATCTTATCGTGAACTATAGATATATATTTTCTAATACTTTTTGTTAACCGTTTTTACTTATTAGTTATATTTCGGTTTAAATTTAATATATGTAAGGTTTTTTTTTTTGAATAAATGAAAATATAATAGTTGATTAATTTGTGAACATATTTCTTAAGAAAAATACCACGAATTAATTTATCTCAAAAATCTATACTTGAATCCTATGCCTTGTTTTATTTCCAACTCTCATTCCAAGCATTCGTTTACCCCTTTTCATATAATTCTCATTAAAATATTTCATATTTACGTTTCTTCCGGTTTACAGGGGAAAAAAAAAAGAGGAAAATCCTGCCTGAGCATTTTTTTCACAACCGTTTATTATTGTTATTGTGCGCGCACGAAAAAAAAGCCGCTTTGAAATATTCGAGATTCTTCTGTTGATGCCAGTGGTCGTTAACATTTTTTGAATCGTTTTACCGGACCCCTCGTAATTAGCCGTTCTCGCTCGGTAACCCCTAATTGTTTCTTAGTACAAATGAAAAGCTCGTTTGTTAATTTATTATTTATTAACGTATTTAATTCCAATTTCTGCTTGTGGTAAATATTTTTTTTAAGTTTTAAATTAATCTACATAAAATAAAAATAATAATGAAATAATGTAAAGCTATCACTATTGTAGAAAATATGAAATGGTTAAATTAGTATGAAGAATTTCAATATATCAATCAATTTTCTATTATGATTTAAGTGCTTCCAATAGATAATATTTACAAGATACTATCGATATTAAATCATCTGTATACACATATACACTAATATTTAACGAATACACACACACACACAAAATATAAACAAACGCACAAATAACCCTTTAACAACCGTAAGAATTCGATGAAAGAATGTTCAGATTATGTTAACACACAGGTAAACCCTTCACACAATATTGAGATACTTCAGGGATATTCGAACCCCAATAATCAGCTATCTTTTTCTTATATATTCATGTATATATATATATATATATATATATATATATATATATATATATATATATATATATATATATATATATATATATATATATATATATATATATATATATATAACACAAATAAATACAGGGTGCTCGAAAATCAATATTCCGTTGCGTGAACCCAGTGATAAGAAACTACATAATTCAAAGTTGTAATATATTTAATACATTATCAATGTATTAAATAATTTAATTATTTAAATAAATATTATTTTGAGAACTGTAAATATAAATATATTTAAATAAAATATTTATTTTTATAATGTCGCTTTAAAATTAAATACTTGCATATATACATATATATGAAATAAACAAACACATACACACACACACACACACACACACTAACGCACAAGAATAAGGTAATATACATATAATATATGGAGTAATCAAGTATACACACGCGGATCGTTGAATAACAATGAAATCGCACAATGGCGAATGTAAATATCTATTTTGCGTTTCAATAACGTAATCCGGCACTGGTTTTCGTAATGGTCAGAAATCGTCAACCGTTCACAATCCGCAAAAATATATGTACGAATATGTGAAAAGAAAAATTGACCGTATACATTGTTATTGATCCGTGTATTTACTTTGGAAAAATAGATTTTCAATATTTTTTTTATGAAATATATATTTATATGCAAAATACATTTTCGATTTCATATATCAATCTATTTTTATATTTATAATAAGAAAATGGAAAATTTTAAATATATATAATAATAATAATAATATCGGATATAACTGATTTATAAATGTATTATTAAGTATGTGATTGCATAACAAATGTAAATTTATTATAAAGAATTAGAGAGAATTTTAAGAAAATTTCATTAAAATTAAACCGATTTAAGCACCGCCTACATAATTTTAAGGATTCTCAATCTTTCCTAGAGAAATGCGTCGGTGTCGGAAGTGTTAACGGATTTAGGTCTTTTGCGGCAACTTGCACTTTAATTACGGTTAAATTCTGAATTCTGCTGAAAATCGCAGCTGTTACAAGCCTTAATTAGTCGCGGACTGAAAATTGAGATTTTCCACATACTGAAATGTTGAACGGCTCGGAAAATTGTTTTCCGCGCCCGCGGGGAAAATGATAAATTTTAAACTTTTGCGTCAAAAAAAATTTTTTTCCTCGCTTTTCTCTCGAATTCGACGCCGAACGTAACCCTAAATTGGAACCCTTTTGAACC
This sequence comes from Leptonema lineaticorne, assembly GCA_024500535.1. Classification (NCBI taxonomy): domain Eukaryota; kingdom Metazoa; phylum Arthropoda; class Insecta; order Trichoptera; family Hydropsychidae; genus Leptonema; species Leptonema lineaticorne. The sequence continues at coordinate 5,343,865 of JANIJI010000016.1, read as the reverse complement.
GTGTTAAAAACGAACCGACAATTTAACTTTGTGAAAATATTTAACTCGTTACGACGGTTCATAAATGTCTATTAATACATGAAAACGATCGTGCGTTTATTTTAATATAATATAAAAATTAAATTAATATCGTATCAATATAAATATATTTTATTTTATATAACAAATATATTCCAAAAATGAGATTATATTTTTCTATATTATATAAATAAAAATTTATATTAAGAATACGCAAAAGGGCGAAGGTAAAATGGCATGAAATATTCCTGAATTTATTTTTCAAAATACATTTAACATTGTCACGTCACCGTAATACAGGTTCGAATATTTCAAGCGAATCGTTTACATTTTCAGATTTTTTTCAGACGATAAGACACAGTGACGAATGTCTCGAAACGTTTTTCCAAATCCAAAAAAAAAATGTGGCCATTTAAATAATAATAATAATAATAAATATATCCCTCTGTACTCGAAAGAAATAAAAAAAGAAAAAAATAAATAAATAGCGTGCTTTCTTAACGCAAATCTAAGGTTACATTTTTAAACGATAAATAACTAATTAACGAAACGTTTATATAAAATAATCGAGATGTATATATTTTAAACCGGAACCGATTTTATTTAATAATTGATTTATATTATAAATAGAAAATTCCCTCGAGTTTTTTAAAAATTTCCGACATATTTTCATTCAAAAAAAAAGTTAATAAAATACAACACGTACGTATGTAAAATAAAATGTACAGATACTATCTGTAGAAATTAGTTATTTTTCCTCCGCGGTACTGAAAAATAAAAGAAAAACCGGTACATTTTCCCGAAAAAAATGCCGTTTTTTTCCTATGGCATCGAGATAAAAAATATCGTGCGAATATAAAAAAAAAGTAAATATTTTTAACGTGAATTAAATCGAAAATAACGAAGGACGCCATCCATCGGTTTCATAAATTTTTAGAGAAAAATTTCCATTTTAATAAACGATCGTGTCGATTTTCATTTTTATCATCCCTTGCGCATATATAATGCGATTTGTTCAAATATTTTTCGGGCTCATTATAAATTTTCAATTTTCACAACGTTAACTTTTCATTGTGCGATTAAATTGCTGAAAATATAATGTAGAATTTCTGCCAAAACATTGGTTAAATATTTATTTAAATTATTCAAAAGTTTAACGCAGTCTCGGATAACTCAAATATTAATAAATCATGTTATCGTTTGTATATTAAATAATTCATTTTCTTTGTGAATAAATTTATGTTAATTTTTATTTTTAATTGTAATAAGTTTGCGTATATATATTTTTTTTAGATCCATGATTTTATTGAAAAAAAAATTAAATATTTTAATGAATCAAAAATATCTATAATTAAATAATTAATATTATATATCATATCTGTGATATTATCGAATATGTGAATGTTGTAAAATTATAATTATAAAAAATTTCCAACTTAAATGATATATCGGTATAGAAAAATAGGGTTAAAAAAAAACCAACCGTTATGTGACTAACGAGCTTCTCATCGACACGAAGTGCCACCGTATATTTTTCCGATACACAAAACATATTTACGTGCGTACTTTTTTTTCCCTTCTTTTTTAATAAATTGTATATATGCATGCGAGCTACGGCCGGGGGGGGAGAAGGGGCTTTTTTTTAGGGGCGTGTGCACGTAGAGGGTTAGAGAGAAAAAAAAATCAATTTTCCATATCAAAATCGCTGGTATGATAAGGCGACAGGTCGTCAACTAGACAAATGGTCCCCGCGGGGTTAAAATCACCCGACGGCATACCAAAGGGCCATTACACACGGCTGCAGCTCTTAATAGCTGTTTGGCCAATTTTTCATTTATGGAAAAATCGCTCACATGCGAACGTAAAAAAAAATTATATATATATATATAATATTATATACGTACGTATTCTGTACTGAAATAAAAATCACGTGGAAAAAGCGAGGAAATACAAAGGAAAAAAAATATGTGAAAAACACAGTCATGATAAATGGCCGCCGACTGTGAACCTGCACCGTTCTGATATATAATATAATATTTTTATATATATTATTTATAATACTATAATATATACAGGTCACATTTCGATTTATATACTATTATAGTTATACAGTTAAATAGATACAAAAACATTTTTTTATTATAAATAGTATAAATATTTCAAAAATAGTTTATTAATATATAATAAAAAAAAACTTGGCATTTTAATTTTCATTATTAGTTGAGACTGTAACTAAAAAGAAATATTCGCCAAATTTGTGGTAAATTCGAATATCGAATATCTAATTATTTTTAATACTAACACATTTTCAATAAATTAATAGTAAAAATATTGTATTACAGACTAAAGTTTATTTTGTCATCGCTTTAACAAATTTTAATAAAACATAATTATATTTAATATTCATTATTTTATATATAAAAGAATATGATGACATTTTGACTTTGAAATTTAACCTAATGATTACTAACCAAAATATTATAGTAAAAAATATAACGAATTATATCTGATTTATCATTTATAATATATTATATATTTGAAGGTTTTTTTAGTGAAAAAATAAACATACACGTTCGTCATGAATTATTCATAAAAAAAATACACTTAGATTGTACAATAAAAACTATTTCTATGTTTAAAATAAATGTTATGTTTCATGAAAGCTATGAATATTTAAAGCTATAATTACTAGGAAAGTCTGATGAGCTATTTCGTCATGATTTTTTTCATAAATAATCATGAAAGTGTTTCCAAATTTATTCATATTTCTTTTTTTTTTAAACGCGTATGATGTTGATAATTATACTAGATAATAAATAACCTTAATATATAATATAAATTTATTTAAACTCATTTTTTAGTTATTATTATTAAACTTATTTTTAGTTATTAAATTATTTTATTTCATTTTTAGTTATATATTACGATAAAAATAGAAAATTTATAATAGTATCGATCGAATATCATTATAATATCCAATTCTAAAATCATTGTTTTCAGCGGATAGCGACTGTAAACCGTTGGCTCGAGTGCGCTTTGCGTGATTAACGATTTTCAAATTCAAGACGGTGCATTGACATTATAAATCGTTTGAGAATCTATGATTGATAGCGTTATGATAACCGTGTAACTATGTGAAAAATCTTTTATGTTAATATGATCATCATATCGGATGCATTGGATCAAAATGATACCACAGATACTCAAATTATAATATTATATAATCATATATAATAATATACATAAATGATATGTGATCCTTACAATGTTCCACTTAATCAATCATACATCTTATATTTCTCAATATCTATAATATGTTTTATTTCAGATTAATATAATATATATATATATCAAATATCAAATATTATATATAATAAACATATTATATTAATATTTTTTTCATTATTTCGATAGAAATTATTTTCAGAAGATATCTTAAAATTAGTGGATGGCAATAGTCTCAAATAAAACTAAACTATATTATTTATTATTTATTTTATGATATAATTTATTTTTAATATAGTCAATTCATAGGTTTTACATCCAGCCTCCACAATACTAAAAAAAATAATATATATATTTTTTCAATTAATAAAACTTAACTAGAATAGTAAATTTTATTCTAAAATATTCTACGATGATAATATAAATATTTATATATAAAACCTTATTAAAAATGAAAGCGTCGAAAGGAGCTAAAATGGATTCAAAAAGAGAAAAAAAAATGAGAAAATTTACTTTTACGCGCGTAAATTCGCTGCGCGTATCGATTTTATTCGATAGCTGCCGGAACCTTTTTTTCAGAAAATTTTCCTTTTTCTTCACGGAGTCTTCCATTTTTTTTCCTTCATTCTTCCATTTATTTATACATTCCTATCCCTGTTTCTTTCGAAGTGTAAAAAAGCCGAAGCGTTCATCTTCCACGGGGGTCTTTTTCGCCCATCTGCATAGTCGAGCTTTCAAACTTAACAGCAATTACCATCAAGTTCATTTTCGCGCTGACAGCAGCTTAAAAACTTGATAAATGAGCGCCTGCGCATAAATTTTGATAGACCATCTGAATTCACCAGTTTTTTTTTTCATCTTTTCTTCGTAAGTTCGAAATGAATATATTCATGAAATCTGAATAACACATCGGCGTATGCGAAATATTAGATATCGATATCCATACCGACGACGCGGTTTAAATATCAAGCCTTATAATGTATTTAATATATATATATATATATATATATATATATATATGAGTGTGTTTGTATGTGTGTATTAATAAAAATACGGTATAGAATTTGAAAATATATAATCAATCACAAATTGCGTTATATAAATATATATTAAATATAAAATATATCGACAATAAAAATTATAATATTCAAAACTCGTATCGCATAACGATTATCGATATAAAACTAAAACTGATTATTGAAGACTTCTATGACATAAAGAAACATCAGATGTTGAGTAAATAATTAAAATAAGTTGTTTTTAATATGAATAAAGCTATATAAACAACTTGAATAATGAATACAATAATTTTATTTTTATATATAAAAACAAAAATTAAGAACGTTTATAATTTAAAATGTATATAGTTTTGTGGCTCTTTCCAGATTCGCATAATAATAATAAATCCCTTGCATATAATAGAAATTGTATACAAATATATATATATATATATATATATATATATATATATATATATATATAAATATTTGCGTATATGTAGTGGATTTTAACCGCGAATTTAAGAAAATGTTAAGGCACGATCTTGCGTTCAACGGAAAAGTTGCCAGCTTTTCAATTACGCCTAGCTGTTTAATTAAGATAATTAAAAGCCGCGCGTCGCCAAAGTTTTTCGAAACTTTGGAAAGGGTGCGAAGGGGTGAACCCACTGTACCATTGGTATCGGAAATGCCGGTGTACCGATTTTATATATATATATATATATATATATATCCCTAGAGGAGAACGCGAAACTATTTTTGACGCGACACCACCACCCCCCTGCACCGAAACCTCAAAGTTTTCCGAGTTTTCCCGGAAAACCCGCGTTGGGGTCGATAGCGACACTAGAGTGTGAGGGTTCGTTTTGCCGGATGGAGGTCTTTGTAATTGAATAAGACTGTCCAAACACTACATGGAACTGCGACTGACTTAAAAACGGGAGCCTTTGCACGACCGAGCTCTCGCACAAAACTAATCCTCGAAATTTAAAAAGCATTAAATGAATTAAGTTTTAATACTTCGTTTTGTTATGTTGTTGTTGTTTTATTTTCACTTATTGCGATTCTTTGAAATCTTTTATTTTCACCGCTCGTACGATTAGAAGTTTCTCTATTGAATTCGCTACGAGATAAGTCGTCCTAACGAGTAAATAAGCGACAAGAATACTGAAAAATTGCTTTTTAATTGGAGCGCTTTTTAAAAAAGAAAAAGTTACACAAGAGAATAAAGGGAAATGTTTCTGATCGCTAATTGCCCGAATGCGGCCCGCAAGAAAATCGTTTTGAATTTTCTCAAATAAAAATAGCTCGGTTAAGTAATCTTTGATGGAATCGGTTGTGCTAGGGAAAATTTGACCTCAAAATTTTCCGTATTTAAATATGCGACGAACTTAAAGCACGACGTTAATGCTTCGGCAAAAAAAATAATCATCGATTTTTTTTACATTTTTACGTTGAATTTTTTTCAGTATTAAAACGATGACGTTTTAGAATAATATATATTTTTTTTAACAAATTTATATAATTTAACATACGACGGTTTCGATAGTTATGTAGATTATGAGTTTATTTAATGTACGGCTAATTCTAGATTCGAATTTCGAAAATATTCATGTAAATCAAACAATTTACGATTTCTAAATATAATTTAATGAAATATTTTTATTACATTGACGTATATTTATTCGACTTTATTTCATATCTAATTTAAAATATAATTATATATACTAAATTATTATAAAAAAATAGTATAAAATTAAAATATAATAATAATTTAGTTTTGTTTTTTTTTTTGTATTGGAGATTAATTTTGAATTACCAATAAAAATAATATATATTTGAAAAATTGAAAGAATTTTTCTTTTGACGTATAGCATAATAAATTATTTATTTATCTTAAAAGAAAACGTCTTTCAAATTATAATTATACTTTTATATTCATACGTATATATAATATATATCTAAATATATAAGAATCTATATTAGATTTAAACCTAATTTTAATTTTTAGATAGAAAATTATCTACAGATTCAAATCGTTTATACATCATTATTGATTGATCAGTGTAACAAAAAATTTCTTTCATATATAAAAAAAAATATCAATAAATATTCGATCTATCATTGTTGTTTTATATTCTAATTTTTCATTAATAATATATATATAAAATACAATCACATTAAGGATATTGTAACACTTGTCTATATAACAGTCGCCATTAATGAAATCGGTCAAGGATCAGACATAATCAGTACAGAGCCGATTGTACAAACACATAATAATCGCAGTAAATAGAAACCTCGGCTGCCTGTTCATACAAAGTACTGTACAACTGAACACAATAGAAAATAGACGAGATCATGCACATTCTGGTAATAATAATTAAATTAGTTTCGTCATAATCCACAATAATAACGTATATCGCGTGGAAAGTGTTCGTTCCGTCTTTGTTGGCTTTATTATATATATATATATATATATATATATATATATATATATATATATATATATATAAAAGGGTGGGTTTCTGTCGTTATTATCAGTGCATTATTATTATTTTATATACGCTAAATGCAAGACGGGAAAACTTGTGAATAAAATACGACGTTTCTCCGCCCCCGGTTAAGGGTTGATTCAGTGTTCAACAACCGATGTGTAAGGGATGCATTGCCTTAGTAAGATTGAATATTATATATAAATACTCTAACGTAGCATTATTAGTACGCTTGTTTGCATTGAGCCGATTATTATGCGGTTGTTATGTGCATATTATTAATTTAACATAATAATTTTTAATTAGTATATTGATAGACTGACGTGAAACTTGCTTAAAACTTATACGTGGGTGTCGTTGTAAAATTTCAATTAATCGATCGATTTATTGATAAAGCTCTTAATTGATTTGTGTATTGTCATCTAAAATGAATAAGTATGCAAATTTTTAACTCAATTGGATAATAGGAAATGATCGAAAAATCTATTACAAGTTTTCGCTCGGATAAACCAAAAAAACGGTGCAAGTTAAATAACATTGTGCAGAAAGTGGAGCGTAATATTGATGAATTAACAAACATTCCGAAAATATATCGAATATTATTAAAATATAAAAATAAACTTTTTTTTAATAGAAAATAATATGTAATAATAAATACATATACGTGATCGATTAATATCGTATAAAAAATAAATATAAATGAAGCGGACATATTTTTTTCCTGTTAACGATGTTTAATATTTTTTTTTATAATCAACAATTCGCTTCAACGATCTCGCATAACTGTTTTATTTGAAGCAATACGGCTAGCGAAAAATAAAAGGTTATAAACCAATGGATTAAGTTTCTGGATGAGTGCATTCTGCAACTTTACCAGAAAAGCCACCATCACCATCACCATTAGCTACCCACTTGAAAGTGCTCATTCTCTCAAAATCCACCCTTCAATACAGAAATATGTTTAGCATAATACGATATCATAGAACTTATATTCGTGTTTCGGAAACTAGGTACGATTTGAAAGGATATTTCATAGTACAATTGCTAAATGGAGACGATGAATATATACCTGTTATAAGTTTTACAATGTGCAATGTTTAAACGATATTTTAAAAAGAACAATAAATATTGAAAAAATAATGCATTTTATAAAAGCAACCAGAGGGTTGTTAAATTGTCTATAGCGAAATTCTTCGTTGTTATTTTTATTCTATTATATATATATATATATATATATATATATATATATATATATATATATATATATATCTGAAGCGCTTGAAACGATCGAACTTTTTATGTAGTGCAAACGTTTACAAAATATATATTGTATCAATCTAAATATATATTTATCCCTTTACATTCGAGACATTTCGTAACATTTTTAACGAATTTTTTCCTACTAACGTAAAATTATTTTACGTATAAATTAAAGTGTAAAGCATTACATTTCATATATCTCAGCTATTTACTAATGTAATATAAAATATATGAATTTATTGAACAAATTTCCAAATTCAAAAAATAAAATAATTTACGTCACCATATCAAAATTTTTCAAAAAAAAAAACCAGTATATTGAGGTATGCAGATCTACACAATCGTTTTATCATTTCATATTTATAAGTATTAAAAATGTTAACTTTAGTAATCCATCCGCCATAATTATCAAGTTTGAACCAATAAAACTTTCAAAGTTTCAATGCTGAAATTGCATTCCGGCTTGTGAATTGTTTATGTGACTAATTTAAGATAAGAAAATCTTATTTCTACTGAAAAATGACATTATTTTACACTTCAGAATATTATTCAGAAAGAATATGAGAATTTGTTGCAAACAAATTAACATATATAGTTAACATTAATCGAAATGTTCAAACGAACAACATCTCTCAAGTGTAAAGTGTTAACTTTAATATTCATGAGAAACTTTCAATACATCGTTTTTACATGAAAATATTGATTAATTTAAATTATATATAATATATATTTATATATATATATATACAATAAAAATTTAATATACAAAATAAAAATATGCAGAAGTTAACGTGTTAAACTGCAACGTCTTCCTAAAAGCAATACGAGTCGCAATCCGACATATTCTATGACTTTCACCATCAAGAAATGCGCATTGTCTTTTCACCCCTATCTCTGTGACAACCCTCGGCGCCGCCCGATACCACCTCGATTTCACCGTACTTCCTACGTTGAATATAGTCCCATTGGGGTGCAAATAAAACCCCCACGGCTATTATGTATTACAACAGTTCCATGGCACTCTCGCTTGTGTATGTCTAAATAATTGCCGGCTTACAACAATACGCACTTTCGACTTTATCACACACACACACGACTCTTATTTTTATTTTTTTTTTAAGGACTCGGGGTGGGCGCGTTTCGTTATATTTTTTGATGTTTGAAAATTTTCCAAATTTTCAACTGCTACAAATGTAAAACACGACCGAGTGGTTTAACGGACAAATTAGTCGCGTATAATGAATGATGCAATCGTGAATTGCATCCATTATACTGATTAAAAAATATGATATACCTAATTGGGAATATGATATTGAATAAATATATACATATATATTACAAAATTTAAAGCATTTAAATTAAACAGAAGTCTAATATATTACGCAAGATGCTTCAATTAAATACGATTCGACTTGTTTAAATAGCTTAGGTTGCGTGATAAATGGATATTTCATACACTACTAATACGAAGTAATATTACAGTCTATGTAAATAAACTATGTTTTAAGCTTTATTGAATTGAATTCGGAAACTCGGAATGGAAACTCATAAATGATAATAACACAGTTTATTGTTTACATCTGTATTTCGAGACTTCGAGCAATTTTTCTATTTAAATATATAGTAAATTAAACAGAAAGACCGCAAAGACTTGCGATTGAGTGTTTAGAATTCAAATTTATATAATATTTGAAATTTAGACATATTTGTAAAACTGAATCTTAGAACTTTTTTTTTTTTTGAATTGATAAACGAAAAAAGAAAAAACTATATAAATTGAGATCTTTATGTGGCAACCCTCGTAAAACGTAAAAGTCTAGAACAGTTTCAACGCCCTTCATCAAAGCAGTAGACCAGTAATGGATTGGAAGCACCACAGGAAGACCGTCTGAGAATGTATAGGGGGAAGGATGAAGACCGAAAGGATCCATGCTGATTGCCATATAGAGATAGGACTTGTAATGTTGGTGCATCATCACGCCTACACCCTTCATGAACAAAGCACACGGAATCTAGGTACTACATTATTTACTCATACCATATACTAAAATACCACCGTCTTGCCACAATGGAGATTGATGGCTACAGAATGGCCAAACGGTCTGAACGATAGTCGTATTTGCATATTTTTCAATGCGAAACAGATATCCCATTATGTGATAAGCCGTCTGAAAATACGGAAGTCTTCCCGAGGAAAACGTAAATCTTTATATAGGCACCCCGAATACATTTCTCGCAAGTATATAATGCTTATATGTTATCGACAATTTGTATGCAACAGTCAAATCTATATATATATAACAAAATTCTATGATCAAATACAAGGTACATAAAGCTAAGATCTAAAAACAAAATATTGAAATATATCACAAATATATCTAAATACTATATAGAGATAGATATAAAGATGGAAACAATGAAAGACGAAATTAATGAAGCAGCAAAAAGGCATTTAAATACTGCCTATACTGCCAAATTTAACAATTATTCCTACATAATAGAATGACTCGGAAGAACATAGTGATTTGATTTATTATGTTAAATTTAAATAGTGTAATTTTTGACGCTTTACATGGAATTGATCATAATGTAAAAGTAAATAAATTAATGAAAAGTCGTCAAATTGATTGAAAAATATTTAAAATTATTTAAAAAATTTTATGTACGATTTAATTTGTATCCATTCTGTATATGCAAATAATAATACGTGAAAGCACACATATTCGCGAGCATTACCACATAAAAATCTAAGTGTAGCGAGGTAGAAACATTCATTTTACAATATTCAAGTAAAGAGAGCCGGGAAATATTTTAACAAAAATTTTCAACATTGCGAATAATATCGCGGACTCTATCAAAGGTGGAATGAATTCGCAGAAATAAACCTCGGGAAACCAAAAGACCAGGAATAAAGCATCCGTAATACGAAAGTCATTGAAATATTCTGCAAAAGGTTAAAAACGAAGTATGAAAAAAAATACCACCTTCCGACGGGAAAACTCGAAAAAGTGACGGGAATGAGATTTTTTTTTTCCCATCTTATTCGTCTTCCCTAACCCCGCCCACCACCCCACCTTTTTTTGCACCAAATCCTTCCATCGTACGTTCAAGAGTTTCCATATATTAATTTCAAAAAAAAAAAAAAAAGACGTTCGGATTCGTTTTACGACGTTCGTCGCACAATAAAAATCGATTTCGTCTCACGCAAAATATTCCACAATGCACACCTATCACTCGATTTACACGGACGTAATATACTACACAAACTTGTATAATATTTTTCAATATACTAGGATTTTTATGAATTTAAAATCATTATATATATATATATATATATATATATATATATAACTGTTTTTTTTATTTTCGTATATAATATAATATTTGAATAGCCGAAAAGGCTGCAAAAATCACCGCGTTGTAAACACTAAAAGCAACAACTGTTACAGTGTTTTACTGTTTTGTTATGTTTATTTTCTACCGTCGTATTTTCTTTTTTTTTCCTTTTATTTTTCATCATCATCTCTTTTTCCGGTTCCACTTCTTCCTGTTGCCGAAGCCTATTTCAGTTTTTCTTATATATATATATTTTTTTTTTATGATGAAATTTCTCGTATAAACAAACAAGCGTACGCATATTTCAAGGCGTATGAACGAAATTATGTTTATTTTCGCGACGACATCACAGCCGACCCCCCATTGAGTAATAATGTGCAAGGGGAAGCAATCTGCGCTTCCTATACTCTTAAGGCTTTTCCTATCCGGGAAAATATCAAGGAATAAGAATATAGAACCTTCGTATTTATAATGTGTTCGCAAGTAAGAAATCCCAATTCGAAACAGGTGCGCGTCAGAATTCCAAAATTACTAAATATATATATATATATATATATATATATATATATATATATATATATATATATAATATTAAAATATACATTATATAAAAATATTTTATCAATCTTACTATTTTTTATATAAATATTAAAAATATTACTTCCTATATAATTAATCAATTATTAATTTATGTGATATAATGATTTAATTTTATATAAAAGTTAACACAAGAATCATTTTGATATAAAAAATACTATTTTATTATTAGATATTCTTATCAATAATCATAATTATTCGTAAATTTAAATTATAAATCAAATTACATACACTTGTAATATACTTTTTTTATTTAACGAATTGAAATCATTATATAAAAATCGATTAAATATATAATAATACTCTAATATTTATTTAAAATTTATTAGATATAATAAAACTATTAAAATCATTTAATTATATATCGCGAAAACTAAATACATTAAAATAACTCAATTGAAAAGCGAATAAATTTATACGGCTACGTGAATATATAATTTGAAAAATAATTAAATTAAACTTAATCGAGCCGTTTCGAAACTATTATTTCATAGAATATTATAATTTTTAGTTATGCATAACGTAAGTTGATTTAATCTCTCGCACATAAGTAAAAAAAAACACTATCAATTTTAAAATATGATATAATTATAAAATTTCGACCGTTTCACATTCGATTACACATTTCGCTTACTATATATTCAACGGTAAATATTGACAATGTATGAAATTAACCCGAAATTCCTTGGGCGCGCTCTGCGAAAATGTCCTAAATAAACCGGGCGCGTTGTATTGAAACTTAATATTACATTACAAAAGCTAAATATATATATATATATATATAAACGCTAAATATACGTTATATATGTGCCCCCCCCTTTGACAACCACCCCCCCCCCCACCATCCGGTTCGTCCCAAGAATTTTAATATATGTTTTAAATTAATTTAATGCCGGGGGAAAAAAAAGAGGACATTCGCCCGAAAAAGTATTCAGATTAATTTTTCCCCCAAAAATGTTTCATTACGTCGAGTCTTCGATATATGTAATATTAAATGTTCACATAATGTATTCATTTCGTTTAAATGGCCTGAAGTGTATTTTTTCATTATGAAACGCAAAAACGTATTACAATATATACATAAAATATATAATATGATTTATTTCTTAATTAGCAATATAACCACTTAATATATATATATTAAACATCATATAGAAAAATCTCAAACAAATATTGCATTTATATATATTAGAATAGTCTATATATTTTATATAATAAAATTATAGTACTGCGATATAAAATTGAAAAATATTATATTTGTATAAAATTGTTATATAAACTTAACATATCAATATTCCAATAATATGTTTTCATTGTACATACATACATGTTTGTATTTATATCTATTTACTAAAAAGTAATTAAATTGTTTTGTGATGTGATAGACTAGTTTTACGTTAGTTCTATTAGATTTATTTTATATATGTTGTTCCACATTATTACAATTTAATTTTTAAACTATGGAATATTAAAATTGTTTCAAATATATGAATAATTCAAAATTAAACTGGAAATGACTTTTTTTGATATATTTTTAATTAAATAAAAAGTAATTACTAAACAAAAGTTTAGAATCACTAGATATATTTTATATATAATAAAGAACGATCAAGCCTTGAGATTTTCATGATTCCATCAATATTCAGTGTTAACAACTGTACGTTATTCTTCAACCCTAAACAAAAAGAACAAAGCGGTGAACAATAAATATTCGGAGCTTTTACCGTTTGCATTTATTTATTCTATTCTTACGTATATATTTATGTACGCGCCACATATTTCTTCCGTTTTTTATGAAAAAACTTTTTTGAGCTTTGGCGCGCTTTCGCTCTTTATTGACCAAGAAAAGGTAGAAATATATACACACATAAATGTTGAGAGAAAAAAACGAAAAAAGTTTTCCGTTTAACGAGCCACGAGTAAACAGAAACAAAGTGGCGGAATGTCGTAATGAATCGCGACGTTTATCATTTTTTTTCCAACCCCCGACCCCCATTTTCATTGGTAAGAGAGAAAAAAAACGCACCCCCCCCCCCACATTAAACAGTTTAAACATTTTACATCTTTTTTACTTCGTTTCGGTCATAATTCAAGCGGAAAGGAAATTCGAAGGGACTTTTGTTACTTTTTCGCACGAAGGCGCCGCTCCCCGCTCGTTAAAATCGAAGAAGAAAAAAAAATTTTCCGAAAGACGAGTTTGTTTTTCCGGAAAACTTTTTTATTTGACCCCCCCGCCCGCCCGCCCGCCCGCCCGTCCGTTCGTCCTTGGAGCGTTTTCTAGTTCCACTCGTGCTTTTTTTTCCGATTGGTGCCTTTTCAAATTGCCGGAAAATCTTTTTTTTTATGTACAATATTTCGAGTGTCTGCCCCGGCTTACTCTGAAGAAAGTCGTATTTTGTTTCGGTATTTACTCGCTTCGAGTTTTACAGTCGCTTTTCGGCAGTTGCGATGGTATTTGAGGGTGTTTATATACGGGGAGAATGGTGAAAGCTCGTTTCAGTGGAATGGTGTTCACTTTCTCCATCTGAAAACTCACTTTTCAGAACTAACTTCGGAATAATTCAGAAATGTCGTAGCATCATTCCCGAAGTGAAAGACCTGATCTTACAAGAGACCACTCGAAAACTTTGTTCGTGATGTATGCAATAAGTATTTTCGTTTGTAAAGCATACGCACTTTCGCATATACATAAACATATTTAAATGAACATACAGTGGCGTCTCGTTGGAGCAATTCATTTTTTTTTCTTTCAGAGAATTTCACAAATGTTAATATTTACTTATATAATATTTACTTCAATCATATATAAAAAAATAAATACGGAATATATTTTCGTTTCAATTTTACATTCATGATATATTTATCACGGATATTTATAGTATACTTCAAATAAAAACGTTTTGAATTTTTAACATAAATAAAAAATTCTAAAATAACAACGGTAACATATTTGTTCATTTTTCATATTTATTTATATAAAAATTCCACACAACTCAATATATATATATAAGTGAATTTATGGAGTCAACCATTTATAAGTTTAATATAATTATTTTATTATAATATATAAGAGAAATGATAATCATAATATGAAAATAATTTATAAAATGTTAGAATATATAAAGCCAAAAAAAAATACATACATACATATGAACATCACTGCCGGCGAAAGCTTCATTTAAATAAAGAGTCATAAAGCGTGGTCTCGCTGTACACAAGTTTATACATATATTAGGCAAATTTTTCCCGGTTTAAATCTGCGGCTCTTATCTTGGATCCCATTTTACATGGTCGTTTGTTTTTGCGATTGACACTGCGCCTAATTTGAGGGGACGTTTGACTTGGCAAAGTAAAACGACGATTTTCCATTTTATTTCTCGCAACGCACAATTCAATCCGACGTCGTAAGATAAATACTACGGATTTAAATAAAGATTGAATGGTATGAACGTTTTTGCGCTAATTAATTAAATATAATATTAAAAAAAAATAATAGTAGTGATCAAGCTTTATTTTTGTAGTTTCGTAAGTCTTATGTATATGTGTTATAAAAAAAAAGTTGATTTTTTTTCCATTTTCATCATTCATAGCCAATTACAAAATATATTAAAAATTTATTTCAGCACAAACTAAAAATTAATTTTCGTATATTTCATATATTTCGCATATTTCACATTTATATTAAAATTAAAATGTATAGTTGTATGAAAATTCATATTTTCATACAACTGTTTCATTTAAATATTTATACATGCAAGTTTAATAACTGAGAAAAAAGAATTTTCATATTATAAATACTATAAATATGAATTTTTCATATCAATTAATAATAATAATATATACTTTCAATAATATTCCAAAATATTAAAAAACGCTAAAAAAATAATTAAATTTTTATCCTAATATTTTAGTTATAATACAGTTTAATATAATATTATTTAAACAAATATAATTTAATGAACATCTTATAAAGTCAAATCCAATAAAGTTATATGCAATCAAAACTCAAATATGTTAACGAACTACACTGAAAATGCAAACTAACATATTGTAATATGATTAAAAACTTATTAAACTATTCCTAAGCTCATTAAACGGGCAATAATTAGTAGTTTTCGTTTATAATAATATTAAAAATGTGTATATTTTAATTAATTTTAGATAACTTTTATTTTTAGATCATTGTTTAAATTAGATTCCGATATGACTATATTTATCCATCCGTTATTAATCTCTAAAAACGACAACGAAAAACCATCTGAAAGTACAATTTTTCACGAAAAGCTATTACGGAATATAAAAAAGCTCATACTAATCCATCACCTTTGATAATAGATAGGGAAACTGAAGCAATATTGACGATCGTGTGACAAAAAAAAATAAATTATTATTTATAAAAATATTTTAATATTAAAAATTGTGGTTTTATATGTATTATAAAATAATAAAACTGTATAAAAATAAATATTTTTATATCCCAAAAAAAAAAAAAAACGAACTTGGTCTAATTAAATCGGGACTGACGTTATTGTCGCCCAGTGATGAATGAGATGCGAAACGATTCGCGAAAATCGGCTTTTTTCCGGAAGGACAATTTTCCACGCTTGATTTTTCCCGGGCATGTTTTCATTGCTTTTTAATAATGAGAAAAAACCGTCGGAAAAACTCTTCGCGTCGAAAACAATTTTCATAATGAATTCCGGACGCTTTTTTTTTTCAATTTTTTCGTAGTCCGTTTTATTTCTTTATATATATATTGTATATGTATTTATATATTTATATATTTTTTTGATAATATTTTTATTTTATCACTCGAGCGTATTAAATATATTATATGACGAAACGAAGCTGTCGCTTTTGCAATGAATAATAAATGAATAAATTACTGATGAAAAAAATAAAAACAAGAATACATCGTTCTCATGAAAATTGTATTAAAAACGTTAATACTTTTACGTCGTTTGATATTTAATTCATGTCATAAATGGAGTGGTATTCGAAACAATTTCCATATAATTTATTTTAATTCTTCCCTCCATGTTTATTTAATATTTATAGTATTCTTAATAATAAAAAATATACAACACAATTTTATATTTTATATTGAACAAGAAATTGTATACAGTATATACGTTTTATACTCATTAATTATCTGAAAATAATATGCGTCAATTTGAAATATGTTTAATGGAATTAATAAATATTTTTTTAATATATATATATATATATATATATATATATATCAATTGCTTTAATAGCATAAGTAATAAAATAATTATTTTTATTGTTTTTAATTGAAGTGTCGTTCAAATGTATAAAAATTAGATATACAATACGATGTATACTATTTTATTTTCATTATTTAATTTTAAATGATTTTTACGACTCAAAATATTAGTTTTTGCCATATCAAAGTTCAACTTATTACTATATGTTTTTTTATAAAATATTTAAATATTTACGATCCATTTTTGCTTCGATTTTAACGACTATTAATGCAATATACTATATTTTCGCTTGTACGACTTTAATGCAATAAAACAATATTTTTCATCAACATAATTATATGTTTAATTTTTAAATAGATTTTTTAATTTTAAATTCATTTCAGAAAAATCTGAAATATTTATTTTTATGTCAAAAATACTATAATTTTAATATTTATTAAATATTTAATGAAAACATGTGTACTTCTAGTGATCTAACACTCATAGTGTATATTATATATAAATAATTATATTCCATAAAAAAAATAGAAAATCTTGAAAATAATATATTTCTGATTAATCATTGCGAAAGCAGCTAATTTTAAGAGCTGAAAATATATTCATATCAACTTTTCAGAAGCGTGCGGCCGGCGACGTCATAAATTACCCACCGTTTTAGAGTTAGGGGATGAAAAAAAATCTCGCATCCCCCATATCAATTCATAAAACCAAACAGCGGTACAAACAGCCGATGACATTATCCGGCGAATACGTACGTGAAAAATGGTCGTTGAACTTTTTTATTTTTTTATTTTTTCGCGAATACTACGAGAGTATACCGGGCTCAATTTATGAGCCCGACTTATTATGCAAATATTTTCCCCCCATTTTTTTTTTTGTTCTTTTCAGAATTTTCTTTCCTTTTATTTCACCCTAGCCACCACCACCTGTACCCTTTTTACGTCAGCCACCATAGTAACAACTCTCGCCGGCATCAGTGTGCCCTTCACACTCGTTCAACCGAGGAAAAGTGGCCGAAGGTATGAGGGAAACTCGTCCGATTTTTCCCTATCATTTTCCTACCCCGACCGTTTTACCACCCGACGACGACGTATATATATATATAAAGCCCGAAACTCCCCTCAGTCTCAATCTTCTTTCGCTTTTATCTCACGGCTTTGCACGCTCATACTATAGCTTTTTTCCTTCTTTCGTTCACCGTAGATCTGCACCTCTCTTTTCCCAACGGGAGCGGAAACTTCGGAAAATTACATAT
Source organism: Leptonema lineaticorne (assembly GCA_024500535.1). NCBI lineage: Eukaryota > Metazoa > Arthropoda > Insecta > Trichoptera > Hydropsychidae > Leptonema > Leptonema lineaticorne. The sequence goes on along the minus strand of JANIJI010000016.1, from coordinate 5,325,453 downwards.
AGCGAATATACATAATGCGAACGCATTTTTACGCATATTTTTCGAGTTACCTTATACGTGATTTATCGTCATAGTTTTTTTTTTTTTTTTTTGCTTTCTATCCCAATTTTTTCCCTTTTCTTCGCGTCGTCGGGAAAAAAAAGTTATGATAGAGATGTCCGCGTCTAACTTTTTTTTAAGCGACGCACATGGATACATATTTCACGTACATGTTTTTTACATTTTTTTGATTTATTGTTAAACAAAATATGGCAATATTTATTTTGCGGCTGTCTTGCCTATATTTTTTATTATTGTTGTTTCTCGATACAAACAGACTAAATGATAAATTGGATTGCACGCGATAACGCTATTAATATCTACACGATTCATTGGAAAAAAAATGGACTAATTGTATATAATATTATAGTCTATGAATTCACGAGAAAAATCAATTAATTCTGAAACACACCGCATACATCTATTATTATGTTCAAATGCAATTTACTATATATATATCTTGATATTGGATATCATTTTTATGATATATAATAAGTAATATAATATTTTTTAAATTAAAATAATATTACAATAAATGACAAGTATATAAAATATGTTATCATTTTATAAAATCTAATAATATATCGGTGAAAAAAATATAAATAAAAAGAGAACTAATATGAATGTCATCCGTTGGATCAACAGGTCCACCGCACGGTCATCTTATCATTGGAGATACACGACCGAATTTTCCGGACAGCCTTGGTCTCATCCTCGATTTTCCGGGTTTTGCGGCGTTGAAGGGTGGTTTCGGCGGGCGTTTAATGGTGGGTGGGTCGATTGCGTGGATGAAAGAATTCGAAAAGGTTACGGCGTAGAGAAAAAGGGAGATTGGAAAAGGTGGCAGAAGGGCAAAAGCCCTGGGTTTTGCTGATATTAACACTCTGACGACCCTCGGTCCCCGGGCCGAGGGTGTTAATATGACGTCGCGACAAATGAATACGAGCAAGTAATAACCCCAAACATAGCATATAACGAGAGAAAAGCGTTACCTCAAAGCTTTGACGAAAGCTTACATGTATCTATATATACGGTCTGGCGATAGTCGACGTCGGTGTGAAAAAAGTGCTCGCTTTTTTTTTCAGGCGACAGAGATGTGACGAAATACATTTTTATTACCTGCAAAATAAAATATATATATATGTTAACTTTACATATAATATGACACCAATTTCATATAAAATTTTATATTTTACAGCATATACAGAAAATTCGTAACGAATAAAGAATTTTAGTCAAAATTTTATGATTACGATTTAACTGATAAAAAATAGATGATATTGTATATAATATTGTTAGTAAAATAAATATAAACAATTTTTTTTCAATACTAATAGTAAAATCGTTCGATTAAAAAGGTTGAATATAGCCGAAAAAAAAAAGGTTTGCGCGCATTGTTGCGACGAATTTTCCATCGGTGCGCTTTTCTTGTTTACCATTTTCACTTTTAACATTACGTTCGCGGATTTTTCCTTTGTTGAGTTTTCATTAAGCCGTGGATACGGTGGCAGTTTTCAGGCGTAAATTTCACACAAAAGCTGCACATATCTCTATGTTCACATTTTACTATTTCTATTTGTCACCTCAATACTAAATCCGCATGAAAATAAGTAATTCATTATTATAATAATAGTTATATTTTTTTTTATACATATAAAAATAATTATTTTTATTATTATATAATAAATAAATTTATATTCTAAACACATCTTAATATAGTTTATGATATTTGTATATAATTAATAAAAATTAAATTAATATTTTTATTATTTAAGACTAGTAATTTGGTTTTTATTTTGAAATATTATATCCTGATCAAATTATGTTCTAACTTTAAAATTATTTAAAATTGCTTTAAAATGTATAAATCTAAACTAAGAAAGCATAATTTAATATAACTAGAGATAATTTATAAATTAATTATAATTAAAGCTTTTTATGTCATTTTGACATTTAAAAATAAATTCATAAATATATAATTAAAGTTCATTAAATTTATTAAATAAAAAATTATATTTCTTTAATATTTTTACGAGTTATTCGAGTAGTTAAATTTTCACGTAAAGCGATACATAATTTTATACGAAGAAAAAAAATTAAGCACACTCATTTCGTTATAATCGACGACGTCGTCGTCGAGCATAATATTTACATTATTATAAAAAAAAAGAAATTGAGAACTGATGATGGGGGGGGGGTGCGAATGAATTAAAAAAAAAATAAGCAGCCGCAAAGCCTTATTATGAAAATTAACAAAAGTTTCGTGGCCGTAGTTAACGCACTATTAAAACTAATCAAAACGGCAATAATAACGCGATCCAGATAAGGTTATCGATGCGTATCGTTTAAATATGAACTTTTTAATGTTTTCTAACCGGTAAAACGAGTCGGAGCACACCGGCGAAACGACGCGTACTCACGCACGTCGGCACGCACGTGAACTATGCGAGACGGTTCTGCTATTGTGGTGGTAGAAAATAACAAAAAAAAATAAAAAATAGAAGAATATAAACGCCTCTCGCGCGTTGAATTATTAACGAAAAAGCCGCATTTTAATTTTTAAACAGGCCCCCGAACAACGAAACGTGCGTTCGCAACATTAGTTTCGGAAATTTGTCGGCAAAAAAAAACATACACACACACGCATATTATATATATATATATATATATATATATATATATATATATATATATATAAAGAGCAGTTGAAAATAAAATAAAATAAGGGGCGCACAGGGTACGAAGTTCGGGGGGGGGCTGAACGTGAAAATTTAAAAAGGTGAGAAAATAAAATAAACGTCGATCGACGGTTTCGTGTTTTGTTTATTTTTGTTTTTTTTTTCAGTTTTTGATGCGCGACTTTCGGATGCTTCACTTGGAGCTTTACTTAAATTTTGAGTATATGTAATTAAAAAAAATGTACTATATATATATAGATCGAGAGCTTTTTCTGATATCACAAGGATCTGAATCACTTGAATATTTATATATATAATAATTTACAAATTTATCCCAGATATAAAAAAAATAATTTTCTGTTTAGATTAAAATAGTATATTACTTTAAATATATATTATTAGTAATATATAAAAAATAAATATTGGTAATAATCAAAATAAAAATATAATTATAGAAATATACTTAATTCTACTGTTAATTTATATTTTTTCATATTTTTATATACACTCAAAAATTACTTGAAAATATTTATATTTAAAGATGAAATGTGACTTAATTACCATTAATTGATCAACTAATTAATAATTATGTTAATTGATTAGTGAATTATCATTGACAATGGGCATTTATACAAAATTGCAATACAAATTGAATATTTAAAAATATTGGAAAAATGATAAAATTATTTCACTCAGATAAACAAAAAAACCAACAAACAGTGCAAGTTGAAAAAATTGTGTTAAAATAAATCAAAATTAAATTTATATCAAAATATTTATATATTATATAATATGTGATCTATTTAAATTGAAATATTAGTATGATTTTATAAAATAAACCAATTATAATATTAATTCATTTAATATGAAAAATTTATATTAAAAAAAAAAATTCAAGAAAATCCCGACGCTAATCATATTATAACAGGACGAATTTATCTTCCCACGATTATATCCTAACAAGGAAAGGTATTCGTAATATGTATAAAACGTATGTCGTTCGTTCCCTTTGATATTAATACCGTTGAACTAACGCTCTTATTATTAATGTTGTAATTACAGAATTATGATAATAATAAAGATTATTATTATCATTATAATTATTGTTATTGTTAGACGACATTGTCGAAAATAAAGCAGACGTTAGCGTTTTGACGTGAAACGTGAATTATTTGGATATTTTGTTTACGGAATATTCGAATATTTTAGTCTTATATATCTAATATATATTCTATTATAGGAATAACTATGAATATTATACGTCATATTTTATATAAAATAAATTATAATAATAATAAAAAAATAATAATATTATATATATATTTGAGTACAGCGCATATAATTGACAACTTCATAACAGTGTTAAAGTATATGAAAATTGTGAAAAAAAAAATATTCTTATAACTCAGTAAAAAATAATTTAAAATATAGTTTCGAGAAGATTAACATCGTAAAATTTTTTTAACGAAATACATGAATATATAAATATATATAACGTTTCAACCGTCTATAGCAGAGAAAGGGTTGAGAACCTTCGAATACATGGTATATTAATGTGTCATGTACCTTCAACACTAATAATATAAAATAAAAATTTATGATATTGTATAAAAGGACCACGCTTATAATAACTCCAATATAAAAAAATAACAATAATAATAATAATGTGTAACGCAATATAAAATTTTAAATAATATTATCATTACATATATATTTATATGGATCATATGATAGTATTAAATATTTATTTATTTTTATTATATAGACGTTTTAATAATAATATATTCTTCACAATACATAAACAATCTTGATTCATGATGATAAAAAAAATTGATTTCGTATAAAAAAAAATTAAATTGTTTTATTACTAAGCGATGTCCCACTGTACACATACATATACTTGATTACATATATATATATATATATATATATATATATATATATATATATATATATATATATATATATACACATGGTATTGACAATATGTGTTGCGCGTGCGTCTTGTCGTATTAATTAAGGAACATGTTCGCTTAATTGAAGCAACACGCAATATTTTTCTATTAACCGGTTCGATGCGCTTCAATTAAACGCACTCATTTTCCTAAGGCCTACTGAAAAACTTGTCCCTTCAAATACACGAGAATACCTTTTCAAAATTTGCCCTATTCATGCTGAATATTGACGAGGAAATTCGCAATTAATTATAAATGAAAATTTAACTGAAAACATTAATCGTTTTTAAATACTAAAATAATAATATATTTCTTAATATTTACATGGTAAGTATGAAGTATATATAATTAAAGATTTCATTCAAAATAGTATATATATAATTAATGTATATATATATATATATATATATATATATATATATATATATATTATATAAATGACTATATTTATATATAATATATTATATATACAAGTTTGGCTTATTTCAGAGTTATTCAATCGGAAGTCCGTAGACCAATACGAATGCTCCAGTCAACAATAACTAGTTTTCAGATAGTTATGCTAGTTTATGATATTTAAATCGTACTGAACTCCAATTCTCAATCGAATACTGATATTAACTGAAACATTTAATATACACACAAAAACAAAAATTTAAATATTCATATATGAAAATTTAATATCAAACTATGTATTATATATATATATAAGAATCGTTTTAACCCATTCGCGGTCGTAACGTGCACAACTCGCGTAAAATTGGATTTTATACGTTCTGACGGATAATCATGTATGTTTTGAGTCGCGTTCCTTTTTTTTAACATATATAAAAGTGCGCGTGTTTGTATGTCTACGCGTAACGCTCGTGTATTAACGCCGTGGCAATTATCTACGTCTCACGTCACTCATATATTAGTTCCCCTAAGCGTCGCGTGTCAAAATCACTCATCCTGCGATAAAATCTATTACACCACCCTGTATATATATATCTATATAAACGTGTCTGTATACGTAGACGTATTCCACATAGAAAATATATATATAATATGAAAAATATTTTTTATACGTGCTTGAAAAATTTATTATTTGATATAAGTGTTCGATATTAACAAATTGCCGTCGATATATTCGGTAATTCCGACGACTAATTCGTCTTTTCGGTCGGCTTCGAATTGAAATAGTAAAATGTGAACGCCATTCATCAATATCAATTTTGAGCCACCGGCTACTTGTACAATTTCATATCGATCGTCTCCAAGACTTCGGTCAACTGGTAAATTGACTTGAAATTATGACCGTCTTAAAAACGTATCAATTCAAATACTCAAAGTAAATTTTCTCATACTGATTCTGCTTCAATAATAATTTTCATACGTAATACATGATAAAAATTAGAACATTTACTTCAAAAAAAATGCTATTTTTTTTTTTTTTTGAAGATAGAAGTTTTGTGATAATCATCATAATTTACGTCTTGATGGGGTACAAGTTTTATCATTATATTTATCTATATGATGTAAAATGAAAACATTACGAAAAAATCCTAGGAAGAAAATTAATATGTTGAAAAGGGGCGATGAAAATTTTTTGAACAGCTACATATTCGTTATAAATATTATATTATATAATAATAAAAAATCATACTGTCCACAATTTCGATATTTTGTAATAAATAGAAAAATTTTTAAAAAATGTTGAATGACAAGAATAATTTGTCTGATTAATCAAGAACAAAAGAAAAAAGAAAAAAACTATATATATCAAAAATAATTAAAAAGAAGAATCCATAGTTTCAGTCGCGCTCATTATAATATTTAAAAATTTACCACGTTCATCGACCTAAATTTTATTTTTAATATAATAATTGTCCTTTCTCCATTAATAAACTAATTAATGAATCATTAAAATTGCAAAAAAGTTTTGATAATTCTGACGTCTTCGAACAATTTGTATAGCACCATGATATATATATATATATATATATATATATATATATATATATATATATATATATTCCATCACTCGAAATCAACCCTTAGTGGATCAAAGATACGCCTGAAAACTTTTCAATTGAAAATGTCCATCATCGTTTCGTTCTGCTCGATTAATACTCATATCTCCAAGGCATACGAGAGAATTGATATTATAAAATGATTATATTATATATATATATATATATATATATATATATATATATATATATATATATATATATATAATATAATCAATACTGCTTATAATCAAATGAAATCTAAAATTTCCGATAAACCTTTTTTTTATTGAAAATCGAAAAATTTCTTAGAAATATTTCAAAATTTTATATATATCATAGAATATATGAAGTATAAAAATATCGATAATTTTTTTTTTTTTTTATAGAAATTTCCCAGAGAGACTTTTTAGTTGAAAAAGTGCGATTACAAGTTTTTGAACTTAGTAAATTTTCGCCTTTACGATTTATACTAACGACACATACACACACACACACACACGACTCGTTCTACTAGATTAATCGTCGCAATTTGGTCCTATTTTCCGACTAAATACGATCGTATATATATATATATATATATATATATATATATATATAGGTACATCCATACAAATTTACGCACACGCGGCGGCTAAGGTGTTGACTATATCGATCTCTCATTAAAATTTAGCATCGACCGGTAGTCTGCGGGTTGAAACGAAAGTCTTGTTAGCTCCGATTAGTGTCAAGTCATCGCTCCGACGAAATGTGCTATTTTATCGTAACCCCATCTCACCCCATAGTTTGTAGATCCTATCGTCAACCCCATCAGCGCCGTCGCTATTTTATTTTTTTTTTATTTTTTTTTTTTTTTCGACGTCAACGGGACGTGTAATTGCGACGATATTAAAAAATTCACGACAAAAGCTATGACAGTTTCGACATTGCGAAACTCCGTTGAGAATCTAACACCTTCGCAACCTACTATTTTTTTTTTTTTTTGTACGTTAAACACAATATTTTTATTGATATATTTACATATTCAATAAACTCTCATAATAATTTAAAATAAAATATTTAATCAACAATGCCGCTAAATATATAACATTTAATTAAATATTTAAATATTTTCGTCCACAATGAAGAAGAGTGTAAAATTTCAAGATTTCCATCATTAAAAAAATCTCAAAATATTCTAAAGTATTTTATTACTAATTAAATTATTTTCATTAACAGTGATAAACTAAATTAATTAAATTTTCCATAAAGAAAAACAGAGTTCGTTTATAATACGAAATATATTAAAATCAAAGGTTAAAAGTCTATATTATTATTCGCAAATTTCACTTTAACATTTTTTGTCGAAATAAATATACAAGACGAAAAACACGCAAAATATTTTAAACATTCATAAATGATATCATCTTTAATATAGTCGAATATCTATTTTAGAAAATTATTTTAACTGAACATATTTTTGTCGAATATCTAAAATAGTAATTTTTAGATAGACCGAAATAGATGTTAAATTTTTAAATAATACTTAAATATATACTCATTTATATTAATATCCTATATAAACAATATGCTAATTTAATATTAAAAATATTTTCAATTGAATAGTTTTTTTCGTAAAATTCATCATATGAACAAAAAAATCAAAATTCTAAATTATGCCATCACCGTTTACTTCTAATAGAAAAAAAATTTTTTTTATAGTTTTTTAAAATGGGCATATCTCGCTTGCTTTTTTTTGTATTAAATTTACTATATTTGATTATCAAATTCAATCATAATCATACATTTTTTTCATATATATATATATATATATATATATATATATATATATATATATATATATATATATATATATATATATATATATATATATATATATATATATATATATATATATATTATATGGTATATGAATTTTTCCACATACTTTGACATATAAAAAAAAATGTATGAAAAAATCTATAAATATAATATTTAACTACCCCTGCACAATACAACATCGTCATACTGACTTTCGAAAATATCCAAAGAAAAAAAAACTATTCGGTTAAATAATATCAAAACTTTTCAAACATCCCCAATTTTCCGTATTGCGCGTCGTTTTCGACGAGCCCGAATTAATTAAAACTATTTTCGTAGACGCGGAAAATATTAAATAAACAAACATGGCGTCGGTTAAACTTAGAAATTTTATATGAAACGAGTCGTTCTCGTTACCGAATTAAGTAATGGTGAAGTAACACGTTGTCACATCGCCGACAAAGAGTTTAATTAAATAAGTCGCACACGACGTGCGAGAATATGTTCGTTCGTTCGGTTCAATTTAATCAGTACTCATACACTTGTTTACTACAATCACTGTTATGAAATAAAAATTTACATTTAAGTCTTAATCCAATCATAATGTGTTATCGTTTCACATAAATGATTATTATATGGACATTTTGTTGATATAAAAAAAAGCGACCTGTAGACCTCGATTACCACCTTGAACATCCCTGCTATATAACATCAAGTAGAATTTTAAGCTTTAAAAATAACTATTTGACCATAAAAAGAAATGAATAAAAAAAATCTAAATCTACAATGGAATAAATTTAGAATATAAACATCCCTTATTTTTAGTCTTGATCAAGACCGTTGGAAGGGATTGATAAAAGAGTATTTTCCAAGGGCGCGAATACCTCAGGGAAATACTCAGAATGTGACGTAAAACATTCTTACTAAGAAATATATAATATAAACAATATATTAAATATTTTATACAAATTAATTATTTATTTATTAGACAACCCATTCAACACAAACAATGCCGTTTTTACACATTTCAAAATAAAATCCCTTCGCTGTGCGTATTTTTAACCGCAAAAATTTATGCTAAAAATTCTGCAGGGATCCATTTTTTTTGACATCGATCCCTTCGGCACCCTTTAACGACACAATGTAAATAATATATACAGCAATATTATGACGAGCATCTAATAAACGCACATATATAATACGGATCATTTTATTACGACGCGCGTTTATCGTGAATTTTCCGCCGTTTAGTGCTACCATAAAAATTAAGGGCGTTACACGAATATATGCTTAGACGAGTTGTTATTATTATTTTTTTTTTTGGAAAAAAATGTAACTTACGTCGCCATCTTTTTTTTTTTGACGAATTTTTACTGCAATATGCCGTAATAAACACGACGAATTACTTAATTTCGAATATTTTCCGGCGATCCGCGGGCACGGATGGCATAAATCAACCGGTGGCACGCGAGCTTACATTACTACAGGGTTGAAACCCCCGTAGCGAAACTACCCTTACTACTTTCCCATTTCGTATAACCCGCATCGCGCCCCTGCGACTGCTAACAAATTTATAGTTAAAGCGATTCGTTCAAATAGTGAAAATCGTTAACCGCGGGGATTAAACCGATGGAAAATGTTTTTCTTTTTTTCTTTTTCTTTTTTTTTTTAATGCAATCTTTCACGCGATCCCCCAACGCACAGAAGCGTGAAATACGCCGTACGCGATATATAGAAAACGTGGCGGCAACCTTGGGGTCCACCATTTATTTGCCATCGTAGGGCATTTCCAAATGCTAATGAATAAATTCATGGAATTTTCTGCGGCATCGTATAGTGTGTATAGAACATAAAAAAAATAAGGCTTTGCTACACATCGGAGACCGAATACGCTGTCCAATTTACGAGTATTTCATTTTCGGAACAAAGTTTCATCGAGGCATTTCGATTATTAAATCTCTATATAATATATTTAATATACGTTGTATTGTGAGAAATATTATAATTATATATGAAAATTTATTTAGCTTTGAATAATACGATTTCAATTCTGAGATTTCGTATAGTTCCACATAATATTTAAAAGGCTTAGTGGTATTTTAACAACTAAAATACAAATATTGTTGAAAACAATAACTGACAGAGGATTAAATATAATACCGATTCACCTCATAAGTGTGTATATGTTTTTTGTATATTATTATATAAATATACTCATATGCTATAATACTATATAATACTCTTAAATTTAACATCAAGTGAACCGTCTTAAATCGTTAAATTATACGATGAATTGTATTTACGCGATATAATATTAAACTTTGATTTTCCAAAGGTAGGGGTTAAAATAACTATGAATTGCTGCATTATTACTAGTATATTTTTATAACGTTTCAAAACTTTAATTGTTGAGCAAAAAAATATACACAAATGGCTTATTAAATATTCATATTCATATTCTTTATAAGCATAATTTTTATAGACTGCATTCCAATATTTTTTATATAAAATTTTAATTAATTAATTCATATATTGTCATCGATAACGGGCAAGTATTCAAAATATCGGCTAAATTGTATATTGGAAAATGATCGAAAAATCGATTGCAAGATTTATACCAGAGAAACAAAACAGTGCATGATAAAAATACCGTATTTTAACTATGTAATAAATAAAGGTGATGAAAAATGAGCATTTTGAATTACAACCGTCAAAAATAATATACGAGGTCACATTTTCATAGTACACATCGCATATTTATATATATATAAAGAAAGAAAAATATTATAAGGCAAACAGAAAATAAAAATCGCTCGAAACATAATGACGGCATCATTTCGCGAGGAACGAAAACGTAGATTTCCCAGTTCATTTTTTTTTGTTTTTCTTTTTTTTTTTTTTTAATAAAGCGCTTGCAACTCGCCAGCGCACGAATGCGGTTTTCAGTCTTAAGCCTGATGAAGTGCCACTACATGGACCGACCCCCTCGGTTTCGTCGACGCCGTGCCACCCCGTCGCTTCATACTGACGCCCACTTTTACCGGCTCCGAAACATCGCCCACAACATAAACAACTAGTCTTGTTCTCAAGTCGTTGCACAACCAGACAGACAGTGGGAAAATCCCTCGGGTGCGACTTAATAAACCCGCCGTGCAGTCGGGTCACTTTATGACAGAACCTTAACACTTTTGCGTTAAAGAGTACGCGTTAACGCGGAGACACTACTTCTGGATTCACGAGCGACCAGGGTACACTCGGCATAAAAAAAATATATATACCATATATATATATATATATATATATATATATATATATATATATATATATATATATATATATATATTAAACGCCCCCCGACACTTAAGAGGTTAACGAATTCACTCTGCGCGTTAAATCCGACATCTTTGGGTTAAACAGATAAAGAATAAAAAAATTAATTTAGCTAAAATGACGAAAAGGCTCATAACTTCAGACAACGCGTCAAAGAATATATACAAATATTTAATATTACTTTGAAAAATCATATTAAAAAAATGATATAAATTATATATATATATATATACCTTTAATAAATCATTTATACTTTTTTTCAATATATTTTATTATATATAATTTAATAAAATATATTGAATATATTAAAGAGAAAAAAAAGTCTTATTATAATATATGATAAAAATCACTTTGTAAAAATGGCAGCACATTTATAATCAAAAAAAAAAAAAAAAAAAGTATACGCGTCCAATTTTAACGATGTATTAGTATAATCATAATTATCGTGAAATTAAATCCAAAAAAAAACAATAATTCATATTATACAACTTGTTCTGGCAATAAAAATTGTATCCATAAATTATTCGAAAAATTAACCCGGTTATATTTATATACGAGTGAAAATTTCGTGACAAAACGATATTGAAGAAATGGTAACTATAATTTCTATAAACTTTATTTGAAAGAGTTGACACTTATAATGAGGGTATAGTTAATATATATTTTGATATAATAACGATTTTCAATATCTCGAATATTATATATTAGTACAATTATTAGAAAACATAAATTATTGTTAATAATTATCTAAAATATATTATCGTTTAGAAATTATTTGTAAGTTTATATAATATAACATTGATTTACACAATGACAGATTTTTACGATAATTATTTATAAATATATTTTCCTCTTTAGTATTTCAACCTTTTATCGATTTTCCACCCTTCTCCAGTTCTAACCCTCAATTTCCAATCTAATGTAATCATGTTACTAGCAATCTCCTCAACGCCTTCAATCCATCATTTCAGTAGTCTTCGTTAAGGTCCTTTTTTTGCAAGGATACCAAATTCTCTTTTTTTTCTACAAATCTTGAACCAGACATATACTAATAATATGACCAGACTAATGCAACTGTTGAGCTTACATATATATATATATATATATATATATATATATATATATATATATATATATATATATATATATATATATATATATATATATATATATATATACATATATATATATATATATATATACATATATATATATATATATATATATATATATATATATATATGTATATATATATATATATATATATATATATGTATATATATATATATATATATATATATATATATATATATATATATATATATATATATATGTAAGCTCAACAGTTGCATTAGTCTGGTCATATTATTAGTATATGTCTGGTTCAAGATTTGTAGAAAAAAAAGAGAATTTGGTATCCTTGCAAAAAAAGTATATATATATATATATATATATATATATATATATATATATATATATATATATATATATATATATATATATATATATATATATATATATATATATATATATATATATATATATATATATATATATATATATATATATATATATATATATATATATATATATATATATATATATATATATATATATATATATATATATATATATATATATATATATATATATATATATATATATATATATATATATATATATATATATATATATATATATATATATATATATATATATATATATATATATATATATATATATATATATATATATATATATATATATATATATATATATATATATATATATATATATATATATATATATATATATATATATATATATATATATATATATATATATATATATATATATATATATATATATATATATATATATATATATATATATATATATATATATATATATATATATATATATATATATATATATATATATATATATATATATATATATATATATATATATATATATATATATATATATATATATATATATATATATATATATATATATATATATATATATATATATATATATATATATATATATATATATATATATATATATATATATATATATATATATATATATATATATATATATATATATATATATATAGAACATGAGCGGAAAATTATGACTGGAAAATATTTGATAATCTTCGGTTTAAAAAGCGTACTAAATATATATATTCGGCTTTTTGGTAGTTTAATTTAGTATCTCATTATATTTTTTTTATACAAAATAAAATATAAAGCGACTTATTAAATTAAAAAGAAACATCGCAAAATCCAATGGAGTTTCGTCGTCTAAATTTTAATGATTCACATATATATGTATATATATATGTAGCTGATTTCAAAAGAAATGAAATAAAAGAATTATTTATATGCATCTCCTTTGAATTTTCGGCCTAAAAAGGGAAAACTCGGAGATAATCCCATTTAAAATGTACAATTTTCCATTCGTTTGTTGTCGTTTGCGATAGTACCGTAGTCGCCTCGCATAAAATAATAATATATTCGAAATTAAATTCGTCCCGTTTATACAGATTATCCGTTTTAATGAAATCTTCGTGCGCGAGACAGACACGAGCTTAATGTCGACAAAAACGAGCAATAAAGTCCGTTTTTAAGGTCTTCCAAAGATAATTAACCGACCCCCGATGAAAACCCGGAAAACTCATCCCTAGACAATGATCCGCCCGATGCCGCCTCATCAAATAGACCGGGCACAGGAAACTAAGATGAAATATTTATTTACGAGAAAATTCCATACGGAAAAACTCTCGATATTACGTAAAACGTCCAATCTTGACGTCTGAAATATTGACGACTAATATATCGATTGAATATACGGAATGCGCAAAGTAAATTAAACTGATTTTCACAAATTAATACATAATTGGTATAATAAAAATCTAATTCAAATTATTTTATATGCTATTTTTCCTTTCTTTAAAAGTTCAATATTACAAATAAATATTAAATTTTAATGAAAATCTATATAACTAAATTTATTTTATTAATGTTTATAGTAAGCGTTTGAATTAAAATTTGATTCAATATACGTTTATGTATATTATCGATAGAATTTGTCAGTATTATATTTATTTATAATAAAGCGTATTATTCGTTATGTAACGAGCATCAACCTAAAAGATAAATGAAAATTGTTAATAGCCAAAAAGCATCTATCGTTTGTAAATTGAACCGAAATTCTCACATTTATACTGTTGTATTCATAAAATTAAATGAATAGGTTTTTGTTTGAACGCAATAGTGATATATAAATATAGTATATTGTATATATATATATAATAATAATTTTGCATTGTTTCTGTAAATATATAATTGAATTTTAAGTTAGAGAGAAAAGCTTGGATAGAAATGTTTGCCAATTCGCATTCATTGTGTTCGCAAGTTGGACAATTAGTTTCAACAACTTCAAATGTATTCTCGAAATATTTAACAGTTTGAGCTTAAATATGATACAATTTTCCCTCCGTGGAATTCGTATTATTTGTTTTCACAAAAATGATTACTTTTACATTTAATTAATCGAAAAACGCTAATGTTTTTATAATTAATTTATATTGATTTATCTACGATACCAATTAAAAACAGCAAATTTTACATTTTTTTTTTGGAAAATCCTGATAAAATATCAATTTATTTTTTATATAAAATTAAACATATATATATATCGCAAAAAAAACAAATCTGACGAATTTTTACTTTTATATAAAAAAATGAGTGAAATCTGGGATTTATTGCTATTTTTTTTAATAAATTTCAAATAATATAATATTATTATATAATATTTTAATATTGATTGAATGAAAAAAAAATATATATATATGTATATATTTAGGCTCAGAATTGACAAGGGATAATAATAAAATGAAAATAATCAGAATAAAATTCGAGACGAAAAAGTAAAGCCTGCGCTTCACTTCTGCCTATATTTGGACTTATAAATATTTTAATATAAGCGTATATAAATATTGGAAATAAAAACGGCAAAAAAACAAAAATTCTAATAAATATTTATTTTATATGCGATGATCCGAAAATTCTTTCTATTACATCAAAAACTTTTGGCGAACGATAATGAAAAAGTTTATTAAATATTAATAAAAATCATTCGACTTACCATAAATTTTCCGAAATAACATTTTCACTTAAAATATAAATGTTTTATATATATATATATATATATATATATATATATATATATATATATATATACATAATAAATAAATATTGACATGCAAATGACATTCAAGGATTCAAACTTATCGTAAACCATGGATGTCCAGAAGAAAGATAGGGTCCATATTAAAATTGTAGGGAACCTAAAGGACAGCTGCAACTGATAGAGATATATGGAGAGGGTTGAAAGTACTCAATACTCGAAATGAACTATATTACTATATATGTATATATATATATATATATATATATATATATATATTTGGGTTATTTTTTTTATTTTCCTATTTCCAAAATACGTATTATCATCACAATTGCTTAATAATCAAGTGTTATTATATCTTATATAAATAAAATATAAAATTAGCGATAGGTATAATGTGAACACAAATATCGACATTCGTATAGTATTTCCAAAAGGATACGAATATACGTCAAAGTTTTCCAGGATAGTTTTTGCCGCGATCAATTTGACACATAATTCCCTCATCAAATATCTAACATATAATATAATATGTAACACGTTGAGAAGCATCTATCTGTCTGTTTGTCTGTCTGTCTGTCGGTCGGTTCGTTCGTAACGTTCGCTCGAGCGCTTTTCGATAATACTCGCTCATAATAAATCATAGTAATCGCCTTACACCTATACAGTGCCGTCACTATGCCCGATGTAATATATTATACAGTGCGTGCAAAAAAAAAATATATATATATATATATATATCTATATATAATAGAATCATAACACAATTACGCGGGGTGTTTTTTTTTTCATTTTTTTTTTATCGCGAACATTTTTCAGACTTTGGAATATTGTTATCGGTCAAAGCGGACTCGGAAAAGTCTCGATTTTGCTTCCATTTGTAAAAGTTGCTTCGGCTACGATAATTGAGAGTGTTTTCTTTTTATTTTGTCGTTTTTTTTTTCTTTCCTATTTCATCTTTCGTACAAAATTATATAAGTATATTCGAATAAAGAAATATTTTTTATTTTCTTGAGGTTGAATGATATGTTATTAAACAGTATGTCTATGTATTGGATCATAATGAAATTGAAATATATAAATCTATATTTTTGTGTGTATGTAAAGATAACGACTTGTAAATATCATATTTTTATATAAAAACATTATAAACTATAAAAAGATTTCGTCTTTAAACGAAAACCAATATAAAAAAAATGATAACCTTTTCCTCCCTTTAAAAATCTATGTAACATACATGACTTTCGAAACACAAAATTTTATTCTTCAAAAATAAATAGTTTCATCGATGATAACAAAAACAATTTAATAAAATTAATCTATTATTTCCCATATATTTTGTCTTAAAATATTTGATCAATATAAATTTATATTTATACAAAATTGAAAAATTAACTTCACATATTTCTTCAAAAACCATAACCTCAGAGAATAAAAAAAAAGTAAATTATTATATTATTTACGGAAATAATTCACTTTCAATTAATTAATAACTAAACGAATAGAAACTTTAATAAAACTTTCCCTTCTTTATTTCACTAAAAATATAAATATAAATATTTTTGTATTATATATTCAGAAATACTCACATAATCAAAAACTTAATACACATCAAAAGCAATATAAAATATCGATCATTATTTATAGAATTACACATATCTATCTAATTATGATAGATTCTATAATATAATACGTAATTCGAACCAGAAATCATCGATAATATTATTCGTCATTTTAAGCATTTCTCTCGGAACAAGATTTATATTATGAAATGATTACACATAATAAGTTAGTAATTCATACAGAAACTAAATCATATAAATCGTATTCCTCATGGGAAATTTTTTTTTTTTCGTTTTTCCACAGAGTTATACAAACGATGTTTTTCCAATAAAAGTGTTTGTTTTCTTCCACATTTTGATAGGTGAAATGATTTATGATGATATCTACTATCGTTTAATATATATATATATATATATATATATATATATATATATATATATATATATATTTATTTATATATATATATATATATATATATATATATATATATATATATATATATATTAACATACGTTTCGAAACAAAACATAGCGTAGAACAAATTGAATAAATTGCCGAAATTTGCTTTATTACCTTTTACCGTTTCGCTTTCGGTTCAGTATTTCGCGTTGTGCTGTATATATAAATGTGAGTGCGTGAGTTTGTGCGAGCGACGCGTGTTTTCAGCGATATATTTGTTACAAATAAATATGTACTGTGTAATGATAATATTTTTTCAGCAAAACCGCAAATGTTACGACACGCCTGTATATATATATCTATCTATCTATATATATATATATATATATATATATATATATATATATATATATATATATATATATATATATATATCGCTGGCACGATCCGTATTTATTTATATTATAATAACATATATATCTATATGTATCTCTATTTCATTTTCATTTCCCATGTTTGAACACATATCTATATATTGACTTTTATAAATATATAAATATATATATATATATATATATATATATATAGCTTGTATATATGCATTAAAAAAAATGTACAGATTCATTTTTTTAATGCATTTCAAAACAAACATTATAAATGGAAAATTAATTATTCAAAAATATCAGCCGTAAATAAAAACGCATTCAATTTGCTCAAATATATCAGTCATTACGCACAATTTTAAATTAAATTTTAATCATTTTTTTTTTTCATATGGAATATATATATATATATAATATAATTCAAATATTATATATTATAAAAGAATACATTTATAATTCATTTCAATTTTCGTTTTAGGTACAATGAATTTATTTATTATGTATGAGTATATTAACGTATATTTAAAAAAAAATATAATGTTATAAAAAAAAAGCGGAATAAAGGGCGAAGCGCAGTTTTCCACGCTGAATAAATTCGCATATGCGTATGAAAAGGGTTCGTGAAAATATTTGCTATGAAAAGATGCTATCGAACGATCCACTGAATATAGATGAATCAAAAATTCGAAAAAAAAACTTTGAATATAAATTGTTAACCCTCTTGTGCTAACTCGGTTTCTCTTCCATTTTCAATTTTTGAACGAAAATATATAGATATATATATATATATATATATATATATATATATATATATATATATATATATATATAAATTTATAGTATGTACAACGTGGAACTTTTCCACCCTTCTATAAATTCTTTGTCTGTTTTATTACATTTCTGTGAAGCCAATAAGAAAAATCGATATTTTATATAATTCATAAAAATAAATAAAAAGGCAACAAGTAAGCAACTGAATATGTACGTTACAACTAGGTACCATTATTACAAAAAAAAAATATATTAAATATATTAAAAATTGAAACTTAAACATATTTCCCGATCAATATATTCATTAATATTAAAAATTACGTAATCTAATATAGGTCGTATATTTTTTTTAATAACTATTTCTAATTAAAAAGTAATAAATAATATTGCATACACGTATATTATGTTAAGCAAATTTTTCAATTAAAAATATTAAATTAATTAATTAAATAAGGGTGTATCTACGTACTGAAAAATTTTATCTTGCTTTTAAAAATATCGGTTATTATCATAGTGTAAAGAAACAATACTTTATTTTTATATAAAATAAATATTTTTTTAATGCTATAATGTAATATATTACTAAATTTTAAAATGTTTTTTTTTTCAATCGTTAATATTCTAGTTTTTTACACGTTTTATTAAAGCTTCAAATATCTAAATATAAATCAATATACATTGTTTTAATATTGTGTAGCATATATAAAAATATTTACTCGAAATACTAAGACAACCAACTACTAGACAATATATTTCAAAACGAATACAGCGAAATCGAATTGAAAAATGTAAAAAAAAAACATGTATAATAAAAAATCAAAAATAAAAGTTTCAAATAGGTGAATAGTAATCGGAATAGTTAACGGTTTCGGTGCGATCTATCCGTCGATCCGAGCCGAAATCGCAGTTTCGCATTTACGACGAAAACGTTTTCCCGTCGTCGTTTTGTTCGTTGGAAACTTTCTTCGTTTACCGAAAGTTAAAACAATACGTTTTACGGTTTTGTAAAATCGAACATTCGACGCCCCGATTTCGCCCTTTCGTCGTGAAACTAATAACGGTTAACTTCACGCACGGTTATGGTTATGTTATATCGCAGTTAAAAGCTTAGTTAAGTTGGGTTAGATGAACTCGTAACATTACATTTTATAATATATCTGATTTTATACATTTATACGACATTGTGATTATATAATATACTAAATGTAATACAATATTTGTCACTTATCGTATATCAAATTAACATTTTTTTTTCTTTTTACGTATAATAAATATATTTATTTCAATATTTTTTACTAGTTTTTATATAGATATTTTTTTCATATTTAATAAATAATTAATCTCTGTATATTCTGTATTAAAAAAACTCAAGATTGTTTAATTTTTTTTTAATTGAACAATTGATAATTGATAATTTTTGTAATCCATGTGTTATATAATATATTGTTCAATATATTTCTTTATAATCTGCATAATTTAAATTTTAAAAATTAAAAAAAAAAAGAAAATATCTAAAGATAAAAGATAGAATTGACGATCTATTAATATTAAAAAAAAATTTACACTATAAAAAGTTAAAAATTGAATACGGAATAATTTTAAAATATCAACCGATGAACTAGATAAAATCAAAATTTTCAACCGCCGTCTACTTATGCAATTTATGTAAATTTCCGCGCGGTTATCGCGAGAAAATTTTCCGATAATTTTTCAATCGCCATTCTCTCCTCAAAACAAATCGCATTCGAGTCGCAGAATAAGAAAAAAAAATATATAATAATATTATAGATAAAAATGAATGAATGTAAGTGCGGCAACGTTTAGAATTTGATTATATATCCGAGACATTGGAAATTGTAACAACCCAGATATATATATGTGTGTGTGTAACGCCACAATATAGCCGCTTCTAAAAGGAATCTCCATACAAATAAGGCGCATTTAGTTAAACTCGTTTACAGCTTTACTGGGATTACATTGCGGAGCTATCATCGACGTTATACTCGATTTTATTATGCAAGCTCATATAAAATCTAGTACAAAACTATCTGACTACATGTCTATCATATATATATATATATATATATATATATATATATATATATATATATATATATATATATATATGTATGAGTATGTGAGTGTGTATGAATAAATATTCAATTTAGTCTGAAAACAAAAATGTCGAAGCTTTTCTAAACGTTGTTTTTAAATTCAACGACATTCTAAAGCGCATACAAAAGTGTTCTTGTATCGATATAGACGAAGATTTTATTCGTTTAAAATTCAATATATGAAACAAATTTCGATTTACGTAAAATTTTTCACTACACGAATTTAGTTCTTATAGTATATTAAAATTAGTCGATATAAAACGTACGGTTATTATTATTTTTACATCATTTTTTTTTTTTGAAATTCAATATTGAATATTTAGATTGAAATACTTTTATATTTTTATATAAAGCTAAACATTTTTACCATATTTCTTATTTTATTTTTGTTTTGTTCAAACTATATTTTCAAATTTCATATATTATCATTTTTTTATTTAATATCGATTAAAATAATCTAATGTAAAAGAATTGATAATATTATATAAGATATAACGATTTATTAATACCTATAAACATCTGAAAGAGAAACTTTTAAGCTTCTTCTTCAGGTACTATGAAGAAGTTTGAACACAAACGATATTGAAAAATCTAGGATCTTTTGTATTTATACATCAAAATTCTTCAGTATTGGATATAGAAAATAACAAAGAACATCCAAATATATACATTTAAAGTATTCGCGATATTTTAAAATGGTATTATTGCGATATTTGAGCAAAAATAATCGTTTGAAAATTTTTGTTTTTAAACGAAATTCGTACTCTATACGACATATTAATGAAAACTGAAATGATCAACACGTTCCAACGTCAACATTGAATATACATATTGTATGAAACTATTGTAGGGAAATAAGGGAATTGGAAATAATTAAGGGAACTGCAAATCTCGACGGAGCGTTTCCGTCGTGCAAGAGAAGACGCCGCGTATGCAAATTCTATTGCATATTAAATTACATGTTTAACTCGTGTTAAGGACTACTTTAATTTGTTCTCGAGACATAATGCGATTAAAATCGAACTAATACTTATTATGTAAACCGGTAAAAGCGGACTAATTGAACGATTTAACGATTAAATATATAGGATTAATATTGCAAAAAAATCGATCGCGATTCAATATAATTCAATCCAATTTAAAATATCTATCATCATAGAAATATTTTAATTTTTATCTTAGATTTTATTTTTTATAAAAATGTAATGCTATATTTAAAATACAATATACATATATTTTAATCGATGATAATTCAATATGAATAAATAAATTTACTAACTCGACTATATATATATATATATATATATATATATATATATATATATATATATATATATAATTAAATAATATGAATAATATTTTTTTTCTCAAAATAAAAAAGAATCTAAAGAACTCGGAATCTAAAGGATTGAAATGCGATAGATTTTATTCTGAAATATTATATATAAATTATGAATGAATTATGAGAAAACTGAAAACTTTTTTTATTTTACTTGATTTTAGACTACTTTAACATCAATATGTGCGTTCATGCGTGCATATTTATATATATATATATATATATATATATATATATATATATATATATATATATATATATATATATATATATATAACGCGATAAAATACACGATATAAATTTTATATTACACTCCGGGGCAAAATATGGAAAATCGAAGTGAAATTGCGATACATTTTCCCCGTTACATAATTAATATTCCGATATAGGAAAACGTGCGTATATTTCGATCGTATTAATTATTAATAATTATTAAAAGCGAAATATTTCGTCTAATAAGAAGAAATTGTATCGCGCGATGCTTAATTAAATTTTATCAACGATTTCTTATTGCAGGCGTATTTTATATTTAAATTATATAATATTATATATACATAAGTATATACAGGAGCGATGCGTAATTTCGGATCGATTTTCATTTTTGATGAGGCGAATTTTGATTTCATTGGTTGAAATGAATTATATTATAACGACGTATTAAAATTCATCGATAATTTGAAAATATATATTGAAAAAGAAAATAAACAATTAATTTTTAATATTGGCAAATAGATTAAATTATATTCAAAACAGTGTGTGCGTAAAAATAAAACCTATATAATTCGTGGTAACATCGTAATTTTTCTCCGAGCAAATGATATATTGTTAAAATCGCATCCGTCAAAGAAACCGATTCATTTGTCAAACGCGAAAAAAAAATATTATTATGCATATTGAAAAGTTTGACAAGCCGTTCGATCGTCGAATTTTCCGCGCAACTTTTCCTCGCTTCAACCTGTTGAAGGCTGCCTGTCGAAAAAAAAAAGTGGAAAAAATACGATAAAATCGCATCGAACTGTCATAAAAGCGTAATAAATTTTGATGAATAGCAACAAATTCGTTCTTCCCTCCGTTTATATATATATATATATATATATATATATATATATATATATATATATATATACATATTATTATGTTTGTATTTTTAAAACTCGATAAATCTTGTGAAAAAGCGCAAAAATTGCAAATTTTGTCATATTTCGTTTTATAATATATACTAATATTAATTTATCATTCTTTTAACAATATTATTATATCTTATGCAAGCAAATCAATCTTTTTCAAATTCATTATTATATAACATCATATTTTAAACAGTATATACATATATATATATATATATATATATATATATATATATATATATATATATATATATATATATATATACACATATATATTACATTTAATATATGGGTAAATATTGATAATAACGATATATTTTTACAATATAAAATCATTGTAACATTTTACAATTTAAATTATTTAAAGAAAATTATATTAGATATTATTTAACGTAAAAAGAAGCTAAAAATATAAAATTAGAATATCTATTCTAAAATATAGAAAACTTAAACAGGTTAACGTGTAGTTATATTTAGGTCACATTCTCTATGATAAGGAAAATTCCTCATTTATTTAATTTTCCACAAAAAAAAAAAGAATATAGTTGAAAGAAAGAAATTGGAAATACCGGAAACACAAAGTTTCCACTTTGACAAAATAGTAAAATTTCATATAAAAAAAAAATTCTTTCACTCGCAGCCATATGAAATTTATGTAATGTATACGATTTTTCATACCCTCTCAATCTTCCCTTATTTTTCCGCTCTCGCCCCGCGATTTTCACAGCCTGGCAAAAATTACTATGAGGCGGGCAATAAATCATTTTTCTTTATTGTTATTGTCTTCCGTGCAATTCTTGAGACCAAGGAACGAATCGATTATTTCCAAAGACCGGAAAGAATAAAACACGCGAACAAAATGTAAAAAGCGAATTAGCGTATACATAATACCGATGTATATAATGCGTTTTTTATTCGCCATTTTTTACCTCAACTTCTTCTTTAATTTCATATATATATATATATATATATATATATATATATATATTCAGTCTTTTTATTACGCTTTGAAAACATTAAAAATTACGGTTACGTTCGCTTTTTTTATTACGACGCCGTAGAGAAATCGACGTTAGCGAAAACTTTGAAAAACTTTGAATATTTTACAATAGAACATATAACCGAACATCTGAGACTGAATCTAGAGCAAACAATACTATTGTATATATATATATATATATATATATATATATATATATATATATATATATATATATATATATATATATATATATACTGTATATAGTACTGACAATTGTTATCGTAAATAATTCGAATTCTGATTCGAATCCGGCGCCGGCTTTATACGACTATATGTTTTGTTTGGCATCGATTTAAACTCGAATACGATTTTTTTCTTCGATTTTATTTTCATTCTCGATACAATGGTTATTTTTGAGGAAAAAAAATAAAAATAATGTTTATTCTATATTCAGAATTACTTCCTGCAATCGAACGTATGGTTTGTATTATATACAATGCAATCGAATAGAGGAAATTATCGAATGAAGAAAAATAAAAAGAAAAATATGGACGCACGATTTATATCAATCGGAACCATCAATTTCAACGACGATCAAACATAACTTATTTAAATAAACAATTCACAAATATATATATATATATATATATATATATATATGTGTGTGTGTGTGTGTGTGTGTGTGTGTGTGTGTTTCTATCATTATTTATAGAATAATTTCAAAAATAAAATAAATGTATAATTTTCAATAAAATTAATGAACTCAATATAAGAAATAAATATGCTTCCTATCTTTTTTTTTCTAATATAATATTAATAAAATTATTATATAATGGTTCTATATTTAAAGGTTTGCAATCCCTAAGTTCTCACTTATATTCGAGTGAAAAAATTTAAGAACATGCAATTCAATTTTACTGCATTTATAATCTATTATAAATAACTAAACATGCGTATTTCTATTTTAATTTAATTGTATGTACAAATATTTAAAATGATTTAACTAATTTTAAAATTAAAATATATTTTATTTAATAATATATATATATATATATATATATATATATATATATATATATTTATTTATATATATATATATATATATATATATATATATATATATATATATATATATATATATATATATATATATATAGTCATTTATCTATTACAAACAAATCACATTTGATTGTTTCCTAATAAATCTTTATATAGAATTTCTCCATTAGACCGATCGTAATTATCATCATCGGCGTCACGGATATAACGAGCCATTTACAACGAGGACCTCCCGGGTGAGCAGATTCATAAAAAAAGGCATCCTACAAGCACATCAGAAACACTTCTATAATTAATCAAAAATATTATCCTTGTCCGAGGGGCATCATAAAAGAATGAAATTTAATAATAAAAGGGAGTGAGAGAGAGAGAGAGAGAAACAAAACAATTGTTCTGTCAAATCTGAAACTACGGGACGCTGTGCATTTAGGGTAACTATAAATTTAATTTAAATTAAAAATATATTTATTTAAGATTAATATTAATATTCTTTATAATTATGAAAATATTCAATATTTTCAAACATGTTTAAATAAACTTTATATTGAAAGTATATATATATATATATATATATATATATTATATTATATAAGAAACTTTCATTTATTTTATAAAATTTAATAACATAGTAGTTTTGTGGTGAAAAAAAAAGTAATTCCAGCATATGTTCCATTGTGGTATCTTCAAATATGGACACCGCATATATATACACAAAGCCGCAGATCGCTTTCATCAAGAGTCGATTTCAACCCTCGAAACTAAATGAAATCTCTACAGGGGTCGTTGGCAAGAATCGGGTGGTTAGTGGGAACTGTGGTGGAACCATATCTGTTCATTAAACACCCCCTGTGGGTTTCATACTGAAATCCTCAGGAAATGCAGACCAAAGAGACGAAGGGAAATTGTTTGAACTACACTTCGGCGACAACGCAACTAGGGCTGAGGGAAACGAAGGGTTAAATTAGACAAAAATCAGATTCACAAATTAACGTGTTCTTCGGTCAACGTTTCGATAATTGCAAATTTCCAAAATGATCACAGTGCAACAATATAAAGAAAATATAATATTTATAATTTAATTTAAATATTGAAGTGATGGAAAATAACATTAAGATATTAATAATAAAAATAAAATTATTTTTTAATTATTAAATATAATTTGAAATTTTATATTATAATTATAAAGTGCTTTATAAACAATACAATTAATAATTATTGTGATATTATCAGCTATACAAATTTTATAATTTACAAACATTACACGTTTATATAATTCAATTTATTATGATGCTTTTTAATTAAAAGCTTTAAACAACCCGATACGTCCCGGGAGAACAGTTGGCGTTTACGGTTTAACCCCTTCGGTGACGCACTTGCGACATTTGTAATTTTTTATTATTTCGCGTTACTCGTATTTATTTATTTCTTTTTTTTTTTGAGCGAAAAAAATACAGTGAAAAATAAGAAGACAAAAAAAAGACACGCACGTACAAATGGAAACCCGATAGTATTTTACCGAACGCGTTATACGCAACATTAACCCTTCCGAGGCCACGAGCAAAAGTGCTCGGAAAAGAAGAAAAAAATATATTTATATATACATTTGCACATACACACAACACACGGAGATAAATTGAACGTATGTGCGTGTATCGTTGCCGAACCCAGGTGAGCATAAATATTTATGTAGACAGTTCTAGCGCGTTTTTTAAGGGTGAACTCTCTCAGGCAGCTCCCCCAGGCATCGAAAGGGTTAATTTGGGAACTAACGCGATAAAACGAAACTCGCACGCGAATAACGCAAAAGAATAAAAATGGTGGAATTGTGCGGTGCTCGGTTACGTTTTTGCAAATCCCACGCGGCCACATGTGTCGAAATTGAACCAAACTTGTTTCCTCTTTTACCACTCTTTTTTTCCCCCCCGATTCTGGAAGAGAAAGTTTTTTTTTTCTCCTACGAAATATACGTAAATATTAACCGGCCAGAACTGTCTAGGTCTACTATTCTTATAATTTTGTATTCTCGGCATCTTTTCAATTCAAGTTAACCCATAAAACACTGCATCGAAATGAGCAAAATCAATGCGACATTCACTATAGACATATAGAATATGTGCTCATATTTATTATTAATATTTTTTTAATTAATTATAATAAAAAAAAAAATATCGCTATCTAACACCGGCTTAAGAATCTCGCTTTCACTAAAATTTAATAATTTCGTTCAATACACAATATTTACATCGGTGATAAATTCGGCCGATTTCCAATGTTTACCCAATTAATTATGATAAATATATCGGTGCGAACGAAAAACGAGGATAGGGGGGGAGAAGAGCTATGAGATGGTGGAAACGGGCGAAAACGAGGGTTTACTTCTGGTTAATAACATTGCGACCATATTTTAGAATACGAGGTGGAAATTTACGGGCCTTTATTACTGTGCCGGGCCTGTGTAAATGTAATTTATATGCGTGAACGAGGTGCGATATTCTTGCACTGGTAATAAAATCATTAAAGATTCCGGGCGTGACGTCACAATGTAGTCGAGCGTGACGTCACAATGTACCCCCGCATACAAATTATCGAATTATGGGTAATATTATTCCAAACTACGCCCCTGTGCAGCCAGGGCCGAATTGATAATTTAAATTAAGGACGAATTTCGCCCCCCCCCGCCCCCTCCTCTATCCAAATTTCCAACGCCCACTTCTTTGAACGGTTTATGTTTATTATTATTATGCCGTGAACGTTATTATAGTATCTGCCTTGGTACAACGAAAAATTCGCGATAAATATTAATTTTTATTGCGTCTAAATATTTCTTGTACAATAAAAACGAACCGATTCGATTATGAAAATTGCTGAAAATATCATTCGCCATTTTATTACTAATACTATATTTAAACGGCGAATTTAGTTATAACATTTCTAGAAAAAAAAAACTGATTGGTTTAAATATAATTGTATCCATTTATTTTTATTTTCATATATTAAATTATTGAAAAATCTTTATATACATTAATTATGTTTTTTTTAGAATAAACGAAATGTTCATAAATAAAAAGCGATATCGCAGAATACTGATTCACGAAAACATCGCAATTGTATAAAATGTTAATTAATAATCTAAAATTAACGCCATATACATAATATATATAAATTTCCATAAAGGGGCCAAATTCAATTATGTATAACATTAAATTACAATTAATAAATAATATTATAGCTATATTTTGGTTTTCATCGTTAATTTAACATCATAAAAAATATTTATTTAATTATATTTTTATATCAAACGCTTATATATCATTCATTTTTTCGTCAAAATTCTTTTTTTTTATTTAATTTTAAAACATATAAATAATATATTTATAAAAGTAAAAATATAGACATAAACTTAATTAAATTATAATTTATATTTATATATATATATATATATATATATATATATATATATATATATACATATATAATTTTATATTATAATAATATTTATTTACCTGGATACTAATTAAAATAAAAAAAATAAAACTTTTATAAACATAATAAGAATAAAAAAATATTTTTTCTTATAGGGAGGGGTATAAGTACACACACACACACACACACACACATTATCGCGTACTTGTAATATAATTTTTATTAATTAATTGCCATTAATTGATCAAACTATTATTAATTGATTCATATAATTGTCATAGAAAGTGAGCAAACATACAAAATTTCAGCTCAATTAGAAAATGAAAAGTGGCCGTAGAATCGATTACAAGATTTGTACCAGAAAAACAAATCGTATATAAAAATGATATTAATGTTAATTTTTTTATATTAATTTGATGAATATCACAGTTTTTTTTTATACGTTTTATATATATATATGGTATATGTATAAATATTTAATAGTATAAAATAATCATTATTGTATTATATATATATATATATATATATATATATATATATAATTTGATACAATTGGCATATTATCAGCGAAACCAACCCTCGTTCACGTGTCAAAGATTAAACGACACCGCAACTATATTGTCACGGTAAAAATTAAGCATTGTACGCATTGCGCTCAAACGACTAATCCGATATGATTAACGCTTAATTTATTTACGTCCCACTATCACCATAACCATAACCATTTAACCCTAGCGTATTGAACAGACATTGCGAAATTTTACAAAATTACATATACGAACGATGTACGTAAAGTTGTAATCGTGCCGTTTCGTTTTTGGATGCGAATGTCAGTTTCGTAAATCTGAGGATTTACGACTGAGAGACATTGGTCCAGTACCGTTGGACCCACACCAGATCCTCGCCTGACCCACGTCAAAATCCAAAAGGAAAAACCGTATAATGGTACGACGATTTAATGTGTTGACCGGTCAAATAGCTCGAATCAAATGTTCAATAGTGAAATTGTAATATATCATAATGGTTTAAAGCTGAAAATCAATATACAAGTTATTATTGTAATGTACATTTGGTGTTTAATTAACCGCTATGTATGATGCAGAACAAATATGTCAAATAGTGCGGTTAAATAAGCGATTCAACAGTTACTAAGCTATAATCGATACACAATAATAATTTTCTTCTTCGCTGCGATCGTAGTTATCGATATATTTTTTCCTAATTATATAATTTTTAAACGTTATATATATATATATATATATATATATATATATATATATATATATATATATATATAAAAGTATACTCAATATAAACGATAATATTTTTCTTCGTTTAAAATCGATAGATTTTTTTTTGATGTGAAAAGTTTTCAATTTTTACGAAAAACAAACTCAACGACAGAATCAGCCAAATATCGATTGAAAAAAATTGTTTTTGTTTTGAAAGTTCTCAAAAATTGTTGAACTACAAAATTTTAACCTCATTTCCCCTATATATATAATAAAATCGTGTTAATTTTTATCTAAAATTAATCAAACTGATAAAATGTACAAATTTTTTTCTTAGTTTTAAATAAATATTCAGTTTTAAATATAAATATTTTTGAATATGTAAAAATTATTATAACTAATAACTCAACTTAATAATACGTAAATATTTATAAATTCTCAAAATAAATTTTATACCATTATATATAAATAAATATTCGACACAATAATATTATTATTAGAAATAATAGAAGCGTGTTTCGTGTAAGAAATAATAGTGATACACATTTTTTTTTTTTTTTTTTTTTTTTTTAGAAACAGTCACACTTATATTCACAAAGTCTCAAAATAGTCACGAACATAAACTACTACTAGAAAAGACATTAAAACGCTTTCAATTCGATTCTAAACGAGTTCTATTACATGAAAGTTTTCAACTTCAAATATTTCAAACACGAGTATAAAATTATTTACACATTTATTTCGAAAACACTATATATAACATTTTTGATATTATATGAATGATATTAAATGTTCAAATTTTATATAAACTATGTCAACCGCATTTTAATCGTAGAAAATCGCTTTAAAATATGCAATGAAAAAAAAAACGAAAATTCGATTTTATAAAATATATAATAGTGAAATTCTAGTCACACACAAAAATCGAAATGACGGATATAAAAAAAAACTAGTTTATGTGAAATAATAGATGATGTATTTGACACGCAAACAAGACTAATTACGGTTGTTAAATATTACCCTGTATGCCAACACCCTCGACATTATTTTTTTTTCACATATAGATTATAAATTCATTTGTATGTGCGTTACATTTAAATGTTATCACGTGACGTTGTGATTAATTCAAATACTTCAATAATATACGTTAAATATTATAAAATCGTTCGATATTTAAAATATACTAAATGTCTTTAATATGTATATTTATATATATTATAAATATATATTTTTTTAATTTAGATCAAATTTGACTGAAAAAATATATTTATAAAATAAATATATAAATAAGACAGATCTGTCTAAAGAAAAATGTTTTTTTTTTCAGACTATATTCACGGAGAGGACTAAGAAAGTCATTGGAGATTGAAACTGAAACCATCATCAGTTTTTCTTCCGAACAATTGCCCTGGGAATCAATCTACGTTACTTAAGGGTAAGTTTTCGCTAACTTCCCAGAAGGGAATACGATTTTTTTTCCTGGAACGAAGGGAAAATATTTTAATCAGAATTGTGGTACGCATTACGAATATTTCAACGTGAAAAAAAAATGGAAAACCAAGGAAATACGCATTTAAGACATTTCAACATAGATTGAAAAAATATATATATATTTGTATATTAACATATATATTTGGCCGCTTATGATCGGCAATTTACTCTTTTTGCTATCAAATTTATATTCCAAGACGCTTTTAATATAACATCTTCTAAGTTCTTAATAGCTTTAAAAGCTTTTAAACTTTTACTAGCGTTCAAGATTTCCCGCCCATTAAAAGATTTCCTCTTTTATTTATATCACACCGGTTTACAATCAATTATGTGCGAGTCGTGAAAATTGCCAAGGGTAAAAAAAAAATACCGATTTTCAGCTTTTCCGCCGAAAACTTCTCTCCGACCGAATTTGACGAATTGAAAATCGAATTTGTAAAACCGCCGTTAATAATATATGTTAACGATAATCGATTGTGGTTATAAAATATGCACGTTGTTTATCCAACAGATGACCGGTGGTCTAAAAAACACAGGTGTGAAAAGTTGACTTTCAAGAAAATAAACTTTTGAGGTGTTAACTTCAATATTCACCATAAATCCCTGGAGTTTTACACGAAGTCACATTACTCTTTCCATTTTCACCTTTTTTTTATATTATAAGCAGAATTTAACTTTTTTTTATTATTTTCAAATACTAATAGAACGATATTTTATTGATATATTTTTCTAGCTACTTTTATTTGATTATTTTTGGAAAATATTTGTATTTCACGACGATTTTCTGAAGGAAAAAAAATAAAAAAAAATCAAAACAAATCTTCGTATATAAACTGTGAATTTATTAAAATTATTATATTACTATGGCAACTGTCACATATAAAACAAGATATATTTAATTTTAATTTGTATGAAAATCCCATTCCTTCATTATTAAATTCAATTACAAAAGGTTAATATCATATTTAACCTTTTCAATTTTTAATTTTAATCTCACGTAAAAACGTATTCGAAAACAATAACAAAAATAATAATATATTTTTTTGTAAATAATAAAAAAAAAACATTCATATAAAATATTTTACATATTATGTATTATTAAATTATTCCATAATAATTCTTAATTCTTTAGAATAAAATAATATATTTTCATTCATTTAAAAAGAATTGAAGTTGTTATATTTATTCTAACTTAAAATCTATTTATAAAAAAATATGTTTATACATTTTAAATATTTTGTATTATTTATCCATAAATAATGAGCCATATTAATAATTAACTATAACCACAGAAATTAATAATTATTGACGTTTTCAATTAATATTTACAACCGATTACATTTTTTTTTTAATTTTTATACAAAATATGAAATTTATTGCACAATTTTAAATGTTCATCGTATCATTCGTGCATCGTTAATTACGAATTTATAATTAACATACGAATATAGTGTATTAATATTTGGAAAACGTAATGCGCCATACAGTACATATGAATAATTGATGAATAATATATAAATATAATCGTAATGCGGACTGAAAATCGAAATACGTACTTTAAAAATTCATGTCGGCATCATAACCCTAAATCGACCGCACCCACATATGTATTCGAATTTATCTACGGGCCCAGAATTAAAATTTTACAATATTATTATTAAAGAGAGCCAGAAAAAATGTATATATATATATATCATATATGTAAAAAATAAAATAAAAAAATAATAATAATAGAGAAACGATAGTGGCGTAACGGCGAACACGCCATAGTTAAATTAAGCTCATTCAAAGATACATATATTTCGGTAGGATTTATGGTCTCCGGTCAATTTATTCATTCTGGGACCTGTTGGGGCTGCTTGTAGGAATTAAGGCTTAATTATCAACAAGCACGAAGCACGATCGCACTACATTCACTTAACACATGAAGACAGGGAAAGGACGAGAAGACGAAAACGCCGCGCGAAAATAGGACAAGACGATGGAAAAGTGGAGAGCTTCGGTACACATCAACTCCGGTGAGAGCTTCCCTTCTCGGAGTGCATCAAAGCTCTGGAATACGCTCTAACGAGACCACAAAACAAATAATAGTTTCAACAGTCTAATACCGTATAGTGCTATATTTCATTGTTTCATTTACAATGCTGAAGTAAAAATATCGTACTTGTATATTGATAGTTATTAGATTTGGAACAATTTTTTAATGTGACATATAGAAGAATGAAATATTACAATATATATTATATTCAAAGTATAATATCATGAAAAGAAAACTTAAGCTTATGTGTACATTAAAAGAGTAACCGTCAATGAAATTTTACAACGAGCAAATATAAATTTTTAAATCCGAATTATATCTTTAAAGATTTAAAATAGTCGAAGATTTATTTTGAGTTATTTGAGATGACGTGACATTTGAATGGAAGAGTAGATAAATTCAATTATCTATATTGAGCTGTTCAAATCCATTATATCAACGCATACTAGATCATAAATTATAATCATATTGATTTAATAATTAGGCTAGACATGTATAATATATTTAAATTATGAATATAATTAAAAAAAACGATGAAATGTTAAAATTAACACAAATTAATATAATGTTAAAAAAAATAAATTGACTCATAATATGGCTGTGATTATTGATTCATCAGAAGTATTTAAATAAAATGTATTACATTGTAATATAAAATACAATGTAAAGTTCAATTAGTAATACATGAAAATTTATAACTGAAAAAAAAAATAAAATTTCGCGAGAAACGTTTCGCTTCGTCGATGTTCAATCCGTCGAAATGAAAATAAACGAAATAATAAAAATGCAAAAAAAAAAAATATAATAGCGAACAATTTCAATCTGACAAAAATCAGATTACATAGTAATAAACATGAACGTGTGCATGATTTGAATATATGAACCGTGTTTTACAAAACTTTGTGAAATTCGCAATACACGATATTTCACTTGGCATCAGATCGCCAATCATAAATCAAATAAAATGGCGGCGCTCCGTTATGTCGGCCATAATTGAGCTGAAAGCGAGATTTTTTTTTCTTCTAATATTTTAACCCTTTAAACGCTCATTGTATTGTGTACGTCGAGTGTGTCGATCGTGACCGAAATCAATTCATACGTCTAACGGTCGTTATTGTATATAATTAACACGTTAAATTCATATCTCTTCGAATGTTTGATATTCGCGTTTATTTTAAAGGTGTTTTTGTAATTGCTTAAATATAGTAGATATGCTAGAATTTTCATATCTAAAAAAGCAATCGAGCAATGTAAATAAATCAATGGTGTAACGGTTTTTTTTCTATAATAACAACATTTCAATTTTTTTATTATTTACAATAAATACATCGTTTACAATGATTATCCGTAATAGGTGAAATTTGGCGAAATGAGAATACTATATTTATACATTATTTTAATATTTATACACTATATTAAATCTTTAGAAATCCTTGTAACACACTTATACATTATATAAACTTTCAAATTTAGATATGTATTTTAAAGATTTAATATAGATTCTAAACGTAAAATCGTGAAACAATGAGACCGCGATAAACGAACCAAGTAATGACGAACGATTACTGTACTTAGAAAAAAATTGAATGCGTTTATATAATAATATTTATATATTATATTACTTCAATTTTATTTATGCACAACTCAGATTAAAAATTCGTTTAGGAAACGAACCCTTTCGATTATAAACAAAACGTCTAAAAAGCGCAATATATACTATATTATATTTTTCTATGTCGGAATATTATATGGTATTATTATACGTTTGAAATTCGTTGGGCGGTTACATATCACGAGTCGGCAGCATTATCGTATAAGTTATCGCGTTGGTAATGAATCATATACGCGCTTTCGTGGAAACGATCCCGTTCCGTCACGTCACGAAACGGGAACCGGGAACAGGGAACGGTCACGTCCCGTCGTCGGATCTTTTCGACCCGCATAATCCTCTATTAGCCCTCGCTTTCGCGGTCGTATCAATCAAACGGGATTTTCCACGGGCGAAATAAGAAAAAAAAATAACGAAATTTTCGGGGATGGTTAAAAGCCGCAACGCACCGTCCCTGCCCCGCCTACAGGTGATTTTTCACGCAGACCTGAGCATTAAGAATTTTCGAGCTCGTGTGTATGTGTGTGTGTGTGTGTGTCGTGTCTAGTTTTTCTTTTTGGTGGGCAATTTTTCGCACTTTCGGACCCCTCTACGTAGATAAAACAATCAATTTCTGAAATGTTCTACGGACTCTTTTCACTCTGTGTGTTTCGATATCTAAACCTATGGCGGCACGTGTTGACTTAACGTGAAGAACTATATATAAATTAATCATATACTTTTTTCGAGAATAAAGTATTCGCTATCATTTTCTTTCAAATGAATAATTATTTTCATATATTTCTGTATTATAATTCGATTTCATTCATTTTATCTTTATTACAGAGATTCTTTAATATAATATCAATCTATCTAATTTGGTGATATCAATATTATATATAAAAAAATCATTGAATAAATAAATAAATAATTTAAAAAAAATACTATAATTCATATCATTGATATCAAACGAAAAGTCATCATAATAATTTTTATTAAGACTTCAATCAGAAATAAATCACAAGATCTAATATAACGATATATATTTTCAGATATATAAAAAAATATTTGTAATAGTTTAAATATAATATATATATATCATAAATCTATTATATATTTTTATTAAATATGAATATTACATATTCATCTAATACAATATTATTATCAATACAATATAATATATTATTAATTTTATGAATCTCATATTATATTCCATTATAATATATAATATTGGATTGATAAAATTATTAATATATATTTGAGTCATATTAATAGCAAATCTTACAATTATACGGAACGAAAACTATGAAGTTTAAGATTATATATTGTTATCGATCCTACAATTTTATTGTTATTATTTTCCAATTTTTTTTTCATGAATACTTCAAACTCCGCCGCTGATACGAGTGCAAGGAAAAAGCCGTCGGAAAAGGGAAAAACTGCCGCGTGTATTGAAGTAAAAAAAAAAAAAAAACGTTTCGGCTTTTAAGGCTCACCTGCCATTCGAAAGGAAATAAATAACCGGCCCGGGGATATATATAAAGTGTTACTTGTTAACCCGAATATATTTACATAAAACATAAATCACCGAAAACGACGGAGCGCAGGGAACGCCGAAGTGGCGAAGGGAAATTCTAAGCTCACACCTAGGGGATGAGGGTTGAATTTTCAGGTAACCAGGGCTCGCGAAAGTACGCGGGTCGAATCCCACGTATAATATTTGAAATTCAAAATTTTGGCGGCAAAATGCAAATCGAACGTTCGAAGGTTAAATAGCACACACGGTTAATACTCACATATGTGTGTCGGAACACTGAAAACAGTCGTTGCCGTCTGAATACACAAATATCGTCTTTAATATAATCAAATTGACGAAAGTTGTTTACCTGAAAATTTTTAAAAATAATCATAATTATTATAAGTATATAAAATTTTATATTATATATACAATTATTAGTAAAATAATCATATGCTAAATAAACTAAATTAAAACTAACGGTCACCGATCGATCAGTAACTCAAATTTGAAACTATCTGATATTTATATATAAAAATGTATTACAATTACAAATAAATAAAATAAAATATTATCACTAATATACAATTCATCAATAATTTATATAATTCTTCTATCAAAGATGTGATAAATAGCATTTAACTTATTGTACTAAAAATCTTAAAAAAAAAATGATATTATATAAGTATATTAAAAACTGCCATAAATAAATGAAATCTTAAAAAATTACATAAAAAATTTGATAATAGATAAATCAACTAAATAAATCAACAAACATTTATTATTATAAGATTGTTTAAATAAAAATTGGGGATTGTATTTTTAAAATACTATAAAAAATATATATAAATCGCTAGTTGTCAGCCGACATTATGAATGCGTCTGCGGTGACTTTTTCGCAATTATTCTTAATGCATTTCGAAAAAGAAGTCGACGTTAATAATAAATTACTATTTCAGTTAACGACGCTGAATATACTAATTAATCTTATATCGTTTCAGCGTTAGAAACGAATGAAAACAACAACAACAACAAAAAAAATAACATTTAATGGCGCAATTTTCTTCAGTATAATGCTTTACAAACACTTAGTCAACAAATGTTACCGAATGTTTTCTGTTAAAGTATTATACTTCAAAAATGATTTATAGGTAATTTATTTCTATAAAAGTAAACACGTTTTCATTTTTCTTTATACATAAACCGTAAAAATATATCAAACGCAGAAAACTTAACGGAATAAAATATTTTTCTTTAAAAAACAAAGATGTATTATAAAAATCTTTTTGTATATGCAATCCCACAAATCGTTTCATTAAAATCAACATCATAATTTTTAAACTAAAAATTATAAAAGTTTAAATTACATTTTTTGAAATAAATTTAATCGATATATATATTGCTATTTTCTTTTATTAACCAGAAATATTATACCTTAAAAATATTTATAAATTCAATGTAAATCTTTTTACTATAATAACTAAATATATTTAATTATTATACTGAAATAATTATGCTGATTTATGAAAGTGGAACAAAGAAAAAATATCGGATTATGTAAAAAGAATTTTTTTTTTGCACACGCTTCGTCATTCTTCAAAATAATAATAAAAGAGCACAAGACGCGTTTCGCGATATAAAATTGTAATTATATTAACGTGAAAATTTTTTTTTAAATAATAACTGAAATTTAAAATTGTATCGTTTTTTAGCATGAAATTATATTATGTTGAGCAAAAAAAAAAAAATTTTTTTTCCTCTCGAATAAAACAGCCTTTTCTAAATGCTCGCGAAGTAGCGATACCGATAACCGGTGATTACGATAAATCACGTGGTTTCCGGTATGTGGAAAATACAGATGTTATGGAAAGAAGCACTTTTCCGGTTCGGAAAAATGGCGTAGCAGCGGGAAGAGAGAGAGAGAGCAAAAAAAAAAAGAAAAACTTTTCCAACCGCATTAGATCAAAACGACCGACGAGATTAACAGTTGAAAATTTTCCACGATCGATTCTAATAACAATAATCGTTTCTCACTAGAATCGAGACTTTAATAATTTTTCCCATCGGTACGTTTTCCCCCTTCGTCGAACGAGAGTCGCAGGAATATTTTCGGGAAAATTTACCGATTTCCTCCGCCTATTTACCGCCCATTCCTCTAACCGCCCTCAATGTGTAAAAGCACGCGTATAATGCGCGAGAAAAACAACGCAAAACCGAAATAATAAACTACGTGACGCTTATTACGTATTCAACCATTGTTTCGCACTCGAACCATCTATTATTCTTAATATTTATTCAAAAACGTTATTGTGAGTATGACCCCCTTTTTATCGCTTTTACGCCGCAAAATTACTTTTTATTTTGCGCGTATCAGACGAAAAAAAAAACAACAAAATGTAGAAGAAAAAAAATAAAACGGAACAAATATAAATCCGCCCGTTGCGCTTTCGAAAGTGCCCCGACGTGAACGTGTTAACAAATTGCTAGCCCGCATACGTCGGTTTATTTTCAATGGGGAATCATATGCTTCACATTTTGTTGTAGTACATCAATGAAAATCATGAAAATAAATCATAACAAATATCTGTACGAAATTTTATTATTGATTTTCATTTACTATATATATATACAGAATAACTCCTTTTCAACACTTAATTGAAATATTCAAACTTCTTCGTAGAAATAATCATGTAATTAATATCATAAAAAGTTAACACTGAAACTAGTACAACCTTCTTTATTTAATTATTATATAATAATCTAAAAATATTGAATATTACATAGAAAAATTTATATTTTATAGCATAAGAAACCTTTAAATTATTGTTTGAAATAGTAATACTTTAATAATATGTCTAAAAATAAAACATATTTAATGAAATAATGAATGATATTAAATTTAATAAACGACATCATCAAAATTTAAAGGATTTTATTTATTTATTTTTTATAAATATACTATTTTGATATTTTTTTCACTGAAAAACTCAGTACATTTATACTGTACATAAATTTCGGTAATATTTTAAAGAAGATAATGTCATTCTAAATTGAAAGAGGAAAAATAAAAAATATTTTTAAGAAATCAAACACGTAATGTGCTATCGGGTAAATGAAGAAGTTTTTTACGACAAAGCTACCAAAATTATGTATAAAAACTTTATATTTGTAACAGTTTTTGATTAAAAACACAAAATAAATATCATTTATTCTATATATAATGTAATAAAATATAAATATAATTCGTATATTATTGACATAGAATGTCAATAAAATGATTTCAAAAATAAAATTTTCATAATTACAATGAAACCTAATAAAAAATAAACTAATCCATCTACTAAAAAAAAAAAAATATTTTTTTAAATATTACAATTTAATTATACGCCAATCGCTATAATAATTACGTAGAAATGAAAAAAATATATACTTAATTAGTCAATCTGTATAATAATATGTACATAAAGAATAAATACATAATTTTAAATATAATATTTACACGACTAAACTGGACCATAATAAACAACGCTTTAACACGATCATATTAAAATGGAAACTGTGTTCATTACTGTGGCATTCTGATTAATTCGATACAACGTGAAATATTTACATCACATATGAAAATAAATACGTACATATTTTTTTAAATTACCCCCAATCCATTATTATAATACGCGAACGGGGTATAATTTTCTAAGAATTCGGTTCGTGACAACTTTTATAAATGAGGTTGGTTGCGTACTATGCACGTACCCTATACACAATACGTATATTGTGTATATTATTTAGTGTGTATGGTGTGTATATATATATTTTTTAACACATATCAGTTGTGCGATCGATCAACTTGCTGAAAACTAATTTTGAATTCGTCTGAAAATTCCTGAGCGGAAGAAAAGCGACGAAAAGCACACTGTTGGAAAATTTACCGAAAGCCCGAAACACGAAATTAACCGTTTAAACGCCGAATATATTATTGATAGAATTATAATATTACATAATTAAGAAGACTTAAAATTTTGCTTATTTTCATTAAATTATTATTATTAAAAATAAACCACTATTTCGAATGAACTTTATACATATATATATATATATATATATATATATATATATATATATATATATATATATATATATAAGTGATGACTCTTAAAATTGATCGTTTTTCTCTATTCATTTACAAAAGTATCCCTTTGATGTTTCCGCTTACATAATTTAAAAATCATTAATCAAAATTCTTTAGATAGTCGCGCTTCAAATTAACCAAAAGTCTATTATAATTAATAATGCGTCGTTGACATTCATTAATTAGAAGTGTGAATGATTAATCGAGAATACAATTCACACCTATGACATATAGAAAA
This sequence comes from Leptonema lineaticorne, assembly GCA_024500535.1. NCBI lineage: Eukaryota > Metazoa > Arthropoda > Insecta > Trichoptera > Hydropsychidae > Leptonema > Leptonema lineaticorne. Next base: position 5,284,065 of record JANIJI010000016.1, on the reverse strand, counting down.
CACCCCCTTTTCGATGAAAATTAACGCCATTAACGCGATTTCTTTCTATGAATAAATTTTAAGCGATGGTGGGTGTTACGTAAAACATTGATAAATTAATGGTAAAAATGGAAAAACGATGGAAAATCATTTTTGATATAAAAATATAAAGCTTTTTACTTAATGATTTTTCATTTCAAATCTCTATAAAAACATTAAAATAATATCTAGAAATATTCATTTGTATTAAATATAAATTTATATCTTTTTTTTATAAATTCTTCTATGATATAATATATAATGATTTTTTTTGTCATTAAAATAATATTATTACAAGACACTAGAAACATTTCAATATGTTGAAATGTTGAAAAAAAATATTCCGATTCTTCAACAATCAATAAATTAAAATATTCCGAACAGGCGGTGTGAGTAAAAAGCAACGACCCAAAATCCCTCGCTTCGTCGAAACGAAGCCCACCTTTTGTTTGGGCGCAATTATAACTTTGTAAAAAGTCCACCGACAACAAGAAGTCTGTCAAATTGAACGGAATTTTCCATATTCCGAAATTAAATTGGACTAATTTAGCTACGTTTTCCCTAGCTCACACCAGATTTTCCGTAAACGCCGGGCCTCACAATGCGCCACTCGAATTTTCCTCTTTTTCTTGTTCTTGTTCTTCTTCTTCTTCTTCTGTTGCGCCCGAAAAGTTTCTATCGAATCATTAACCGAACTGTTTTTCTGTGCGATCGCGTGATGAAGACTGATGGCGGTATTGTATAATAATTATTCTAAAATTGGCCCGACGTTAACGTGTTAACGGATTGGGGGGGGGGGTTGCGCGCGCGCGAAAGCGGGATGAAATGCATATTTCAACGTCAATTGCAATTTGTAGTTTAGTTTGGTTCGAAGCCGTTATTTTTGGTGTTATGACTGATCGTTTCTAAAACAAAAACGTACATATATATATATATATATATATATATATATATATATATATATATATATATATATATATATATATATATATATATATATATATATATATATATATAAACCATCTAGAAATTTTGAATATATTGCTATTGACAGATATTCAAACTGAAGCCTTAACTGAAATCAAATTATAATTTATAGTATAATAAATTTATCTATGTGTTTTATAATAGTAGTTTATTTAAAAATTATATTTTTGCTAAATTTTATTTTTTTTTCTATTTTTTAAGGCATGTTAACAAAAATATTAGGAAGTAAACATTATTGAAATTAAAATTGTTTTTTAATACATTTTTCTGATTTTAATTTTTTTATTTTATTATAAAACATCCAAAATTTGAATAAACATATGTATTTGACTACAATATCCTATTTTTTACAATATTCAAATCGGGAATTTTAAATGAAAAACTTAAAATCGGAAATCCAAAAAAATACAAAATCCAAAAAAAATACAAAATCGGAATCCAAGTTTAAATTACCAATTGTTACTCATACAAATATTAAAAAAATCTGTTTTTATAAGAATAAATATTAACTTTATAATAAAAACATTTGTCAACATTACAATTTAAGCAATTCTATTTATTGATCCAAATGTCGAAAACTATTATTAAAATAAAAATAAAATACTATATAATCTCATTAAATTTCAATTGAAACTATGAAATTCCGTGTATTTTATTGCATTTTTAATATTATAATGTTAACAATTTGAATAAAAAAATACTGACTGATTTTGAACATAACATTCAACAATCAATATTGACGTCATAATATATGATATATATATATATATATATATATATATATATATATATATATATATATATATATATATAATAAAATATAAATTCTCAACGAAAAAAGATTTATTTCATTTTTATTATTAACATCCAGAAATATTAACATATATAAAACGAAACGTACACAGGAACAAATATTTACCAGAAAAAAAATAATAAAGAAAACGAAAAAGTAAACATACAATTTTCACAAATGAAATATTCATATAAAAAATAACGGAAAATGATTGACTCGGAAAAAAAACGTAAGACTTCAAAAGATGAAAACTGTCGTTTTATGTAATCGCTATTGAAATGAAATAAAAATTGAAAAACAACGACGTATCGATTTTTTTTTATTGTTATCGACGCCGAACGTCGTCGACCATACAATTGAAAACGACCCTAATCGATACGCTGTACCGATTAATTTAAATTGAAAAACTTTGAGAAACTTCGCCCATGCATTATATACACGCTCCATCCTGTATATATTTATGTACACTTATATATACAGGTTGATTCCGAAGTTTATCCATAATTTATATTTTTACCTAAGAAGCCAATATATACGAAACGGCAATAAATTAAAATTATTTGATATTGTTTTTTTTTTATATAAATATATTCCGAAATCCTTGTAAAAAATATCAATTATTAAAAATATGATACAAATATATATATATATATATATATATATATATATATATATATATATATATATATATATATATATATATATATATATGGTAACTAATTTATAAAAAAACTATTATTTACATTTTTATTCAAATACAATACAAATAATCCTAATCATACATATTTTGTAAAAAAATATACATTACTTCATTTTAATGACCGGATATATAGCTATTTATACAAAAATATATAAAATGGTATATTACTTGTTATATATAGAGCACGAAAAAATAAATATAACACCAGCAAATTACAAAATATTCATCTTATTATAAAAAATAACTATTATTTGAATATAAATATACATAATGCCCACAAATTCTATCAAAAAAAAATTCGAACATAATTAGAATAAATTACCCTTGTGAATTCGATATAAAATAAAAAAAATCACCATGTATATATAGTGTGAAGTGGTAAAAGGAAGCATAGCCGCGTATACTTGCGTGCGCACATATATTTGTTTCCAATAATAACTCGTAAAATCTTAATGAAGACGCATAGCTTTAACCCCTTCAAGTTCACAATCGAATCCTGCGGGGTTAATTTCGCCCGTTAACGTCGTAATTCATCAACGTACAACGTAACCGAACGCACAAAATCGTTAAAGTTTTCCTCGCGGTTTTCACGAATCGATCGTATAGAAGAAGAAGAAGAAGGAGAAGAAGAAAGAGAGAAAGGGAAAAAAGCAACGCCGTGAAAGCCTGTTAATTTGAAATAAACCGGAACAAAAATGAAAATTGGAATCGTGAATTTTCTTTGGAAGTTACGAAATGTTGATTTTAAGTTCAAGAATGAAATTGTTCAGAGTTTTCGATATATAAAATAAACGATAGATTATAATGATATAAAATGACTTGAATACCTGTAATATATACAATAATGTATATTAAATAAATTTAATGCATCCAAAATTAAGATGGTAATTTAATAATTTGCTTATTTATTTTTGAATATTAATTAACACATTGTGATGAAATATTACAACATATTTACTCAACCCTATAGAAATATTTTTAAATCGATAAAAAACAACTCTTAAAGGCTATTGTGATATAGATATATTTAAAAAATAGATTTATTAAATAATGGAAAATATACTATAATTAAAAAAAATCATTATCTCAATGAGAATCTAATTAATTTTTATGTAATATTTCGTAGACTAAAATATTTTTGTAAAATGAAAAAAATTCACTGCTAAAAGTTTTACTATAGAAGTGCAAAAAACTAATTATAACTTAAAAAATCGATTACAAGAACGTTAACAATAATAAGTTTAATATCGTTAAATAATAAAAAAAAACGTCATAATGTAATAATTTTTAAAAATAACATCACATTATAAAAATATTATTGATTCGATAAATATAATAATATAGCGACTCAAAGTTCACTGCACCTGTTTTGAATTAACTGATTTCCAAAGAACCAGCTTCTACAGTATTTACATTACAATGTAAAACGTCAAAGTCGTGACGAAGCGCGGTCAAGCTCAACCCCTTAGCACCCCAAACCGCGCTTTTAAATAAACACGTGTCGGACGGGTGGTATTTCTTATTTTCCTTTTTTTATATTTTTTTTTTGAGGGTGAAAATCGTTCTAAGCGAGGATTCCGAAAAGGGTAAAAGGGAGAAGAAAAAAAAAACGGTGGCGAACCGCGACGGTGTGAGGCTCTGGATGAAGAATTTAGTGAGAGAAGTCGACTGGCGGAAGTGAAGGAAATACATGACGTGCAGACACGCCATACAATTCGCCGGAGCTTTCCGCCGAAAGTGGCGGTTACGAAATCGGAAAAGTGGACAAAGCCACAAACGCATGTTTTAAGCTTTTCCGGAAAACGTGCGACGACATAAATTTATCGAATGCTGAAAAAAAAATGTTTAATTACATTATAAATATTTTATTTTTATAAATAGTACATAAAAATTGGTCTCACACTATGAAAAAAATATTATAGTCAAATATCTAGACTTCCATTTATAATACATATCCATAACATTAATTGATGTTAGAATAATTATTTCTCTATTATGAACAAAAAAGTTAAGTGATGAAAATGAAAGGAATTAAATACGATTGCATTCGCATTTCTATGTAATTGAATCGAATTTGGCTATATTAATATTATATCTAAACGAATTTTCTACATCACTGTCATCCGCAAAGATATCTACTTTTATAGTCGAGATGTAAGAATTTCTAATAAAAAAATGGTAAAAAAGACAATGAAATCACTTTAAAAGACGACGAATTCAATAGGATTTCAACACGAAAAAAAAATTAAAAATTATCGTTTTACATAAAGACAGGAACGTTTTAAGAATTGAAATAGATGGATATTAAGTTATTTTCTTCTAAATTGGTCATTTAACATCTCACGGTAAGAATGGGTATATATAAAATGTCAGTCGATTTAGTGTTAAACGATACATAATTATCATCATTCTAAGATAATATAGCGGATATTGTATATTACAATTCTTGAAATGAATTATCTTAATACACTATAATAAAATCCTTCGTGGACAAAGTATCTCATTTTCTTTGTATTATTATTACATGAATATAAGTGTCGTGACAATTTTCGGCTGAAAAGCGCGTTTTCAGCGAGCGAAGTGGTCCTGAAATTCGACTATTATTCATGTAAATCGTCGGTCCAACATCGTCAAGGATTCACCTTATCAAATTCATTGTAGGCTAATTGGCGACGATTTCTCACCAGGTAGTAGACCGCAATCCTTTCTAGGGAAACGGGAACGCTTCCAGACCCTGGAGAGGGATAATTAACTTCTAGAGAAATCTCGGGAATAAGGGAAACCTGCGGGAATGTCGTTTTCGAGCACTGATTGCCTCCATTAGTCGTAAATCGATCCGGCAATGAATACAAAACTTAATTGGCGAACATTGCCTTATTTAAAACCGGTCGCATTACTTTTGCACGAATATTTTATACGTTTAAATTAATTTAATATATGTAAATGGTTTCCTTTACGTCTTTAACGGGGATGCCGCGATAAACCGCGTACTGGTTAACAACTCGTATTTTTTTTTATGACACAAATAATAAATATTCAATATATTGATCTTATATTAAATTAGATAATTATTAAATTTATATAATAGGAATTACACTCGATTTTTTTTTTTTTTTGAAAAAACCATTATCACAATTTCAGTTGTCGGTAAATTTAGATCGGGTAACTTTGATGGTCGGAATCAAACGCAAGTCTCCTTCTATCGATATAAAGGTCTTAACTATATACTGTATGTGTATCGACGACAGGTAAAGGGTATTTTTGAATGAATTCGACTATGATAGATTAAATGTCCGACTAAAATTCCCTCGGGACAAAACCTTATACAACAAAACCCGACCGTACTAAAACACTTTTGTAAAACTGGAAGTGAGAACAAAACTCTCTAAATGAAAGTAGAATATAAAACAACGGTCTTTTTTTCAAAAATAAATATATGTATATATATATATATAATAGCGTACATTATTTTCAAAATAAAAATTTTAAATTTTAAATCGTTTTATACGAAATATAAGTTTTTTTTTTATACTTGGAAGAAGCAACTAAAAAGACCTTTAATGTCGTCTATTGAAGAAAAATTTTAAATTTTAATAAACACTTTTTTCAGTGCATAAAATCATCGTAAAAATGATGGAACATTTTAAAGGAGCAACGGAGTCCTGGCTTTATAAAGCTTTGGCGCACTCGTAACCCTTTCATTGCCACATCTTTGAAATTTCTCATAAACGCCACGTGCATTTTAAGACTAAAAAAAATGTTCCATACTTCCACGAAAAGAATACTATATATATATATATATATATATATATATATATATATATATATATATATATATATATATATATAAAGAGAAGAAAAAAGACGACGTCTAAAAAAAAGATATCAATGGCAGCAGTAAAAATGTGGTGGAAGCGGAAAAAATAAAAAAAAGAAGGCTGTTTCAAAAGTGACACGTTATACCATTTCTTACGTTCGACAAAAGTTACCCATTCCTGTGGAAGAAATAGTGGCTGATGGTGTGAGATTGTAGATAAGCAAATAGGTTGCTCAACTTTTCATATATATATTTTTTTTTTGGGTCTGTTTTTGCTCGCTCGTTCCTCATTCGCATTCCGAAGCCTCTTCAACGTTTTATTTCGAAAAATGGGTGGGGTTTTCCGCCGAGAAGGGCTTTAAGAGAAAACCAAGCGCTAATCCCACGATTAATTTCCAACGGCGCGTCTCCAATTTGTCGTCGGAAGAAGTGAAGAGTGGTCCAAAGAATTACCAAGAATAAGGAAGGGAAGAGGCTTCGAATGATGCCGTCGTGTCTAAGGAGATGGGAAGGAACGGTTCGCCATTATGCTCGGGTATACTCAAAGGCGAGGATATACTCGTCTTACGCTTATTACGAACGTCATTTTATTACGCTTAAACAGAATTTCGACTGGGGATGGTGATGGAGGTCATTGGAGCACCATCCCCAAAGAGCAAAGCCGCAAATTTAGGTTAAATTTTGGCAAAGGGTATTATGTTCCATTAAAACGTCGTTCGAAATTAAATTAAATTATGTTTACCGCAAAAAAAAAAATAAATAGGTAACGTTATACGTATGCCTGGGGAACCTTACGCGGTTTTGTTGCGGTGACGCATGAACTACCGGGGTTCAAATCCTTCGGTACCGTTTTGGTCAACGCATAATATATTCATATTAATCGCATTGTAAAGGTCAAAACTCGTACATCAAAAATAAAATAATGGCGAAAAAAACGAGGCGTCATTATCTGAAAAATGGTTCCAACTTCTATTAAATTAATCTGGATTTATTGTGAAAAAAAAAATAATCTGCTGATATATTATTATATCATATACTTTCACACATATCTACATTTTAATAAATAAATAAAAATTAATTCCATAATATATTATTATACAAACAAACGTCAACTTTACCGCTGAACCATTGAAGATATCTAAAATTTTATACAGAAAGTTTAAATTAGTACAATAAGCCATAAAATGAACTTCGGACTTAATTTATAATAAAAATAAAAACAAATTATAGGCAAAACTAATTAAGAAATACCGTAATGTTGAAGGCAGAAACATAGAAAATTACTTCACCAAGACATTTATACACAATATAATAATATTACTGGTCTTTCAGGGTAGATCTTTTTTTTTAGAGCTGCACATTTGAACATTTTCTTTCTTCTTTAGCAAAGAAAATAATTTCATTTTTATCTCGCATTCACACAAAAGGTATATATTCGTTTTTGAAATACAACAGTTTCTATAAATGTCATGAACTCATTAATAAATTGCCCGAATACCGTCTCATTGTTATCCAAAGAGTAACGCCATTTTATATTATTGCCAGCCATGCAACGCGTAATTTAGGATTATATTATAATATAATATATTAAACACGTTCATATCAATTATTGTCAGCTAAAATATAAAAGATATTTTTTTTTCGCTGACAAACGATATTAATTTTAGTACAACTATTTACATATAGTATTATTATAAAATTTTCATTTATAATATTATATATAGAATTTTTATTTTATAAATCTAATATATTATAAAATTGAAAAATTATATTAACAACAAAGCTTATTCGGAGTATATATTAAAAAAAAATGATAAAATGACAATTTTATATTCAAAAATAAATAATTTATATATGTAGAATTAATGTAAGGCTATCGATTTATTAAATTAAAGGTTCGTACATTTATATATACATATATTTAGAAATTACTATTATATATACAAAATGAAAAGTAAATAATTATTCACGTCTTAAACACATATGGAGTATCAACATGTGATTTTTACGAAATATAAATAAAAACAGATGCTTAAAGATTTTTTAACAACACTGTATATATATATGCTTCAATACATAAGTATGTATAAATATGTACGTCGAAGTAAAGCGCATTAATAATAATATATATCCGAAGGAAAGAAATTTCGCACGAGAAGATTTCGAGTCACGAAATCCGTCTTTACGGAATCCAGAATCGGAGACCAATCTTGCAGCTTATCGCGATCGTTCGTCAATTGCGCTTATCTCTGAAACACCCTGTATATATGTATACAACCGTATAAAAGACGGTCGATAGCTTCAATTGGAAAATTCGTAAGAAAGATGAATTTTCTCGTTTAAAATCTTAAAATATATATATATATATATATATATATATATATATATATATTTTTTTTAAACTATTAATTTTTATATATCGAATATAATATTATATTTATAACAGTATTATCTTCTAATCGAATATAAATGTAATTATATACGTGTAGAAAACGGTCTATTATAATTATATCGTAATATTATGAGTTATTAATTAAAATGTACTTGAAAAGACGTGATAACATCGGTTAATATATGAAAGAAGTCGTTTTACGAGATTAAACTAGATTTCAAGTAAATAACTGTCAACACATTCTTGTATAACAAGTATCGACAACCATATAACTGAAGATAACGTTCAATAATTACATGAAAATAATGATTATGAACTTAGCTTTCAGGTTTTCACTGAAAATAAATGATAAGCGATATTTTTACACAAGATAAAATAAGAAATATTTATATAAATATAGAATATTTATTCGTATTCTTGTACAAATATATATATATAACTTAATCACTATAAAAGCTTGAATACTCGATAATAAGCTATTAAGGCTGAATATTCTATTCATAAATAAACTCGCTTTTCTATGTAATTATATAAACGAATGTGCAAAGTCATTTGCTAAAAACGATCGGTTTGAGTAAACATATACATATGTGCGAGAGTGAAAATCGGAAACGGAATAGAAAAAAAAAAGGGATCAAAAGACAGGAAAGTGAGAGATTCTTTCATGAACGCTTTTTTTCGCAGTCAGCTTTAAGCTTCTCAAATGTTCGATTCCGTAACGAAGAATTTTCACCGAATCGAATCTTCGGAATATTTGAGCTTTTCGTCACGCTCGAGCAACGATTTCCAAGTATCGATTTCGCATGAAAAAAACTTTTCCACTTTCATTGTGTAGAATGTGAGACCAGGTATTTTTCACATACAAATATATACACTTACATATATGTTGATAATAAATAACTATATATGTGTATATATATTCAGAAAAATTCATACTTTAATCAATTTAAAAAAAAATATATTATTAAATAAATTTATATTTTAAATAAAATAATGACACTTAAATTACTTTGTAGAAATAACGAGTAGCTTTTAATAATTATCAATTAAGATATTTAAAATAATATATCATTAATTAAGAAAAAATAACACGTTATCAATAAAGAAATTTTAATATAAAATTTTAATTAAACATTCAAGATAACGAAATATTTATATTATTAATTCGAGCTTTTTTTTTAACTTATTTATTAAAACAGCCGTACACGCATAAAAATACAGGTTTAATAATGAGCACAGGAAACCGTATTTAAGATACCTAATTAGTATTAAAAAAATGTTATTAACTTTAAGCGAACATATTTTTTATAGTTGAAAATGCAACATGAGACATAATTCGTTGCCTTAAAATACAGTATGATCCAAAATTGTATATGAAATAAATATTTTTTTCAAATTTTCTTTTATACTTACTACTGTTGATTGTATATATATATATATATATATATATATATATATATATATATATATATATATATATATATATAATAAATAGCCATTGAATGAGTTCAATCGAAAAAATATTTCTTCGATCAATATGTGAATGTTAAAAGGGACAAAATAATAAAATGATCATTATCGCTGTTGGTTCAAAAGCGATTATTATACAAAGCGCTATATATAAATATAAAGTATATAGGCCGCGTTTATATTATAATATATTTATATAATGGTTATATTGAAAGTGTGAAAAATGACCGACGGAAGTTACAAGTAACGACAACGACAGAAAAATGATTTCTGTCAAAAGTGAAAATGGTCGAAATAAATGGACGTCCGCGTGAGGTCGAAATGATTGACGCAAAAACGCCGTTATGAGAAGAGGAAAAAAATGTTTTTTTTTTTTTTTGTTACTTCACAAAGAACTGAAACGATATGCTGTAATGAATTAGAATAATGGAAGCCCCCTCGTCTGAAAAAAAAATATATGAAAGGAATTAAACTCGAAATCTGCCACGTTTGAAGTCCGATTTTCCGGTTGTTGAGAGTAGAAAAAAATACGACGGACAGGTATTAATTTTTTTTCTTCGATTTAAAACAACAAAAATTGTTTTATTTATATTTTTTTCTAACTGGAATAGTTTCCTGCTAGTCAAATTTTATTTTACGCGCGATTTGTATAAACGACTTGTCAAAATTATCAAAAAAAAAAAAAAAACCACCAACGGTTTTATGTTCTTGAACAAGATCATAAAACAGATTTATATGCTACTTCTATTCGAGGTGCCATATCCGTTCCCGATGATGTCTATTATCGTTAAAAATACTACATATTACTTTTCAGTGAAAAGATTCTATCTGTAGAAAATTATAAATACAGCCTAATTTGATTTGAACGCAACATGAATAAAATAAGTTATATTAAAATTGTAAAGAAATTAATTTTATAAATGGATTCAATAATATAATGTCGATGTTATAATATCGACAAACTTCGTCGATAATCTAAATATGACACTGAAATAAAATACAATCGATCGAATGAACGTATTTGCACAAAACGTATTTTCACAATAGACACAATTTAAATCAATTTGAACAATATTTAAAGCAAACAAAAATATAAAGTTTTCGTAACAATGAATTTTCTGATAAATAACGTATGGGATATTTGAATGGGTAATAAACGTAAAATATGGGACAACGGCGTATTCACGGAAAGTCTGAAAATACAATATGAATTTTTTGTGTGAAAATTCCATATATGAACATATATTATTACGTGTATTTCGCTATTATTAATTCTTATTTATAGTTAAATTTAATAACAATATGAAAAAAAAATATTTAGCAATCTCTAATTAAATCGAAAAATATCCCATAAAATCTTAATATATTAATATATTAATTCAAAGAAAAATATTTTTATTAAAATATAGAACGATCATTTAAAGTAAAATTTAGTACAATAACTTTTGAACTTAAAATATCACCTTGACATTCAATAAATATATATATTAATATATAAATGACGAATATTTAGAAACCGACAACCTATAAGAAATAATTATAATAATAAATACTGGTACATAATTGTACTTTATCATCATTATTAATAATAAAAAAGGTGAACTGTGACACCGACTGAACGTTGAAATCGATTTAACACAATATAAAAATAGTATTTGAATATAATCTAAATACGTCTGCATGACATTCTATACGGTTTTATTGAATTATTTTAAATGTCACGAGATTATAATCGTAATTTATAAAGAATTCGTATTATGATAATTAACCGAAAGCACAATCGTGAAAGAAACGCTCCTTTTCACACATTATATATATGTATGAAAAAAAAAAAGATTGTGAAAAAATTCGCAGAAAAAGAAAAAGCACGAAAGTTATAAATTACTGCCGGTTAAAGCGGCGTAATTGCGCCGCTAAACGGATAACTCAATGAGCAAAAAGGATCTTAGCAAAAAAAAAAAAAAAAATATATATATATATATATACATACTATATAACTGGTTTTAAAACTGTGAGAATGATCGCGAAAACGATATCGTTTAGACGTTGAGATGCTTCCGAAGAGAGAAGCCTTAATTTACATACCAGAAATAAGATATTCGACACATTCCGATTTTAAGATATGAACCCCCCCCCCCCCCGATAGCAATAAACAAATAAATACACATAAATTATTAAATTTTAATATTCACTGCTTAATTCATTATGAAAAATCTTATATTTATAGTTAATATATTTTTTTCTATCGTCATAATAAATTTATTTTTACACTAAAAAATGTGTATAATAAAATTTATTATGTATAATAATAAAATTCTAAACATAAATTTGAAATATTTATTTAAAAAAATCTTTAAAATTATTCATATTTTTTTTCCAATTCATATATCATATTTAAATCTAAATATTAAATAAATAATATTACTTTTAGTATTAAATTAAAATATTCTTCTCGATCACTGAATAATACTATAATATTATTTATTCTAAAAACATTTTTCATTAACAAATATTAAAAATTTAAGAGCAGAATCTTAAACTTCGAAACTGAACTTTTCTAAACACCATATAAACATACTATCTACTAATCCATCATAATATTTATTAATAGATAAAAAATATATATTATATAATTTTAAATATCAAACAGGATTATATAAATAAAAATTCATTCAAAAATAAATTTTTGAAACACACTGTTGGTCTAAAATGAAGTACAAAAAAATAAATGTACGCACATTTCCAGTTGTATTCAAACCAACACGAGCGCTACGAATCGGTTTTTCTTTCACTAATGTATTCTTTATCGGCGCGAATAACACACAAAAAAAAGTAATATATAATATTACATATACTTGTATATAAATATATATTCTATTCCTAAGATTAGTAAAAATGTGCTAAAAAATTGTACACGTATTTTTTTAACACGAAAAATATCTCCAAATATATAGAAAACCGTAATAATCAATATAAAGCAGCGTAAAAGAAATCAATTTTGAATTAAAAATACGCTTGTTGTCGTGTATTTTAATTGTAAATATGATAAAATATTAACTATAGCAACACACCCTGTACATCAGTCAACGGGGGATGTGATTATAATTATTAATTATCGCGTTAAACTATTGCACTGGTAAATGTTTTGTATCAGCTGTGCAAACTAGATTGACTAATCAATCATAAAGCTAGACGTAATTGATAATAATTGAATCACTCAAAATTGCTATTACATTATATATATATATATATATATATATATATATATATATATATATATATATATATATATATATATATATAGAAGAGTCAAAATACAAGTTCACGATTATAATTACAATTATATAATATCATATACATTTCCCGCCGGTGTTATCATCTTAATATTTTTTTTTATTTGTTTCATTATGATCTAATTTTGAATAATATATAATATTTGTAATATGAATTAAAATCTTGAATATTATATAATAAACATGTCAAAGTTGCATTTGATTATTATGAGGACTGTAAATGGTAATTAATTAAAAATTTTACACTAACGAAGGACCGCATATAGTCCGCGAATCGCACATTTAAACACGTCTATTATATGAAATTATTTTTTTTAATATTTTAATATATATATATAAAACAGATTATATTTTAAAAATATAAAATATATAATCAATATATTATATATAAGCACAAAATCAAAAACTTCCATGGACCCGTCGATCACACAAACCTTGTTGTACGTTTAAAATTTTGATCATATTATAAAGCAGTGTCGCACAAAAGTTAAAACGTGTCACGGCTTTATAATATATATATATATATATATATATATATATATATATATATATATATATATATATATATATATATATATATAAATTTGAAAATGAAAGGGACTCATGAATTAGAATGAACTTTACACGCGTTCATATGTAAGTGTAAGGGTTTCGTATCGGCTCATCAGTTGAATTAGGGTTCGGTCAAAATTGACACCGGTGTCAATATTGTGCGACACGGACACAGGTGGGGTCTAACATACCCGACACATCTATATCGTTAACCTTATATACGCCACGACGTTTTAAAATATTATATATATATATATATTTTTTTCAGACATTCACGCAATACAATAGTAATATTCTATCAAATTATAAAGTACTATAATAATATGACAATTTTTTTTTTAATATTAACACTTTAATCGCCTCGTCATTCGGATATAGGTGATGCTTGCAACAAAATGATAAAATTTTAGCAGAAATTTTGTCTTTATTCTGTTCACTTAATCCATTGTTTACGTATTAGTGTGACCTCATTTAATATTGTTCGAGACGTTTCGAATGTAAAACTGACGTGTTATTGGCGAATTTTTTACTCCAAACATACATACAAATTGTATAAAACTTATATATTTTAATATTTTTACTTTACTGTCTATTAAACCTGAAACAAAAACAATTTTCGCCACAATTTCAGGATTTTTCTTAAAAAACAGTATATTGAGGTGTATTGATTAAGGATTAAAATTTTTAACTTTAACAATTCTTCTGGCAAGATTGTTAATTTTGAACCTAAAAAAGTCTCAATGCCGAAAATGCAGTTCGGTTTGTGGTTACGTAATTGCGGACTAATTTAAGATAATAAATTCTTCTTCCTATTTAATAAGAGTACACTTTATAATACAATATAAAAAGAGTATGGGAATTCGTTACAAAGAAATTAGTATATATAGTAAGTAGTGACCAAATGCTATCTCTCGATTGCAAAGGGTTAATAATGAATCAAAGGTTTGATAACGTTACTCGAATTGCATTCTGCTTTGTTTACGTTCTAGTACTTGGAAAGTTAACCGAATAAATTAATATTTTAACTCTCTAAAAATCATTTTTTTTTATATATTTATCATACATTTGACTTTTTTGCAGTGTAATCGGATTAATTAATATATAAAAGCTACCGTCGGCGCGAAAAGGGTTAACAGTGC
Organism: Leptonema lineaticorne; assembly: GCA_024500535.1. Taxonomy (NCBI): domain Eukaryota; kingdom Metazoa; phylum Arthropoda; class Insecta; order Trichoptera; family Hydropsychidae; genus Leptonema; species Leptonema lineaticorne. The sequence continues at coordinate 5,268,904 of JANIJI010000016.1, read as the reverse complement.
ATTTGACGCGGGGTTAGAGACGTCCGATGAGGGTGGGTTATTCGAAAGGTGGTATATTCGGAGTTCGAATCACGTATCCGACCCTACGATATCCATCTAGGCCCACTAGGGTAGGAGTCAACCCTTAAACGACCGTAACTTTTGCGCTCCGGTTCGGGAAGCAAAGTAGGCCACGTTCAGAACGATATTCTAGTGAGCCGATTGCGTGACGCACATTTTATCATATTTTTACATTTATTTTTTTATTTATTTTCCTCGTAAAGGCGAAGATGTCATATATGCCATTTATCAAATAAAAAAAAATACGTATTTCACTTTTTATCATTTTCACAAAGGCTCGGCGACACGATTTACTGTAGTTTATTTCAGATTTTTATCGCGACACACGGTTTACACAACATTAAAATGTTTTCTTAACCATTTTCACTCGTTTAATTATCGTTTCTTATTCGGACAATTTAATTGTATATGTTTTAATATAATAGAGTAATAAATCATTTCGTTTTAAAATACTTTTTAATTTAACATATAAAAAATATTGATTAAGAATACATTAATGACACTATATGATATTATATTAAACTATAATAAATGAATGACTCAAAAATAAATTCTTAATAAAATATATTATTTTTAATTGATTCTGTTTATTTGCAACAATTAGACCAATAAATCATTTAATTTTAATTGCATATAATATTAGTACTCTATAAATCTAGAAAATAGAGACTGTTCGAGGAGCAAATTTACTAAAACTGTACGATATAATATGCTAAAACTAACTCGCTAAAATACACGGAGCAGGCAAAGAAAATTCGTTCGTCTTTAATGAAAATGTTAAGGCTGCTCCACTCGGAAGACATCGTCGAAATAGTCCCGTTTATCCAACGGTAACAAATATATTATTCCGTAGACTGTGTTAGTTACGAATGACGAAGCCTTACTACTGGCATTATACGAATTCGAAACGTTAAACCGGCAAATTTTACCCCAGGTGTGAGAAAACGAAGCTTTTATAAACCGAGTCGAATTTAATCTCGGATGTGCAAAATGTGTACACATTATCATTATATATATATATATATATATATATATATATATATATATATATATACATATATATGAACCGGATTAAATTGAAAGAAAAACCTAGTTTATTATTATTATTATCCGGTTTAATAATGATACACTATATGAGTGCACTAGACAGGTCGTCATTTAAAGTGCGACACTGATCGGTAAATTTTACCCCAGGTGTGATAGAACGAAGCTTTTAAACCGAGTCGAATTTAATATCGGATGTGTAAAATATGTACACACTATCATTTATATATAATATATATTGGATTAATTTGAAATAAAATTCTATTTTTTATTATCAACCGGTTTGATGATGATACACTACGAGTGCACTGGATCGTGTTACCGTTTAAAATGCGAAACCGATATCATATGTCTGAATTTCTTATGTGCATATAAAAAAGAAGGGTGATTTTATATATAATGTGTAAACGATAAAACGTTACCCTCTAAAGTAAACGTGTACAAAAATTTCAAAAGTCTCATAAAAGATTACAAGAATCTATAACCTAATGAAAACGGCTACACGATGAAAGAACCTCAAAGGAAACGGCGATATTGTTTTAACACAAATGTAAAATATAAATATCGAAATTTCAAAAGGTCGTACATATAACCGTATCATATCTATAGCGAATCGAAATTATTATAAAAAATAGAAGAGAGAAAAATATATAAATATAAATCTTAATAGAAAACAAACGACATTTCAAAACGTAATCCTTTTTACTTTCAATAAAGTCGCTCAGAGTCTTTATCCACTTTGCAACTTTATCCACTTTTCCAGTAACGAGATTAACCACTTTGAAAAAAAAAATCTCGGTTAGTCTGTAAACGGACATTATTTTATATCTACGATAATAAATACACGTAACAACGCATCTACATTATAAAAAAAATATACGACATTTTTCAAAATAATTTCATTCAATATAGAAAAATATGCTTTTATGTAATATCAGAGAAAAATCATTAATTATATTCGAATAATTTAATATAGAGGTAAAACATTATTTTTAATCCCAATATTATATACTTCAATTAATTTTCAATAAGGTTTTTTTTATTCAGACAAGAGAAACTACATCAACTTGGACTCAAGACGGGAAACTTTTCGAAGATCGCTTTTGTGCGTCACGTCGAAAGCAATTAATCACGTCAACACAATAGAATCATCTTTTCGTCTATAATTATTATTTTTATTATTATTGATATTGTAAAATAATTAATAAACAAACGCATAGAGCGTCGCGATAAATTAATAAATAATAATGAACGACTAAAATCGTGTCTGCTATTGACGAATTCGCAAATAAATTACGCTTTGAAAACTACGTACACTTACTTCATTGGACGTGATAAAATTCCAATTTAAACAACCTCAACCTCCTGTCCGATATCTTTTTTAGACTTTATATATTTTTCTAGACGATTATTCGTTTTAGCGAACGATCATTATAAGGGATCTCTCAATATATATTCTTTTTTTCAATCATTGTCAAACGGTTCGACAAAGACCTCTTCAAACCAAATCTTCAGTTCTAATATTAAATTTTGTCACATTATATATATATATATATATATATATATATATATATATATATATACCATATATACATTAATGTGATAAAAAACTAAGGTGTAATTGTCATTTAAAACCTCCGGACATTAGGAAGGCAGGTAAATTGTATTTTTTTCCTAGATAGGACTGTATATAACATTTACCAAGCGTATTTTTATAACTCTTTGTTCCTTCATTACGATATTGCATCATGTTATGATGTATAACTCGACTCATATCGTTCCACAACCACCGTATTCGCCTGACTTGGCTCCGTGCGACTTCTGGCTATTCAGCAAACTTAAAAAAACAATGCGGAGACGTCATTTTGACACGATTGAGGAGATGAAAATCGAATCGAAGAAGGTCTTGAAGACAATTCCAACTGTTTCGAAGACTGGAAAAAGCGTTGGCAAATGTGCGTTTCATTGAACGGGGATTACTTTAAAGCTGATAAAATTGATTTGAAAAAATAAATAAAGAATTTACATTTTATAAACATATTTACTTTTTGATCTCAGTGTTATATATATATATAAATATTAAATCAATAAATTATATATAAATTAATATCCAATACATCACTATATATATAAACAAAAGTGCCGAACCCGTGACAAACTTTATAGTGAATCGACTACGTGAGGACGCATCTAATGATCCAAAATCCCATGAATAAATAACCCATCGATTAAATCACCAATAAAGGTGAGAAAATCGAAAAAAAATATTGAAAAAAAAATAGTTGAAAGTGATTAATATAAAACCTCAGTTAGTTTTACGACCGTGACGATTTCGGTACGTTTGATCCTGAATATATATATATATATATATATATTTTTTTTTTTTTTTTTTGGCTCTACCTGTATTTTCTTCGGTAAAGAATTAGTATCATTTTCGTTATGTGTGAAACGTTGGTAAACTGGAATGGATTTTTCGGTGACATTGTATAAAAACAGGTACGGGGAATTCTTATAAAAGTTGAAAAATATTCACGAGCGGTGAATGTGTTTCTTTTTTTTTCTTTCTTTCTTTTTCTTTTTCGCCACAAATTTGAATAAAGCGCGAAACGTGACCGCGTTAAGCGAATGGATCTTCTTGAATAAGTGAACCGCTGCAGGTGTCGCGTTGAACGAGGTGCTTTTTTAAAAATGCATTTATACGTGTATTTTAATACATTTTTCTACTCGAAAGCATAAAATCAACCCTTATTTTTTATATGTCTGTGAATTTATAACGCATAGTGATTTTTAATATGAAATACCAGATTCGTTCTATATATAATATTTTTTTCTTAAAGTATTAAATTAATGATTAAAAATATTCACTTCTTTATATAGAATATAAATATATAAAAAAATATTCATAATAGAGTGCGTTTAAAATTTTGGAAATATTTTTGATAGAATTGAGTCATCTAATAATTCAATAATCAATAATTTCAGTAGATATAAGTTTATTTATCGCATTAAAAATCGTTATATTCCAATAAATTATAATAGTACAAACACTACAATACACATTGACAGCTATAATATAATATATTATATTATAATGCCAGATCCACACTATATATAATAACATAATAAATAATAAACGCTTTTAACGGCATCTAGCGTAACGAGTGAAACATTATTTAGACAGTATTATTGCATACATATTATTAATCTCTCATTGATCCGTTTTAACCGCTCGGGCGACATTTAAACCCGTTTCAGTTAATTTCGTACGGTTAAAACATATAGCGCGGATAAGCGAACCCAATGCGTCATAACACCGCCGATTAGAGAAAGCGCCGACACGCATACGTTTCGTTACATTAAAACCCCCCCCGTTAATCCGAATACGTGAACGCACCCTTTTAAACCGACATTTCGATACTTTCAAGAGAGATAGATTAAATATTTTTATTTTTATTTTTAACGATCGAAATATATATATAAATTAAATTAAAAATATTTTATTAAACATTTGTTCGATATAATAAATCTTAATCAATTTGTAAACGAAACGTATATTAAATTTTTATTTCTAAAATCTTATTATTTATTTATAGTGTTTACGTATAAATATCAATTTTCACTTTACATTATATTTTTAATATTGAAAGGTCGTCTATCGTAACTAAAATTTGTATGCAATTGACATGCAGTCACGCGAAACATTGACAGCTTTTATTAATATTTTTAATAAAACTATCAAGTGAAGCTTTTAAATTTGTAATAGACAGTTAAATATAAACTAATTTTTAATTTAAACAATACTTTATAAATTTTAAATCTATTCATAACATTTTAAGATTTTTTTCATAAAAAGTAAACGAAAATTATTAAAAAAAATAGTATTTATTTATTTTAGAATCTCAATTGAAAATTAAAAATGTATTATATATATATATATATATATATATATATATATATATATATATATATATATAACGATTAAAAATCGCCTCATATCTATAAGCGTGTTGATCAAGTCATAATAATTAATGTAAAATATAATAAAAAAAATATTTTTTAAATTATAAAACATGATCGATTACCTGATTCTTCCAAAAGTATCTCCTGGGGCTGTGGCTGATAATGATACTCGTTGCTGGTGTGAAAGGATCCCAATGGTGTCACATCACTTATTAATAACGAACACATCAACAGCATTGTACAATATGGCGATACGGTCGCCATTTTTATTATTTTTAAATACAAATATTTTTCTCAATTAATAATACATTAATATATATTACGTATATTTAAATTCCTTATAATTAAAACACGACATTAGCTATATTCAAGATTATTATTAAATATCGATTAAAACATTTATTATATATTCTACACTACACTAAAAAAAATCACTTAAACTGCTGCCAAATTCAAGCCCCATGGCTATCTGAAAATAAAGAAAAATATTAAAAATTATAAATAATAAATTTTCTAAATACATAAAATATATATTAGACAGTAAAGGGCCTATTGTTAGTAAAATACAAAATCCTGCGATCCTGATTAATATTGACGCGAAAAATTTAGGAAGAAAGCAACAGAGATAATCCTCGTCTAAAAACGTCAAGAACCCTAATTTTATATACATACATTTAGAATCCGACAGAATTTTCTATCTCACATTGACTACGACCACTACATCCTAAAGTGAATCCCTCATTCTGCTACAACCCCACACCGTTTCCATTCGTATCTAATTACACAATAATAGAGACAAAGGTTTACTTCCCCTTGTCCTCCCAGTCCGTCTACTAGGAATAAGATATCGAGATGACATCAACGTTGGAAGATGGGAAAAGGTGTACATTTTTCTTGATGATAATTGCTTTTTCCTTTCTCTTTCCAGTTGTCCTCTCCAGAGGATATATTATTTCACAGAGTACGGGAGAGAATCCCGGGGATTCTGGAGGTCACTCGCGCACCCTGCAAGTTTTAGGCTCACAATGGTGAACGCGAATGTGACAAACGACACCGTCATTGTTCCTCTTAATATCGGCCACTCTTCAGTTAAAAAAGAACCTTGCCCCCCCCCCCCCCAAAAAACTACCCAGTAGAAGTACTATTCCCTTTCTGCAGTAATGTCTCTCACTTTTACGTCAGAGTTGAACCCCTCGTCTGGTGGCCATTAATCACACGCAACGAAAACTCGTAAAATGCCCCCCAAAACGTGGCTAGTTGTGACTACCGTTTGTGATTTGGATTTAAACAATGGCGACTATGACACCGTTGATGACCACTATACTTCATCTGACCGTCCATTTGAATATCGCAAACAATATGAAAAGAAAAGATGCTATAATAACCGAAACAATAGTCACAAAATAAAAGTTTCTTTCTGAACGTTCCAAAATAATTATGTTCAGCTCAACATTAATACAAGACTATTTCATGAAAAGTTCACATATACATTTTAAATTATAATTTTATTTTATCGTAAATATTTTAGTATTACTATTTTAACGATTTCAAATGAATTTAAAAATAAAAATATAAAGAAAAATACAGCACATTGAAATAAACAAAAGCTTGTTCTAGCTTAACAATAATTAATGAGGCTTTTAATCAATGGTAAATTTTAAAAGATGAGATAAATAATAAAAAATTGAGAATGGTGACATTATTAAGATCATGATATTTAATAAATTCCTTATAAAAATAATATATTATATTAAAACTTATAATCCAAATTCTTCAATTGTGTTTTTAATCCAATAATCTTAACATTATGTATAAAACAATCAAATAAAATGTTTGATGCCGTAATCGATAATAATTATACTTGAAATGAACCGTTTGTTTAATTTACTATATCAAATTTCATTTTAAACAAAAATAAAAAAAACGGAAAAATCCAAAGATGCCTACTGTGCTTTATTCATGATATATTATACTGTAGAAAGCTTCCCTAAATCAATCTATTTTGAAGGTTTTTATATTTCAAACAGTCTATCGATCACACTAGAGACAAGTCTGACAACGTTTTTTTTTTTTTGAACAACGGAATCTCCTTCCTATTATACAAATACATATATTTTTACGCTTTTATATATATATATATATATATATATATATATATATATATATATATATATAATGTAAATATACATATGTATGCATCCGTAAATAAACAATGAATGAACGTTTCGGTGGAGTAAAATTATCGTAATATGCGCAATAAAGTTCCACTGCAAGGGATAATAGTAGATTAGTAGAACGAAACCCCCAAGTCGAGATAATCCCCGTCTGAAAACGAACAAAAAATATTGTTAAAAAAAAGAAGAAATTCTCTCCTCTCGTATTTACAAGCGGAGAAGAGAAAAGCTCGATGATAATGTAGAAAAAAACACTCAGATGTGAAAATGCAAAAGAAAAAAAGAATCGTGCTCACCATTGGTGTCCACTAATGCTTTGAGATCGAATATATTTAATTTGGAATAAAATTATAGTACATTATATGCATATACCGGATGGTTCAAAATAATTTCGTGTGTTTAAAATGAAACATCAAGCAAATTGCCTAAATGTTTTTTTTTTATTTTTTGAGAAAAAATGTAAAACAAACATCAAAGTTATCTAGAAAAAACTATTATCAGTAAGTTATAATAGATATTACTATGAATGTCAAACGATATTGAAACACAAAACCTCTAAATATAACTATATAATACGATAAAAATATCTTTTAACGTGAAAAAGAAATGTAACTTTAAAATTTGAATACATTTTTTATTGAAATAAAATATTATTGTTGAATAAATAATATGTGATATTTTTCGACACGGTTCGTATTTCAACAAACAGCACCAATTTACACGCATTTATAATAATTATCCTCAATTTCAACGGCAAATTCGTTATTTAAACATCTTTAACCATAAAATTTTTAAAGCATAATTACATATTTCACAATATGACGCGTATATAAAAGGATATTTTCTTTTTATAAAAAATAAAATAAAAAAATATCCTGACATAATACGCCATTATGGGTTTTCCTTATCCCCGAGACCCGATTCTTTATTTTCGTGGTAAATGAGAATTGAATTCAAATCCCCATGAATGATTATATGGAACAATCAAACACAAGATAGAATTCTATTCAAAAGTCCAAAATACGAAAACGCCACCCCTTACTACTACTATTCTTAAACCGAATCGATTTCAAACACTTTTAGTCGATATATATACATATATATATATATATATATATATATATATATATATATATATATATATATATATTGAATTACGAGTTATAATCTCATAATACTCAAACAAGGTAAACTCTGTAGAATTCTCCATCTCTTTAATTTTCCAAATGCTTCGGCTTAGTATAGTTTCATTCTATAGTAATATTTTAGACGTAAAAAAAAAATAGTATTATGTTCAATTGCACTGAAACCGACCACGAGCAATTCCATTAAACAATCGTTCGCATGTTGGAGAACACCTGCACACTTCTGCGAAGAGAATAAAGTTAAAGAATTGAATCCGACAAAAACAACGCCGTAAAAACAAAAAAGAATTCATAATAAAAGTGGAAAACGCCGCGGCGGCTTTGATGTTTTGATGAAAAATGGAAAAATGCGCCGAACGTATCCGGAAAATATCCACAAAATTTATTTCTTAAAAAAAAAATAATAATAAAAATATACGTCGTCGAATATCCACAGTAACCCAGTGATTCTATATAACAAGTCGCAGATATCTATTTTTTTTTATTATATTTACATTTTTCATCTATAAAAGACGATTTTATCTGTGAAATATTAAGAAAAAATGTCGTAATGTATAAAATATTTCTATATAATATCTAAACTTGAACGTGGATTCGCAAACTTGACTTTATATAAAATAAATCAACACCGTAAAAAAAACAGTTATATTCAACATTTTATATTTAAAATTTATGATATTCAAAAGTTTCTCGAAAAATTGTATATTTTGCAAAATGGTAACAACATATTTAAATATAAATAAAGAATATTTTATGGCAACAATTTTTAACCTATTTTATTTTTCAACTATTTCAGACGAAAATGGACAAGATAATTTTAAAATATGGTTAGTTTTCTTTTACCTCACAAAATATTTTTCTTTGTTTTATTTTACATACTTTTTGTATTATTTTTTGTACATTAAAAGAGCTTTAACAATCATGTTTTTATTAAATATATACACGAAAACATTTATCAAATCAAATAATTCTAAATTGTTCTGTATGACTTACTAGTCATTATATAATGCCAAATACGTTAAATATAAAATTTGAATTGAATTCATCGCAATAATTATATCTGATCAACGAACCAACGATTGAATATCACTTGTCGAAATTCTGCAACCAAAACACTTGAATTTCCAACAAGAATTTTTAAGACTACTATGTATTGTAAATATAAAAGATAGTAGACTAAAATGTTGAAAACTAAAAACTGGAACAGAATTTGAATATATTTTAAAAATAAATTTTAGTTCAGTTATAAAAACCTTTTCGTTTATGAAAATAAAATAAAAATGTTAATTTAAGAAAAATTTTATAATAATGAATAAGCGAGAAAATTTAATGCAAAATAAACCTTTTTTTTATTTTATTTCAATTACGAAAACTTCTATACGAAGTAAAAAGGTTAGTTCCACGGAAAACACCGACAAAGTTCGGCAAAGAAGGGGAGCAGGAAAAAAAAAGAAAGTTAAAAATAAACCTCCGACATAACCCTTAATGGATCCTTTCGTCCCGGTTTTCCGGTCGCTGAAAAATGAAAAGCTGAAACTTGCATGCGCCCGGATTAAATTTGAACGCGGTTTCCGTGCGGAAAATTCGCGAAATTCATCCTTCGGGACGTATGAAAAGCGCGTTAAACGAAATTGTGCCGCGAAAAGGGGAAGAGCGCTATAACGAAAATCGCCGATAACGCGACACCGACTCGTGCACGGCTTTATTTTCGTAGTACAACATTATGCAAAAGGAGCGCCGTTTCGATGTCGACAATTTCGGTGTCTGAGGCCTCGAATTTTAGCGACGTCGTCGCAAACATTAACCGACGTAAATATACCGTAACGAATGACTAAATAAACTGCAGTCCTGAATACGAATGCAATTTAAATTAATTAAATCAAATATTGTTCAAAATAACACATACTATATTATAGCGATTATACTAGTTTTATTTTAAATATTTTTTTAAAATAATCAACAATATATATTTATATATATTATGTTTAAATTTAGATTTCGTTTAATATCGAAAAAAAATTTTTTCATATTAAGAATATATTTTATTATATATTTTGCGTGGTCTACAATGATCCTAAAAAATAATTAATTAAATTCAGTATAAACGTAATAAAATATTATTACTTAATAATGCTATATTTAAAACACGAAATGGAAGTAAATTCAGAGAATAAAAAAAAAAGAAAATATAACTATTTTATTATTCGCGAATACCTCGGAGACATTTTATACACGCGACGACATATAAAGTTTACGTAAGGAAAAACGCCTTGTAAAAAAACACGCGCATAAAAAAGTTTCCATATCCTCCATTTATACAATTATTTATAAATTTACTACCGGCAATAATGCTACACATGGTTCGCCACTTCTGACTCGATGACACTTTGAGAAGCGCTTGTTGTGGGCATATTAAACAAATACGCGTATCGTATCCTCCGATTTTATGCCTTTTACCCCCGCAAAACACGGGAACATTTACAAACCGACCGCATAATACATACGATAGCCACAAAATACACCTTCTACTATATATATATATATATATATATATATATATATATATATATATATATATATATATATATATATATATATATATATATATATATATATATATATATATATATATATATATATATATATATATATTCCAAATAGTATTATTTTGTACTATATATGTACTATATATTGTGTATTTGTGGAAATCGCCAATGCCGTGAAATGTACTAATCCGTGACACGTTCTTGCCGAGCACGTGTCACGTTACGCATGATAGAACGGCGACCATGTCATGTGATATCACGCCGTTTGAAGTTTAACACTGCGGTGATATAATCCCCGGTACAAAATTACGGGCATCCACTCACGATACAGTCGAGAGGAATGACGCTTTGTTACGTTTTAAAAGTGCTTTATTCTGAATATATATATATATATATATATATATATATATATATATATATATATATATATATATATATATAGTATATAGTTTAATACAGAGGTTGCCAACTTTTATATACATATATATGTGAATCGATTTTATTTCAAAATCGACCTTATTTTATTTTAAATAAAATAAAATATATTTTTCGCATTGGAAGTGATCATGCATGACTTTCATAAATTAGGTCGATTTAAAAAAATATTTTTTTTTATATAAAATTTCTATATATGCAAAAATATTCAAAAAATAAATATAAAATTATCAACTTTTATCAAAAAAAAAAACACTTCACGTTCGACCTGCTATCTATCTTTGATTTATCTCCTAAAATTTTTGTATTTATTCTATTTAAATTAAACAAATATTAGTTAAATGTAAGATTAAATAAACTTGATAAATAATTTTGACACTTTTTATAACAACATTTTAATAAATACATTTTTTTTTCAGTTAACCACATAAAATTAATTAATTTTGCGGTTTTCAGCATCGACGTTCGCATGCAGTCCGCGAACCGCGAATTCAACACCCCTACTGCACAACATCGATATCGTGTTCATATACAGTCGACAATTACGCTATTTCAATTAACACGACATTCAAAGTAATATAGTTTATGTTGAACGGTACACTTTTCAATTAACACGAATCAAAATTCAGATTAACGTTCGATCGATTCTAATAAAATTTCAATTAACCGATAACGCAGATAATTTCATATCCGTCGATATTATGCCAATGAAAAAAAAATCGTACACATTTTCACCATGTCAATGGACTCGGTTTAAAAATAACCCGTTTAAACCGAATAATTTTAGATGTGAACGATTAAATTTTAACCCTTTGCGCGCCCTAAAAACAGACACGCGAACGCTCCCTCTTATTTATTCTTATCTTTTCTGCTTCTTCGTCCTATTCCTCAAATTTAAGGATGTGGATTACTGCCATATAATTATATCATTATGACAATATCTCTTGACAAATTGCACTTAGGGTGGTTTCTCATTATACTTAGACCAGCACTTTTCTGGTGACGTTTACTCGACATTTAAAGGGTAAATTTACGACTCTTTCCAACCATTTAAAATAATAACATATATAAAAACTATCTATTTATTTATATATATATTCAAATATATACTGAAGTGAATAAGATAATTTTTAATTAGTAAATATTCTGAACGTATATAAACATTATTCATATTAAATAGTATTACATTTTTATAGTCATCCAAAAAAAATTTAAATATGCAAATTACGCTTGAATGAAATTTCAAATGAAAAAAACGTTACACGCATCGAAAGTCAAATAATATAAACGATTGTTTTATTTTTCGGGGGAGAGGCGGACGGGGTCTAAGGAAAAATATTCAAAGTATAAGGAAAATAAGGTATTAAATCACGCGTGAAAATTGATGAAAGTCATCGTTCAACCGGTGTACTAATTGCGAACGGCAATCAGTGTCACGAACGCGTTCCGATGAAAAATTAACACTTTATCGCCGGACTTTGCATAAGAAACACATTTCTCATGAGCGGTGGGGTACTGAGAAAAAAAAATATTAAAAATTACCCTACGTGCAATGAGTGACGTGACATGTGGGGGGGGGGAGAGTAATTGAACCGCCGGCGAAATCGTTAACCGGTAGAATTTAATTTTACACGTGTTACCGTTACCGTCGAAACGTGTGTTAATATACATATATTAGGAAATGTTTATATGACGCTTAATATATTAAATATGATTCGTCGTTAAAATGTAATTTGTCTAGAAAAAAAATTATATATATATATATATATATATATATATATATATATGATTTATAAAGTAATCTATGATCTACGTTATATATATCTAAAATAATAATTCTGATTAATCTTCTATTTGTTTTTTTAACCAGTAACTTACAAATTATTGGAAATTTAGCTATCGAGATTTCGAAATCGTACCAATAAAATTATTATGATTAACGGTAACATTTACAATTTTTCCGTACTATAAGCGAAAAATTGACTATAACAATATCGTGCTATGCCGCAATTAAATCCCACATAAATCAACACTGAAAATAAACCGGGGATGGGAACGGCGGCAATAATAATTGAGAAAATAAAAGAGAGACGCGTGTATGCATATGAGTTCGAAAAAAAAATCTAGACAAATCGCTTCGTGTTAAAAATAAAAATCAAGAGAAAAATTTAAAAAAAAAATTGGTGGAAATGTAAAATATCGACAGTGAAAAAAAGGATACGTTTTCCGTTTTTGAAATTCGGTAGGTGGTCCCCCGGTTGCACATCCGGCACTTAATACGTGGACTCCAGTAATACGATATTATTTTTGAATATTTGAAAAGCACTCAAAACTACCCTTATGCTTTTTTAATATAAACAATTCGACATTTGTACTATGAGAACGGTGGAAAAAAAAAACACTCGTAAAATTAAATAAAATTGAAATTTGATACGATCATCCCAGTTGACTTATAAAAAAAGGGATGTAAAATTCAATTTAAAATAATTATTGTAGTTTTATCAAAATTTTCATATTAAAAAAAAATAAACTACAACAAAATTTTTACAAAATATTGAATAAAAAAAAATAATTTTGTAATTTGAAACTATTTCAATCATAATTATTTTCAACAAAAAATATTTTAAAAAATCGTATATCTATATTATATATTAGTTAAAAGCTATATAAAAATATTTCAACGAAATATTTATAAATTATGATATAAAAAACAATTTACTGTTTACACATACCAAATAAATAATGTCAAATATGCAATTATTATATCAATATATACTATATATAATTAATTTGTTTTATTTTTGAATATTTTTCTATGATAATAAAATAAATCATCATCAATTATGTCAAATTTTTAAATATCAATATTTTTTCATACTTTCAATTCAATAAAAAATATGAATAATTCAATAATTATATGAAAATATAAATCAAAATAAATTCGATAAGAAATTCATTGATAAATTTAATCAAAATTAATAAAATATCAAATTCGTGATCAAAATTAAGAATATACTTAAAATTCCTACAAAAACGAAAACGACGTCGAACCCTTCATCGACCGAGATGTCAATAAATTAACAAATTTCACTGCAAAAGTTTTTCAACCGCAATTGACGTTTCGACAACCGAAGTAATTTAAAGTGACAAAAATGAATTCATCACGGGATCGATGCTCTTTTTCCAAAAATATAAAACGCAAAAAAAAGCTCTTCGACGACGAAAAGCGCCGACAGAACTCGAATCATCAATCAACGAAAACTTCCGTAACTCCTCGTTACTTTCGTCCGAAAAAAAAAAAAAATTTTTTTCTCCTTATCTTACTCCCTTTGACTTTCTGGATCGCGAATAAAATTAAACATAATCCGATTGCAAGTTGAGGGAAAACCGAATGAGGGATGAGATAGAAGTGAAAGTTGCAAAAAAAAGCGCGTGCGCGAGCGCGTGCACACGAACAAAGTTGAAGCTTTTGCCTAAACGAGGCCTCGGGGACGAGGACTTAACTCTTGGTTCAAGGAATCAACTCAGGACTTTTTGCCATCGAACAAACTCAATAAAAGTTTTTACGTCGTAATTAAACTGTTTCCGAGGAAAATTTGACAATTTTAAGGATTGTCCTAACTCACTTTTCGATTTTTTTTTTCCTTTTTAACCCGCCCACCTTGGAAACTGTGTACATAATTTATTGTGTCTTCGACAATCGATATTCTATATTTATAAATTGTAATAGCAGTATAATTTTAATAAATACAAAAATATAGCATAAAATTAACAATCAATATAAATGATATATAAAATCAAAAATATACTTTTAACAAATATCAAATTCGACACCTCTATTTGTCTTTTATAAATAACTAGACGGCATAAATTAATATTTTTTAATTATTTTAAACGAAACTCTTAAGAATTGTATTGTATTGTTTATATTGTGTCATTCATCGTGAGAATATTTTACTTTTCATTCCGAGCACCCTTCAGGTCTTCGCACCCTTAACAAAAGTCCCTTTGTCAATACCTCAAATATATAACAGAACTGAGAATCGATTTTCATAAAAATAACCGAAAATACTGAGAAATTCAGCTACTTTTATTGTATTGAAATCAATTTATAAATATAATATATTATTGTGATAAATCAGTAATTAAATTTATATACATAATATATATATATATATATATATATATATATATATATATATATATAATTAGGCAGAACAATGAATAAAAATATTGTTAAATAATGTTAAATGCGATAAAAAGAAACAATATCAAAAGGTTCTATTTGAGGTTGACGACTTGACCCCATAAAAAATAAATTGACGTTTAATGTCGACTGAATAACCCAGAATATTAGTTCAGAATAGAACCGATATTTTGAATATCTTGTTTTTTATGCTAAAATATATTTATGTGTTTAATATATTTAATTCAATTTTTCAACAATTTTCGACTAAAATAATAGTAACCTAACATAAAATATATAATTAATATCTATATCAAATCTGATATAAAAAGTTGAGGTATACAAAAAAAACGTCTCTAAGAAATTCTAGACACCATTAAATCTTTTTTTATATATCTTTATATTCAACTAAATATCTAATATATTAAGATTTAATCTACATATCCTAAAAAAGATCTCCATTTTCACAAACATCAACGTCAACTAAACAACAAAACACACAATAAAAATAGATGAAAGTCTTGATATAATCAAATTAACTGCTCATAAATTGATATTAACATTAAAATATCGTTTACATTGGAATATTTAAATATGTAATATTATAAACTAATAATAAAATATTACGAATATAGAACTGATTTACGATATGCCATCATAACTTTTCCTTATCTAAATTCATAATCGAAATAGTACAAATATTAAATATAAACTCATTCGTTATACGGAATACATAAAAAAAATATATAATTATGCTCGTTTAAAAATTAAACTTAACGAGTGGGCACAATTACATTTTTACAATTTTATACTAATCAAAATCGCGGCCATTGAACGAAATTTATATATATATATATATATAGTTTTTTTTTACTACTATAATAGTAGTAAATTACAATGACATAAACTTATTGTTGGTATGACTAGAAATCATCATTTTGTTCACACACAATGATGTAAGAGCAACATAAAATGATTCCGTACAATTTACGATTCTCATACACTTTTACGACGAACGTAAAATTGTACAAAATTATCATTTTGAAATAAAACGTACGGATTACAAAATATTTTTATACACAATAAAAGTGATAAAAAAAAATATACTATAAGTGTATTAATGTGAATACTTCGAAAATGAAATCCATAATTTCAACTTCATACATAATATTATATTATTTTATATATAATAATAATTCTATGAAAATATTTCTGGTTTATACTCTGTAAGATATATAGCTTTACAATACGATAAATTTTCATGTAAAAATATAACGCACTTCGACGTGGATAATGTCGAAACTCCAAATACAGCAGTATAACCATTATTTACGCATATTCGAATCTGTAACAATATAAAATTCTAAATTCGTGATTTATCTCGTTATATTCATTTTTTATACTGTCGCAGTAAAACCGGAGCTAAAAGGAGCGATACTCCGATCCTTTTTCATATATATTAAAATGTATAAAAATTTGTATATTATAATTTCTGATTTAGATGAACAGAATTATATATAATATTTATTCATCGCACCATAAAAATATTAAATATTATTAAAAATAAATGATAATATGTCATAAATTATGCAACGTAAAAACGACATAATACATGTATATCTCGATTTAAAAAAAAACATCTAAATACTGTCACCGCCTCGTATAACGTCGACCGCAATTAACGATAAGATTTTGACTAACATTTTTTCCTGCTTAATAATTTCAATGCGGAAAAAAAAATATCTAAATAAAACACTGAAAACATTAATAATAACGACACACCGAACTGATTTCATCGACGAAAGGGCGTCGTCTGCACCAATAAGAATAAATATAATATTATATATATATAAATAACGGCGTGCAAACTTCGTCCGGTCACGAAAGGGTTAACAATTTTTTTTCAACCCCCGCGAAGCATACGATATTTTTCTATGATATAACGGTTAATTTTGATGATGTTGCGTGACTTTATATTATAAATCTTCCCTTCGATACATTTCCATTGTGGCTGTATACACGCGTGCGTCCGATAAAATATATAAGCCGCACTCCCGATTAACCGGCCTCTGTGGAACTGAAACTTGAACTATATAAACGAATAACCAATTGATACTATTATATTGAGAAATTTATAAAATACTATTCTATATAATAAGATTTGTGACGTAATTTAACAACTTGAATCATTTAATTCAACTTCCTGAATAAAGTAATATGTGATATGTGATCTCTTCATTATAAATTCTGTTAGAATTGATAACGAAAATTTAATTTGTGAAAGAAAAATCTTCGATAAAAATAAAGCCAGTTAAAACGAGACTAAATAAATGAATTTTACTATATTTTTTGAAGGAAGGATCCGATTTTTTTTTTTGTAATTTTCAATCGAATCAAGACGGAAAAATTTCGTTTTCAATTAATGACCGATTGATACGCGAACGAAAAAAAAATATAATATAAAGTCGTTATTGGAAGAAATATCCGTTTACCATCCTGCTAGGCTTTTTTTTCGTTTTTGGCGTCGATAAGTCCCGAATATTCCCGTTGTATCCTTATTTAAAATTCAAATTTTTCCCGACAGAAGAGAAGGGACGAAAATTAAAAATAATAATAGAATTCGTCTCGCACAATGAAAAATGAGAAACGAAAGTTGCCGACGATTAATTTAATTTATCAATTATTAAACATTTACCAAAATGAGTCCCAAAAAATGAATATTTTTCATCATCATATATCATTAAATGGAATCTAATCGATAATATTTCATTTATTTTGTTCATCAATAAATGATATTGGGAAAAAAACTTAATAAAAAATTAATTAAATAATTTTAAAATAATATACAAATTGTATCTCGTATATCTTTTATATATATCTATAATATAAATAAGAAAATCTATATTGCTATTATAAATTACATGTAAGAAAAATATAAATGTTTATTCTTAAAGTGAATTTGTTCGCAATTTATAAATTTCTATTCTGTTGAAATGTAGCCAATATATTTTTATTATATTATGTTCTGTCTTCATATGATAAACTTTTATAAACAAGTTTATTATGATAACGAACACTTTCAGAGAATAAAATATAATCTTTCGAACAACTCTGCAAATATAAGTAAGGGGTAGAAAAATCAATTGTGCAAATTGCTAAACGATACGATATATATTGTCGCATAACAGTTAACCTTCTAAAGTTCAACGAGGTGTAAAAGGCTCCGAGACAGCATGAGTTTTTAACGCGAAATTTCCATTTTACAAAGTATAAAAAAAATCTGTGTATTTTAATAAATAACTATATAATATAATAATATATGTTTTATGTGCGTTTTTCTCGCGTTATTTAAAACCGAGTTTCAATACTCAATCATGCTAATGCGTGACACGTGTTGTTTGGAAAGTTTTTAACCATCTACATAATTTAAAGTTTCCTTTCATCAACGCGAGCGTTTCCTTTGATGAAAAAAGGGAGAAAATGAAAAAAAAAATATATATATAGGGAAAGGTACATAGGAGGCTTAAAAAGTTTTAAACTTTGGCGCCGCAGAAAAGGACGAACACATCCAGTCCATGTGCGAAAAACGAGGACAAAATGTCGTTTTTTTTTCGAGGCACATTTTTTTCTCAACATTTATATATATACATGGTGTTCGCAAATGCGGCGTGACGGTTTTACGCGATTATATGTGAACCGCGAGCCCAAGAATTACTGAGGTAAGACAAAAAATGGGATAGATGAGGGGTGGGCATTAGTGATGGCGTATATAACCTGAAGTGTTTTTCATATATTTTCCTTACTTTTCACTCGTTTCGACGCTTTTGCTCTTCCTTTTTAAAAATTACATTTTACGCCGCACAGCCTTCGAGTGTATATACCATAAAGAGAAAGGAAAAAAACCGAAACGAAAATACGAAAATAACGCCTTTTTACCTTAAATAAAATTTCTAAAAAGGCTGTGCGACCTTAAAAATCTGGTAATGATAAAAGATGTTTACGTTTATTTTTTTTTCTTCAACATTTTTTTTTTATAAATTTTATATTATTAATCGGACCGTTCGTTATTCGATGTTAAATATGAAAAATTGAAAGAAAAATACTAGAATGACTTTTCGTTCGTTAAATATTATGTATTATATTTCTATCGTTTGCTCGGCAAATCTATTCAAAGTATGCAAATGAGAATCGTTCAACGCGAGCAGAACAATCGTTAAATATTAATTAATACAAAAACGATTTATCATAAATGTGTAATAAAACGAAAATAAATTTGACCGTTTTGACGAAATTTAAATAATTAATTGAAGCTATTCATTTTAAACGTTTACAATGTTTGTTCTTTATATTTCGATACATTTTGAAAATTGTGTATATTTTTAATTATTTTTTTTTAAAACACATCAGCATATATTTAAAAATACTTTATATATAACTAATGTATTAAAAATATAACATACAATATAATTTAAATCAATCGTTCTCAAATGAAAAATATATATTGTGTATATATAAAAATCTACAATCGGTTGAAAATATGTAATGTTATGACAATAAACACTTAATATATTTGAAAGAAAATCAATGGAAAAATAAATTTTATATTTATATAAATCATAAATCAACAATGGTCGATCAATCAACAAAATTTGTGATATTCTGAATTTATATATATATATATATATATATATATATATATATATCGACAACCATTTTGAAAAAGCATACTTGTGTCAATCACACAGTATAATATATTAATATCATCCCCCGGCAATGAAGGGATGGCAAAGGGTCGTTTCTGAATACAAGAGTAATTGTCAACGCGACATCAAGTCTATCCCTTGACGACACTAAAAGATATATACCGTTCCGCTCCATGAAAAAGTTTGAATAGCACTGGACTAGGTAATGTGAACCACAATAGCTAGGTCTACATTTTATGAAACCAACTATTAATACGTTTATTATCAAGACACCGTATTCACAATATCACTATTATATATATATATATATATATATATATATATATATATATATATATATATATATATATATATATTTATATATATATATATATATATATTTATATATATATATATATATATATATATATATATATATATATATATATATATATATATATATATATATATAAGAAAAGCTCATAAAACTTATACAGATTGTTCAAAAAATATATATCTCATTCAAAATTAGCACACTTTTTAAACCGCTCGTAAAAGCATGTGAATTCCTCTTACTTTAAAAAAAGGTATTAAAAAATCAAAAGAAAAGAATCCAAAGAGCTTAATGGATTCAAATGTGACCCACGAGGGATGCTTAAAACTCGCGCACCCCGCTTTGAGAAACTCGACAACGTCGCCTCTGTGTATCTTGTTAATTATAATTAACGACGTTCAAACGGTTCTGACGTCCAATAATATATTACAATTTATAAAACTATCACGCTTTTTAATTATCATTTTTTTTTAAAGAACTACTTTCTTTTTCACCCTCTTGATAAAAAAATAATAATAAGGTGAGTAAATTATTTGATACTTCTTTATTTATAAAATATATAAAATGTTTTATTTATTAGTATTATTATTATTTTCATCGCGATGTTTAATTACGACGTTCAAATGTTCGTTCATTATTACATATGTAAATGTTGAAATGTAAATCCAAAAAACCGTTTTTACATTTTCATTCATTTGGCATCATAAATATGCATGATTCTTTCAAAATAGTCCATAACGCAAATCTTATGTGTATACACAGATAATATTAAATTTAATCTAAAAATAAAATTCTGATTTATTTCCTTTATTGTAATCATACTTTAAAAAAAATATTTATAATCCAATTAATTAAATTTTCACTATGTACAATAGTTTTTTTTTTATTATAAAATATCGATATTTTTTTCGCATTTCAAAATATAATGTTTATGATATATTTATAAATAAATATAAATACAAATAAAATAATACTGCATAATATCTGATAACTTCATAAACGGAATTACATATAATAAGATAAGATATAAATTTAACTATTTACTTGAATAAGATATTTTTTTATCTATAAATAAAATATTTACCTTTGAAATGTGGCGACAAATCAAGTGCTAAAATATAAAAGATATGTTTAAAAAAATAATAACATTTAACTCCACTTTCGAATAGATAACTTTGCACTAGAACTACAAATATTAAATTCACATATTACATTGAACAATTTGAGAAACACTGCGTTAAACAAACGTAATACCTGCTAAGAACCTAAATATTGCAGGTGCCAACCACAAAATTTATGTTCAATAACAAAGATATTCATTTGAGAATAAATACTTCACATAACATTTACAAATAATTCGAATCCAATAGTTAAATACAACGCTTAATTTTATAATCTATATTATTCCATCTGATTAGCATTGATAATATTTACATTAATATTATCATAATATAATAATACGTAAATTATTAATTATATTATTAAACCGAGATCTCTCGTATTACATTAATGCGGTTTTCTAACCCGACATATAAATATATAAATACTCGTTATATCACTATTCACATAACACATTGATACCGATATCAATGGATTTTGTGAGAAAATAAACATGAGCCGTAAGATAACAAAACGTAACAATGGTAAACATATTCCATGGCAGGTACCGAAGACGTACAAAGGTTAAAATTTATATTAGACATACATGTAAATCGCGGCCGACGTGTATAGACGTCGATCGACCCTTAGATGACAGTGCGATTTTTAACGAAAAAAAAAATTTTTTTTTCAATCGTGTATAATAATATAAAAATAATTTAATATCATATTTAAGATCTAATTTATGAAGTCGAGAAAATATTTTAACCCTCTAATGCACGTTCCCTGATTACAGTCGGGTGTAAATAATCGTCAAACGGCGTAAATCACTTAACGAGATTTGAATTGCAGGCTTTGTTATGCACAATCGTTTTTATCGTGATTGTTAATTGTTCATTCGTTTTTGCGAATAACGTATACGTTAAAGGGTTAATGTATATTATGAATAATTTATTATATTTAATTTATTTTACACTAAGAAGATTAATATAGATATAATCGTGGATATGTATGATTTTTTTATTTATAAATATTAAACAGTTTTCATAAACAACACCTTCGATGAAACACAATGAAATCCGTTGTACGAATGTAGGGAACTTACTAAAATTTACAATTGTAATTCGAGTGGTTGGCTCCGAGTAATGTCGCGTGACGCAAACTCCGTTTTTACTAGCGTTAGCCGGCGGTTGATGTGTTAATTTGTCGTTGAAATATTGTTCTCGGCGTACATATATATGTGTATATTTTAACACGCTAAGCTCCGTTTTCGTTTCGTATATAAATAAATGTATAAATAATCAGATTACGTCGCGTCGCGTTCGGTTATTATGTATTAACCCCTTGAGTGCCAGAAACGTTTCGCGGCAACGCGATACATTCTCTACGAACACGCCACTGTTATATACAGCGATGATAACGTAATAATGATGACATTTTCCGTTCTTTATTATTAATATATTATTTTTATACGTATACTTTTCAAAGGGTATCAATGTAACAAAGGGAGTCCTAGGGATTCGAACCTCATTTCGGAATCGATTTTTAACACGCGCCACTGACAAATCGAAATATTGAGGGTGTTTTATTATTATTAACTAGTCACTTTAAATTATTTAGTGAAAATTTAAAATTATTCTTTCGAAAATTTATATATATATCGAGTTCGGTTAATGTGACATCAATAGAGATTTAGTATTATGTCATATTAACTGAAGTACAATACTATCCAAACTTTATATATATATATATATATATATATATATATATATATATAATTTTATAAATTTAAATGGATTTAAAAATATCATAACAAAAATCTGATAAAAATCATTAAAAAATAATAACAAATTACATTTTTATTTCTTGATATAAAAAAATTCATCATCTCTTTTTCTCTTTTACACACACAAATACAAATACATATATGGTATATGTATATATTCGTGTGTTAAAATTATATATATATATAATATTTTATAAATATATTTCAAAATAACTTACTAATAACTAATAAAATAAATGATAATGAATAAATGTCAGAATGTTACATTAAAAAAAAATTGTCTTACCATTGAATTTCCCTATACTTTTACTAAGCAACTCATAATATTATTCGTATCTTACTTCAATGATAATAAAACATATATTTTATCAATATAATAAAATTTTCAATTACACAACACGTAAACAATACAAAAAGCATAAACTAAACACAAAATTTCATCATCAATACAACAATTTTATATTATTATTATTATTATAAAGCAATATATAAATGGTAAGATCAAAAAGTTTAATATAAATTTTCCAACAACTTCGCGAAGTGTACGATTAATTAATGGAATATAAATGAAGAACGATTTTAACCTTGATACAACATGAGTTTAAAAAGTAAAAATTCGAATAAACTTGTCAACTTAACCCTTATTTATAATAAATACATCGCATATAATTTATTTCACTTACTCGATAACAATCCAAAATGAAGTATATTTATTATTCCATATTGCAGAAACGATATTTAACACTTAAAAAAAAAAACTTATTATATAAAAACAAATTGATAAAATTCACACAAAATTTTCAAACATCACATTTATTATATATTATTTAATATATTAATATATTTATTATAATATATTAATTGAGTCGATCGATTATTATTTAATACATATAATATATTATATATATATATATATATATATATATATATATATATATATAATTATTTTGTTTATACGACGATCTTATTTCGTTTTTCGTATATAAAACGGACGTGTTTTAATACACACAACACGACCGCTTCGCGATCGAACGCGCACTGAACTTCGCTTCACGGCGATAGCAACGTTTTCGCAACGTTTGAGAACCGCCGAAACGTTTGGAAATTTTTAAACAATTTTCCCGCCGTTCGAATATTATTCCATCCGCTCGTTTTCCGAATGGAATTCCGTACTGTTTTTTTTTTTTTTATTATTTTTTTATCATTGAAAATGATGTATTTGTTTACCGCGTACGATTTTCTACGAGTATGTGCGGACGTTTAAAGTCGGAACGATATAACTGACAGATTTTTTTTCTGTATTTATATATATATATATATATATATGTATATAAATTTATTATAAAAAAAAATATTTAAAATAATCTATTTATTTTTAATTAAAAAAAATACTATTTTTCATTGGTCGTGAATTAATTTAAATAATTATCTAATAATTTGCATACTGATTTAGTATTGACGTTAGATGTATAGCGACGTTCGTAATACAACTTATCAATTGTATAGTAAATCTTTATATTAAAAAAAACATATATATATATATATATATATATATATATATATAAATTCATTTGATAATTTTTAAATTTTATTCTTATCAAAATGATGTGCATTAAATCGTATTAACTTTATATTTTTTAGATAGTTAACAGGTTTGATGTTTATAATGACATCGTTTATATATTATATTGTATTTATATAAAACGTTCAAACGACGATGAATGACCTGCGAAAAATATCATACGACAAATGTCGTATTTTTTATTCGTCAAATGCAACTTTATTTTCACAATTCAAAATATACATACCTTTGACATGTCGAAGTTCAATTTATAGCGATATTTTTCCATGTAAAATATTTCACTATTTACGATAGAATTTTACTTCGATTTTGACAGCCGAATCGCGAACGAAAATGTAACATACCATACTTTTCATAGAACTGCTTCTATATATATATATATATATATATATATATATATATATATATATATATATATATAGTAAAGCAATTTTTATCTAGCACTATTTTATTTTTTTATTACATATATGATTTATAAATTAATTAAAATAAATTTTTACATCTATTATATTATTTTTTAATCGTAACAGTCTGCGTTCCAGAAACTATTATGAAAGAATTGTATAAATTTATATTAACTTTAATTTTAAATAATTTAAATTTTATCATTTTTTTTACTAAATATGTTAAAAAAAATGTGTATGCTTATAATAATCTAACACACACAACAGACTTGTGTGCAAATTTGGACACAGATTCACTGGTATGATATAATGTTAAAACAAAAACTTGACCGGTTATACATTTTGATCGATCGGCGTGTTATAAATATTTATTATATTTACATTTATTATAGAAATAATCAATAGTTTTACCTTATATATTTCATTTATAAAAAAATATTCTTTTGAATTTTAAATATATAGTAATTAATTACTTTATTCACAAAGAGACAAAAACAATTATTTTTCACACTATTCATAAACGCGAACAAGCTGACTTTAATATAAAGAATATATTTAATCTTCAAATAAACAAAAAAACGTACGTAATTAACGATCATTCGAAATTTAATTAACAGCAAACACAGAAGAAGAAAAAAAAAACAATCGGCATCACTTCAATCATTATTTCGCTTCATTTAATTAAACGTGCTCGTTGATATTCGACACGAAACTAGTTTCGCAGAATAACACACAATAATTCCAGTTCAATTACATACATACATACATAATTATTTTTTTTTAGTAATAATAATAATAGTAATTGCGCATTTATATCGCGACGATTATAAAGCGTTTGACGCGAGTCGCGAGTCGTCGACCAATCGAAAGCAATCTCGAACCGAAAAGCGACGAAATAACACGAGTAAACTTTTTTTATATATATCTACTTTGCAGCAGAGATCTTTTTTTTCTGTACAGCGCGCGCTCTTTTTCTTCTTCTTCTTTTTCTTTTTTATCGCCGGTTCTTTCTTTCTTTCTTTCTTTTTTTCTTCTCGGCTGAACGTCTCGTTGACGAAGGTATAAGAAAGGTGAGCGCATCTTTATACCTGACCGTTAAGCGCGATCAGTGCTCTATCGACTAGTAAAACTGGAAGCTCGATACGCGGTTTGCCGTCTTGTACCGTGTGAATAATAATGATCTATCATTGTGATGAAGATGTCATTTAATGCTAGTGAATTATGTCAAACGATAGCAACTTATCAATTTCTACGAACGACTTGGAGATTGTATGTAAAAAAATAAAAAAAGAAAGATATACGTTTCACTCAGATGTTATCTATACGAGACTTAATAGGCGCCATTTTTTGTCTAATTTATATTTTTATATATATATCATTTAAAATTTATGTTTTAAAATTCAACTAATATCCTAAATATTAGTTGAATTGTCATTATTATTATATGTCAAAATTTTTACAACTGCTCTATTAGTATTATTCTATATATATTATTATTTGAAATAATATTTAAAGTAACGTTCAAAAGTTCTATTGAAGCACTAAGCCAAAAACTATTAATTGAAAGAATCCACGAAACTTTTTATTGTTGGAAATTTAAAAACTTTTCATCTTAAATATAAAGACATTTGCGAACAACAAAATATTTTCAAAATTAAATCGTTTAAAATTTATTATACAGTTGTTTTGTATATGTATATATAATTTTTAAATAAAAATTGTACAAAAATAATATATCACATAAATTGTTTAGATGCGGTTTATTTGATGATTATCTCGATTAAATATGTTTTTTTTTATATTAAACCCGAGGCAATAAATATGGCTCATATAGAAAACCGAAATATATCATTTAAAAAAAAAGTTAATCCCAAAGACCATACATTGTGGTCTAAATATAATATTTCTATATAAATTTATATTTTCAACAACAAATTCTATACTCTGATTTATTATGTGATATAAAATAATACAAAATTTCCCTTAGCGGTCTATATTTAAAATTATATTACTATAATTTAAAAATTACAAGTAACAACATAATATATAATAAGGGTCAATTTCTATTATTTTTTTTTTCTCTTAAATATATAATATATTCACATTTTTCCTGATAACAATCAAGATTAATTTGTTCATAAAATATTCAAGACTGTTAATAGCCAACCGTGTATTACACCGATCTCACGTATAGATATATAAAGTAACCAAGAAATAATATCAAAGACAACCGATATATATATATATATATATATATATATAATAAAAACAAACGAGACATAACACGATTAATCTTATCGTATCTGTTAAGTTCAACAAGTTAACTCGACACACGAGTTAACAAGTCGCATATGACGACGCACACATTCATCGTTCGCTAACTATACTAATATAATATAAAAAACATATAGTAATCGGAAATAACCGAAAAGAAGCAGAAACACCATGAAATTACCGACAATTGAAAAACCGTGAGAATGCCTACGTTTTCTATATAAATCAATAATGACAAAGATCAGATAAGGACGTGTCGTACGAAGGCAATTTACTCCCGGTCGTTGTTATTATTGTCCGAAACGAGACTCAATTTACAATTGTTCACGGCCTTCCGCGTAACACTGCGGTGGTTTTGTGAAATCGCCAAAAAAAATATAAATAAATAAAATAAAATGCCGCCGTGTAATCCGTTTCATTGTTCGTCGTGAAAGATTGGAAGTACGTACACACATATATATCGAATATTATATATATATATATATATATATATATATATATATATATATATATATATATATATATATATATATATATATATATAAACAGTCGATCGGTACGAAACTCATCAGTAAGTTTCGCAAATGATGCGTACTGTGTAAAACGTTTGAGAATCGCTGTGCGAAATCGGCGTCTTGTTTTTTGACGTTTTCTAAATAATTTGCTCGATATAAACCGTTATCGACGCATTTATAATGTGATTATTTTTGACGCGCACGAAATTCGATGCACGACGAAGTTCATTATCCTGAAATTTGGAAATGAAGCGAACATATTTAGATACTGACTTTGATTTCGAAATACTTAATTTCTTGTACAATTGTCAAATTCTGCTTTAAATACGAATTTTAAAAATAATTCTTGAATCTTGGTATTTTAAATTAAAAAACATAAATGAAATTGACAAAAAATTTGATTTAAATTATTACTTAATTATAACAAAAAAATGTATATATTACTGAATATTAAAAAATAAAGGCATCTAAATAAATTATTTTACCTGATTCATTCAATTTATCAAATCTTTCAAAAAATAACAATATATCTGAAGATTGAAAATTGAATACCGTAAAAACTTTGTATCCTCAAAAAGAAACCTTGACCTCAAAAAAGCTATATTTTCACTAATTTATTGTATTTATAATAATATTACATAATTTCAAGATTCCGTAATACCTTTTATCATTGAAAAAATTGTCATAATATTTCGAACTTCTATAATAAATTATGCTTCTTGTTATTTTTATTATCTATCAAAACCATCCTAAATAAACATTTATATACGATTCATATATAAAATACATATTGTAACAATTAATATTGCAATAATATTATATTAAACTACAATACTCTTTTCTACTTTTGATTAGAAAATAATAAGCTTTCATATTTTAATAATTATAACCTGAATAATAAACGTTATTTATTATGGAGCGTTGGTAAAATATACATTTTTTCTCATTATTTATAGATTTTATATTTTAGTATGCAGCACTCTAGTTTATGTACTTACAATATATGCACCAGTAAAATACTTGTCACAGTTTAAAAGGCGATAAATTACCATTTAATAGTGGTTGGATACGGTTTACGGCTTTATTTAACGCCTAAATCTAAATAAACAACGCCAGTTTCTTTATTTATGGCGAATTGAATATGAAATTAAATAAATATAAATTAATCTAGCGCGGCGTGAGTTTGAATATTTACAATAATTCATATAAGGATCATAAGTTTTTTCTTTGAATTATTCATTATAATAAATTATATACGATTTTTTTCATTAAATTTTTGATTGATAAAGTATATCGTCAATAATTTTTGAATTAATGCTATATATTTTTTTATATGAATAATGAAAATATAAAATTCAACTACAATTTCAAATAAAAATAATAAATTGTGCATATTTATTGCGAGTCTATGCAATCGTTAATAGAGTACACCACAAAGTTCCGGGAGTTTCTCGCGCCTATTTTTTTTTTATTTTATTTTTATTGAATATAGAAAAGCTATATAGAATTCTAGCGTTTGACTTTTTTTTTCAATTATTTTTATTTTTTTTTCCCCGAAAAAAAAATAGCATTCACTGGTACGCGTCGTCGGTCACGTTTCAATTGAAAAATTGCACGTAATTTTGTCGACGGGTCGTTTCGTTGAAAAAAAAATCGATACGAACAGTTTGTGCGAATGTAAAAAAAAAAATAAACCGTATTCTCATTCTACGCAATTTTTAACCTTATATCGGACGTGTTTAGATTTTTGATACGTCTTCTCGACGCGATTAATTAGCCAGAGTAAAGTTTTCTAGTCGATTAACATACGGAATGCGTGAAAATTTAGAGCGTACGATTTAATTTATTTTTCTAATTATAATCCATTTTTATTAATGTAATACTTAAAAAAAAAACTGAAAATGAAAATTATATACAATAATTAAACCATGTGTAAAATTATTGTTACAATCGTAAAGTATCAAACGACGTTTATAAAGGATATTTTAAAAATAACAGTTATAAATTCTATCACTTTAAAATAGAGAGTATAATTTTGATGTTTAAAAACGACTGAATCATTTAATTAATAATAAAACAACCATTTAAAACTAGTTTTCTACTCGACGAGTCACTGTAATCTGTGATATTTTTATATATCGTATATATTGATTAGAACGAATTAATTAACATAACATTTTCTATTTGTGTAAAAATATTTTTCTCATATATAAATCAGGATTTTTATGGTTGAAAAGTAAAAAAAAATGAAAATAAATTAAAAATTTAATTTTTAACGTGTTTTATATGAAAATACATACATAATCATTATAAAACGTGTTTTACATTGCAATTTTTCAATGTTCTGTACGTATCGAAAAATTCGTGGATAGAATTCGAAATCGTATATTCAAAACGCAAAATATCCTGTATGCGTATGTAAAAATGGTGTGATAAAAAATACATAATACTCGTAAAAAAAAAAAAAGAAGAGCGAGTTCGATTTGGTGAATTTGAATAACCAGATTCGTTTCCGATTGGGACAGAAATAAAGCGAACAAAATATTGCGAGAACAAATTTTTCATCAAATACAACTTACATAAATGAACCGATAGTATTACGATTTTACATAAACGAATATATTACTGAAATTTTAAATTTCGTAATAAAAAATTGTATATTTATATATAAATTAAAAATTCTTGGAAAACTGAAACTTTCTTCTGAGATTAATGATGATAATTTACTTTACGGACATGATATACAGAAATTTATTTGTACTGGAAAAACTTGAAATATTTATTTAATTTTTTGTATATTTTATTAAATTTAAAAATATTTTTATTCTATAGATTAAAATTTCTAGATTTTTTTAATTTATCTTATATCCCAAATGATTATGAAAAAAATTAAACTGCTGTTAACTTGATACAAAATCATATTAACAATATTAAACTTAAAAATGATTTACATTTAAATATAATTTTTAATAAGATTACCTTGAAAATTCTTCTCATTTTCATCTTTCCGTTAAAATATATATTTTTTTATTAATCCTGTAACTACGCACAATATTTTATAACTTGTCCAACTTTGTGACCTTTAAATTTTTTTCTTCCGTATGAGTTGAAAGAAGAAACCCTATCAATATTTTTTTTATTTTTCAATTGGTAAATTCTTTCTAATCTAGTTCAAGGCGTCTTAAAGTTTTTCTTTTGTGACCCCGTTTCATGACTTCAGATATTAAATATAAAATACAACCTACAAATAATAATTTAAATTATTTATATTTTATTAATTGACACACACATAAAAAGGAGATTTTATTTTTTGTCGAATGTATAATAATTTCATGTTTGTTTTTTTCAAACTTAAAAATAACATAAATGTAAATTTCGATATTTGAATATAATTTTTGCGACCTCAGCATAATATTTAGTGATCCTATTTGAAGTTAAAACACGTAGTTTTAAGAAACGTTGATCCTCTTCGCGATCTTTCATTTCCTTTATCAACAATGTTATAATTTTTCCTGAAATTATTCATAAATAAAACCGGCCATAAATTAATTCATAAACAAAAGTATAAAGCCTTTGTCGGAAATATAAATCTTAAAAATAATTTTGCTTAAAAAATAATAATAAAATATTGTAAAATACATGAGTATTATTAAAAAAAAAAACATAAATATTATAAAAACGGCATTCGAGAAAGTTTCGTTATTGGGAAATCGTTAAAAAATATCGGTCGATAATAATAATCAATTTTCGTTGTATTTATCCGGAAGTTTTGGTTAAATTTAATTAGTTAAAAGGTTTATCCGATTAAAAAATAATGAACGACACGAGTTCATCAATCATACGAGATCGAGTTAACGGGCTACACGTCAATATAGCGTGATGATACATTATTTACCACTGATTCTCAAACTGCGAAATCACAAAAAAAAACAAACACATAACGTGCAAAAATTCTTCTTATATAATATTTATTATTCGGCATTTTTCTCGATTCAATAATTTCTTATATATTTTTTGAGTCGAATCTTCCAAATTAAAAAATAAATAGTATTATTTTAAAATATTTTTATCACATAATATAATTTTATTTTAATATTATTCATTATGTCTCATGAAAAGTAATGAATATTATTAAAATATTTGAATATATATTGTACTGAAAATAAGCTTGTATAACTCTGAACACACACACACACGCGCGTATGTGTGTTATTAAATTAATATAAATTTTATAAATTCTTATAGAAAATCATATTTTTCTTATAGAAAATTAAATTTATTTGAATATTTTATTTATGTAAAAAAATTGTTATAAATATATCATATTCTTGTAAAATAAACCTCATTTTATTAAGTTATATTATTTGATAAACATTAAAATTTTCAAAAAAGAAAATATAAAATTAATAATTCACAATATATAAAAATATTGAATTCATTTTGTTAGAAATACTATAATAAATATCAAAATAATTTAAAGATGGGACAAAAAAACTATACTACGTTGATATAGATAATTCTAAATATAAATTACACGGGAAATTAATAAGCACTTTTTTAATATACAGTACTCAAATTATATAAAAAAAAAACATTATATTAAAAATACAATATTCATAGATATTCAGCAAAGTGCACTTTATTCAAGGCAATTTTAATAGATAGTCGAGGACGAAATTTGCATTTTCCTATTATATAAATTAAGCTTATAAAGTGACATAGACGAAGGTTTTAATGAAGTATTGACCCCATCCTGTAGCTATATGACTCGTGAATGCATCCAGCTAGAAATACTCAACCTTTGTTAACCAATTTCTATTCACACCCTGTATAGAAAATTTGATATTCTAACACGGCTAATTTTAATAATGTCTGACAAGTATCTATGTACTTTGTCGTTAATTGATTATGCTATAGTTAATTTAATATTCTATGAACCAACCTTTTATATTTAAAATTATATTATATATATATATAAATTTATGATTAATTTGTTTAAAATATATTTCAAAAATAAAGACATACATTTCAAATTTTTATGATGAATATTAAATAATGTGCAAATAGTGTTAAGCAAGAAATTACTATCTTTCCAATTAAAATATTGAAGCCTTTCGTAAATTGAAAGCGGAAATAATATGCAAACGTTATCACGAATTCAAACCCACGTAACCTTCTATCCATAAATAATTGAATAAGTGCGTTACCAATGAAACATCGCAGGTGTCGTTCGTTTCATATTATTATTAGTCATAGTTTTCACAATATTCATAATTAAATTAATATTTTTTTTCTTGTTTATTAAATAAAAAAAATACGTTTATCACAGATGAAAATCAGTTGTTCAATCATGATATGATCTTTCGGTAAAACCTATTATTTTTATTTTCTTCTCGATTCGACGAGTTTTCTATATTTTTTTCTGTTAACGATATTCTTTCGATATTTTATCAGCTTCTGTTTTTTTATTTTAACATGTTATTATTAGGCGAAATTGTATGTAATTTCGAATAATCGCACGTAATGAAACTCCTCTAAGCCGACCTCCGGTGAAATTGCTCACTCGGGGAAGTGAATTTTTCATCGCCACGCCCGAAAAGGCCGCCCTACGGTAGGCGGTCGTGTGTGTGTGTGTATGTGTCGAAGGGAGGGAAACGGTTTTATTCGAAAAAGTTTACATGAAATGTTCAATTTTAATATGTAACGTGTACGTAGGCGGGAACGGTGTTTTCCTTTGAATAATTATACGTCATGAATGCGAATGTAATGTACATAAAGTATGCACTGACGTTAAAACCGAGGGGGCAGTGCGGGGAGGGGTGGCGCAATGTATTTAGAAAACTGAGATTTTTCAATATTTTCTCTTAAAATTATCTTATAATACGTCAAATATTAAAAAAATAACACGATACGTTAATTGAAAAAAAAAATATAGATATATATATATATATATATATATATATATATATATATATATACATATCATACGAGAAAAATCGTGCGATTATGAAAAACGAATTTTCAATATTTTCCCCTTCAAACGGAATATGAATATGTTTAACAAAACTTCAAAGAAAATTGTATGTCTGTTTGATGATAACGTACATATTCACATATTTATTCACAATATAATTCATATTTTTTTTCTAATTAGAGAAGTATTTTAATTAAAAGTATTTATATATAATATTATAGGATTAAAAAATATTTTTATAATATAAAAAAAAATCAATATACTGATCATTTTTAATACAATTATTACTTATTAATTCTCCACTATTTTATGTAAAAAATAATATGATTCCTAAAATTAATATATTATATAATATCAAAATTATCTGATATTTTAATAGTTGATATTCTGAAATATTGTAAAACTGATACTCTAAAAGTTTTCGATTTCAAAACAAGCAATTGCTTTATAATACATAAGTAAAAAGTTTAAGGAACGTAGTTTGCCAATTACTGTTCTATAACATAGTTGATGTTACATTTTTATTTCCTTTTTTAAAGTTTCTGTCACTTATATCGTCGTTTCCTAGAGATATATATTTTTAAGTTTTTCTATGGCATCTGCAAGATATTCGCTTCGGAAACATATATATGTGTATTTTTATATGAAAATTCTCTATTATCTTTATATAATATTTCACAAAATGATCTCCATGTTTCACTAACTTTATCAATATCGGTTATTATTTTATCTCGTACATCCATATTTTTATTTTTTTTATATTTACACCCATTATTATCTTTTCAACAATATTTTTTTATATAAATATAACGTTATTCAAAATAAAATATATTTTAATTTTCACTTCCATCGTTTTATTAAATTTAACATTTATTCTCAATGCAAAAACTAATAATAATCTTGTGGAAGATATAACTTTAGCAGAAATATATCTATAAATGTCTTTAAACAATTAATTGTTTCATATTAATATCATTAACGTGTCTAATTTTTTTCTACTCATCAATAAAAATTACATATATTATTATAAAAGAAATGACCTATAAATTATATATAAAAATATTCAAAATTTACGTATAATATCAAGTCATGATAGCGGTAAATTATTACAGTAATTATGTAATAACGTTTAATTTAGTACTCATAAAATCTTCCAAGAAACTATACACAATGTGTTAAGATCCATAATCCATGTACTACGAATGGCTATAATTTCAAAATTAAGCCCTCGAACGATTATATAGTCAATTAAATTAACATCTATCCTGTGCTTTCTTAATAAATATTTTCAAGTTTGGTCTAAATTACTGACTAAAAATATTAACCGCAAGAGGAATATTCGAAAAGTAACAGTCCACTAGATTTATAAAGAAATCTAATTATTTTGATTTATGGAAAAATTGAGAAGATTTTTTTTATATTTCTATTAATATTAATAAATATGTTTAATGATAGAAAAGAAATTGAATCGATAAATAAATTGAACATACCGTAAAATTAATTCGTTTCGATGAATACGGTCGTGAACTTTTCGTACGCATCTCTCAAAGTTAATCGACAAGCGGCTACTAGTTGACGCTTCTGGCGATCATATAAAATGATGTATACATTTTCAATGGACCAAAATACGATTGAAAACGATTCGTCAATGTATAAAACAAAAATAGACAATATACTATATATAAAAAAAAAATAAAACGATATTCGTGGTGCACATAAATCATGGGTCCGTTTAAACGGCAACGTTGAAATTTCGAATGTCGGAACACATAGAAGTGGATGTACGTAATTTCCCCAGCGGTGTTACGATAATTTTGTGCCATAAATTACGTACATATTATAATACGTAATACAGGGTGGAACGAAGTACGGGTCGTAACGACGCCACAGTAATTACACGTCATAGATTTCGTTTGACAAGTTATCCGAAGCATACCATGAATACATGTTTGTGTGTATATAATCACCTCTTTAATTTTCCAATTGATATTCGCCCACGTTCACTATTATATATATATATATATATATATATATATATATATATATATATATATATATATATGCACGTTACTAATAACTCAATATCCTCAATTTTCAATAATAATGAATCAATGACTCAATTATGCCGCTAATTCGATCCGTGGGATTAGTGAAATCCATATACGAAAATTGGTTTCGGACCACGTAAAATACACAACCAAATCGATTGGAAAGGTTAAAAGATAATTCCATATGTAATTCTATATGCATATATACAGGGTGTTACGAGTGAAATCGTAAAGCTCGCACTCATTTTCCTGGCACTATAGATTTCATCCACGCACTGAATGGGGCAGCATTTCACAAATCTTCTATGACGATGGTACCCTTTTCAACGGATGAAATTACCTAGACATACTTCAATTTCACCTTCTTTCTACTAGAGATATTGTATTCATATACTATAAAAACGATTTGTGAGAATAGACTATGTTTATACTGATTTTGTCTACTTTAAATACAACATCAACATTGACAATTTCAAATAAAAAATCAAAGAATATATATATTTAACTTAAATGATAATATAATATTTAAAATATTATCAATTAAAAAAAACTTAATAGAAATTAAAATATACATCATATCATTAAAAAAACACCATGTATTTGATTAAAAATTGATACACATAACAATTTCCGCCTTATTTTTTTATTATAATTGATCCCAAAAAAATCCTAATATGACGTTTCACGATATAATAACACTTTTAAATATTCCAAAAGAATTTTAATCCATATCTCTTCTCAGAATTCTGTCCAAAACAAGAGATGATGAACATTATAATTCGCTAGATTTTTATCGTAAACCTTTAACATGGTTGAGATAAAATCTTTTTATTACAACAAAATATTTTATGATTCATCTTAAAATCTATGAGAAGACTAGACCAAAACATAAAAGTTTATTAGTTTAGTTAATTTCTAATCAAAGTTCTAAATTACACATGTTTCGTACTAAATCTGAATTCTGCAATATATTTTTTTTCACTATATATACATATTTTAAATTGCCACGGTATACATAATCGGTGATTTATTTTAGTAAATTTGCACTTACACCCCTTTTTTATATAATTTATTTTTTTCGTGAAACAGAAGTGAGACGATTATACTGCCGCCGCATAATGTGATCATCGGTCAACAGCATCAAGGCACTAATCAAATCATCAAAGATTATTTATACGTATTGATTTAAGAGCGATCGTCTTGTCCCTTTGGGGTTTACCTGTCGAAAACGACCTCTCAATTTAACACAATAATAAATGATAAAAAATAAATAATTATTATATAAATAATAAAAAACGAAACATTCTTAAAATGGGGCAGCTTGAACTGGATACGTTAATTAAAGAGCTTCGCGTTCAAATTGATCCACCATAGTATAATATAAAAAATATTATATAGGTTTCATAGTTATAATCTATAGTTTTATATGTGATATATTTAATATTAGATTAAATAATATTATGCTGTTTATTTCAATTAATATCAAAAAGGTATTATTTCCCATCTTTGATTTCCGTAAAAGGAAGCATTAGTAATGCGGGTCATTTATGAAAATTTACGTTAATAAAATAATAAATAAATAAATCAAACACTAGTCATACTCGGTTAACACTTTAAATGTGATCGCGTGAATTTCGAGCTCGTCAACACTTTATGTCAATTTTAATATACGTTTTAAGTGACAGCCGCGGCACCCGACCGAAAATGAAACGTATTAACATGTGGTGACAAGGCACAAAAATTTCTCATATTTTTTTCACAATCAATTTGCATAATCCTCGTTTCGATTATGGTCGTCGTAAAACGCGTTAAAATCGATTCGAATTCGGTAAAAAAAAAAAAATTAAAATACAAACGGGGATCGTAAAAAAAACGTTTTAATTTATTCGGAATCAATTTTTCTAACTTATTTTTTTTTCTATATATATTTCTATTCTTTTTTTTCTATATATATTTCTATTCTTCAATTTTGTATATCTTTTTTTTGTCAATTGCACGGCGGTAGAACGTTTTTATTGTTATTTATGTTGCGTTTACTGGTTATCATAAATATTCACACTTAACGATTTCACGATTGAGAACGTTCCATAAATGTCGGTGTTAAAACGATTTATTCTATATTGTGCGACAAATAGAGTAATTCCCACGATTAAAATCAGAGGTCGGTAACCTTTTTTTTTCACGTTACGTTTTCGCGTGTCGTAATG
Organism: Leptonema lineaticorne; assembly: GCA_024500535.1. NCBI lineage: Eukaryota > Metazoa > Arthropoda > Insecta > Trichoptera > Hydropsychidae > Leptonema > Leptonema lineaticorne. The sequence goes on along the minus strand of JANIJI010000016.1, from coordinate 5,230,450 downwards.
AGAATAATTGGAAGAAAATCACAATTGCGTCTCAACCCTTTGAACGCTAACGACTGATTTCATAATTTTCTATTACAAAAATAATACTGAATTCTATTTAAAAATGCATTAAACCTTTATTACTATAATCATTTTTTTTACAATTTTAACGATCAATAATTATATATTCATTTATAGTTATAAAAATATTGATTGTAATATTAAATCATTAAATATAAACCTCGACTAAATGTCATTGTACTCATTTTCATATTAAAACATATATATATATATTATAAAAAATAAATATATTGCTTATTTAATATTCATAAAAAAAATAACATTAGGAGATACGGCTATTAAAAATCGTATAAATATATTATTTATAAATATTATATTTAAATTGAGTATTGATAATATCTAGATTTTTAACTGTAATATATTATATTTTATATGTTTGATTACATAACAGATATTAATTTATACGCTTACAAAAACGAAACTAAATTTTCTAGATTTTTTAATTAAGACGATTGAACCGTGAGACTATAGCTGGATTTTTCACAAATCAAAAAAAAATCTTTATAGATTTTATAGATATATATTTTTTTAGAAAACAAAGATAAATATTATTATATACATATATATATATATATATATATTTAATAAGCGATGCAGAACGTCGATTTGCATTCGAAAATCAAAAACCGGTCGGTTCGCATTGAAACCGGCGGCGGATATGGCCGTTTTATTCTGTTTTTCCACTCGTGTTTTTGTTCGATTTTCGTGGCGTTTTATTATTATTATTATTATTATTATTTCATCTTCTCTTTTATTTTTTGAAATTCAATGTCGTCCACTGAGCAAGAGAGCGAATTGAGAGACCGGAAAGATCAAAAGCGGTCTAATGTTATAAAACGGAATGGCCATTTCCTCGGATCGGCATAAACAAAACGCACGTTTGTTGATTATACGATACGCTTTTTGATGCTTCTTGTTAATGTTTGACCATTTTCAATAATAGAACTCGTATAATATTAATATTAATTGCTTGTGTGTGTGTGTGTATGTGTATGTTAATACGAATGTTGCAATTTTAATGGATAAACATACAAAAAGTTACGTTAACCCTCGCAGATCTAATTTACTATATCAAGAATGGTAAAGCTTTTTGATTTTGAAGACCACTTTTTCCTTGTGAAGATCGCATTCAACAAATATATGTTAAATCAAAATATTTAAGCTTATTTAAGTTGATCATAATGACTTCTCAAAAGAATGTTTCCTAAGTACTAGATCATAAAAGGTCACAAATTTCTAACTTCGTATCAAAATATATTGATTTTGTATATAAAATAACAAGCAATAAAATACATTGGTAAAGAAAAGTAAAAGTTTGCATTTTTTGACTCAAAAGACCGCAGGTTTCTCATACCTGCACTATTATATATACCATATACAACCTATCAAAAAAACTATCAATTTTATTTATTTTTAAATAATTATTATTATTTAATTTCAATAAATGTAATTGACAATATTAAAAAAAAAACATTATTTTTTTCAATATGTATAAACTGAATGGTTATAAATTGATATTTTGAAAACACTGATTTTAGGACACGTTCACGTTCAGTTTTATACACTTGATTTAGTATGTAATAAATGTATTGGCAGTTAAGATAATACTGAATATATCATACTTCTACATAGAGGATATCACAGCTCGAAATATAAAATTAAAGTAAAATATATTACTATACAAAGTATTATAGATTATATTTATAAATCATAAAATGAAATATATTTTATATTCTGATTATTTTTACTATATATAATATAGTAACACACAGTAACACATAATTGATTCATTTTTTTTAACTAGTAAACAAAAAACACCATAACAGGTTACAAGATGTGTACTTAATGGTTGTTTTTTTTCTTTCGTGTCAAAAAAAAAATAATGGTCATTAAACGCAACCAGCGTATTGAGCGCATTCTTCTCAACGTCTTGGACTTTCCGTCTTTTTTTTTTTACTTTTTGTCTATCGTAGGAATTTTAAATTAGAACTTGTAATATCTTGGATGTTGATGCTTTGGATTTCGATTGACACACCTCGGCTGCAACGAAGATCGGACGTTTTGTCACAAAGGGAACATCAGTTGTTTTATTCTGATGATGGACGCGGTCATCTTATCTGACGTGTGCATTGTTTAAATATTTATTAACGAAATCTATGTTCGTTCGTGAAGATATATTTTTTTTAATCTATATTTTACATTTTTATCTATGATGTAATTTAATAAAGAGAATCTTTTTATTGGTGTTAAAATGTAATATATATATATATATATATATATATATAAATTTTCATAGATAGCTTATAAATATATTCTTAATTCTAAATTATCATAATTAATTTTTTTTGAAGTTATCATATGTAATATCAAAATAAAATTATTATTTTTAATTCTCAAATCAATCGACATTATTAAATCAAATCTATATTCTTTCCTGTTTAAATATCATTAAATTCTTCAAAATTTAATTAAATCAATCTTTCTAATTGTTTTCAAGATATTTTTTTCCTCATTCATTTCCACGAAATGATTTTTGAAAATTCAGTGATTCATTTATATTCATCAGATAAATACGATTTCGTTATTATTCATATATAGAAACGGTTACACATATAGAAACTTTTTTTCATTCATTTCATATGATTTAGTATTATAATAAAATCATTAATCAAACATAATTAAATAAATTACATTTGTGTATTTAACCACTCGACTTATCGCAAATAACGCAAAAACTGTTAACAATATCGAAAATTTTCACGCAAAAAAATAAATAAATAAAAGAAAAACCGGAAGCGAAGTCAATGTGGATTATGGTCGGTTATTCGCCTCATTCACGTCAATTGCTCTTCTAACATTCAACACAAATGGAAAACGGAGTCGAAATTGAAAATGGAGTTTCCTGCATACACTTGCATTTCGTACGGATTAAATCTTGATTGAATTTTTCGCTCGGCATGCTCGACAGATTGATTTTAAGTTCGGATTCGTACTCCGTCTACCTGCTCCGGAGCACCGCATTAATATTATCGCTCCGACCCGTTTCCGTTCAATTAATTATAATGCACCTGGCTATGTATATTAATAACGTCTTACTTCGACCTTACGTTCGATGATCATAGGTTATTATGCTCACCCACTGTAAAAATTGAATGCTTTTTTTTTTTTGAAATATAATTCTATTAAAATTGTTGAAAAACTTAAATAAAAAGTAGCCTAATTATAAATACATTTCAATTGCTAAAAATGTAAATTTTAAATATAAACGATTGAAATTATTATATAATGTATATAATAATCAATTAGTGTGTTTAATTGTTTCTGAATAAATTTCGCATTATGTAAATCGTGTAAATCAACGTATAATGAATCGTAATGACAATTATACACGATTTGTACGCGCGTGTGTGCATAACGCTTATAATCGAGTAAATTTAATAAGCGCCATCAGTCTGTTTCCGAGATAATTTTCCAAATTAAACCGTTTTTCAACTGTAAAAATTAAGGTTTTCATTTTTAATTAAATATTAAATGATTTCGCGTGTTTCCATCCGTTGCGCGAAATAGCTAGTCATTTAATTTTATTAGCTTTTCCGGTTTGTTTTCATTTCAGTAATAAAAGCCTTAAAGCTCATACGAGAGTTTTCCTCCCCTTTCCTTTTAATCTGGCACATGTGCTTAGCTTTTTCCTTTCTCTCCGCGCACGGATTTTATTCGGTTTCAGAAAATAAACGTCGTTTAATATTCATGTACGTGTTATAATCATTTTTGCATTTACGCTGTTAAACGTCAAAATGCATTCACGAAGATTGTGATTATATTGAAAACTTACGTTTCAACCGACTCGAAAACATTTACAATTACATACATATAGACACAATTAAATGCAAGTTTCTATTTGAATTTTAAGCTTTTGTATAACTTTACACTGAGAATGGGCAAATCTTTTAACTATAGAACCACATCAAAATTTTGAATCTAAATTACTCTGAAAATACACAAATTTTATTATATATATATATATATATATATATATATATATATATATATATATATATATATATATATATATATATCGACATTGAAGTGTTCAAAAATTATCACTGGAATATCTAAACTTTGAACACATCACTTCTCGACTTACGACGGGGTTACATAAGTCGAAATGGATGTAAGTTGAATTTCATACAATAATAAATAATATAATGATTTTTATTTCTGATTTTTGATTTCAATTGTTATTATTTTAGTTGGTTAAGTAAATAATTTCATACATACATCAAAATTTGCAAATGATCGAAATCAACTAAATTATTATCAATCAAATATTTTATATAATTTTAAATAAAAAAAACAATATATTTAATTTGAAAAAAAGACTATTAATAAATATAAATAATTATCATTATCATTATAATAATATTACATTAAAACATGAATACGGAATATATCAAAAAATATAGAACTAACGCGATTATCGCGGGAGTGGGGATGGGGGGGGGGTGGTGGTGGAGAACCCAATTTCGGCGTAAATATGCAAAATTAATTATTTAGGATGCAAATTCGGTCGTTCTACGGTTTTGACGTTACATCAGCGCTTCTCCAACTTGGCGACAATAAATAAACGAAGGGGTTTTTGATGGCGGGGGGAGGGGGGTTGAGAATGGCAGGGGTCGGGGTGTACAGAGCAGTCCGTTCGCTTGATTTCACATTGTTCATCAGGCGAGAGTTAATTGCCGCGACGTTTTGCGACACGTTCGCGATTAATACAAGTCGGTAAACCCGTAAAGTGTACCAGCTGGGGCGACAAACTACCCTCATCCCTTATTTTATATATATACATATATATATATATATATATATATATATATAAGGGATGAAAAAAAATACCGAAATCCACCGATAAATTATGACTTTCCGATTGCGGTGCTATATAAAACAATATTAAGGCTAACGATGCTATAAAATTAAACGGTGTTATTTGAACATAAATTCTTATGAAGAATCATTGATATTATATATAAATATATATATATATACAAAAACCAATTTTATAATTATTTTTAAGTCACGATCTTAAAATCATGAATATTAATTATATGTAAATATATATATATATATATATATATATATATATATATATATATATATATATAATTATGTACTAAAATTATATAATCATCATTTTTATAATTAATTTTATATACGATCGGTATACAACATACGATGGTGTTCGATTACGCAATATCGAACGTAAGTTGAATTTCATATAAAAATAAATAATATAATGTGTTTTTTTTATGATTTTTAATTGTTATTATTTTAGTTGGTTAAATAAATAATTATAATAATTATTCTGACTTGCGGTCGAATATTATGTGAACAATCAATTGCAGAAGTACCAAATCAATAATCAAAAACATCCAATATTATATTAGATATATATGTAATGAAAGCTATATAAAAATATACGATTTTTTTAAAATGTACAAATGTACGTCAAAATGGTCGTAAATTGAAATTTGACTATAAATAAAATTATATTTTCATACAGTCAATTCTCAATATATTTTTTATATATGCAATAGAAAAAAATATATGTACTATAATAAAAAATAATATTAATTAAATGTGTTACTGTAACTATTAATTAAAACTCTTTAGCAAATATTAAATTCAAATCGAATTGTTAACAGTTAACTGTCATTATTACTGATTGAGGTTGATATCAATTTAAAAACATGTTCTAATTTCAATATTACGATAAAATAACCCCGCTTAATTGATCGACAAAAAATAAAAGTAAAAACAAAATTAACTTTCAATTAATTATTAAAATTTTTCACGCGATGAAAAATTTCTGCAAATTTTCACCGCTTTTAAAAAAATGTTAATCGAAAAATAAAAAGTCGCACAAAAATGTTGTGTATATTTTATATACAATATATTAAACGGATCGCCGCGACGCGTCTTTATTTAGGACATCGAAATTTCGCCTGATAAATAATTTATATTTTTTATACGGGGTACATTTTTTTCCTCGTTTTTTTTTTTTTTTTGTTCATCCAAATGAAAAAAGCAATTGTAAAGTAAAATGCGCTTGATAAATTGGTTTTGCATACAAATGAAGAAATAAATGAAAGGAAACGGAAACGGAGATATCCAACTGAAGAAATTTGTTCTTTGATTGTGTTTTAATTTTGTGTAAAGCCTCCGTTTTATCTCGGCGATACGGTAAGATATAAAAACATACGAAATTCAACGAAAAAATATTTTTTTTTATTAAAATATAATCATTCAAAAAATAATAATAATACACAATATTATTGCTGAATAAAATTATTCATCAAGAAAATTATCTCTTTCAAAAAACCCATTTCAAAATCGCTTTGAAATAATTTTTACTTATATATGTAAAAAATATTCTTTAAAATTGTTAATAAAAAATATTTAAATAAATATTTTTTTAGTTGATAATTATAAATAAAAACAACATCATTACATTCATAGATCCAATTTTAACCTTCAATATAACGTTTCTTTACATTATATTTATCTCGGACACATGTCTGTGGAATGATGAAGATATTATTATAAAATTTATGATATCGAAAGCGTTAATTCGTTAATCTGGCTCAACAGGAAAATTTGTATCGATACAATATAAACGATAAAAATCTAATCGGACAATATAGATAATAAAAATATATATTATTCCCCCCTGTATTATTATTATTATTCGAAGGTCTAGCATTTTTATGGGTGTAGGAGTTATTGGAGTTCTTTCTTATGGTATCTCCGCGTACAAAATAAAATTTACTACGTTTAATATAATCCTTTTGCCCGGGCACGACGAAACCTCTTTATCTCCATCTCGTAAAGTCTTTAATATACGAGTGTGTCTTTATACGAGCATCACTAATTATATGTGAAGCACCATTATACCGGTACGTATATAGAGCTGAGGACTCGACTTTCGAAAATTCGCACTTTCGTAAATTATTCATATGCGTTCCGCTCTTGCGTTAAAATCGTTCTAAATACGCATTTGTGTAATTAAATGACTGCTAATCTCTAAAATTTCAGCTTGTATATATATTACATTATGTATAAATATATTTTCATTGTATACTATTTTATTTATTTTGACATCCATTTTTTAAATAATAATCTATCAACGTGTTAAAAATTGCGCCATCTGTTGCGTATATTAATCAACTATTATTTTATTCGTATTAAAAATAAAAACAATATAATTAATAATATCTTGATTTTTTTTCATTCTTAATAATTATCGTTAAATGTTATTTATTAAAAAAATAATTAAAAATGAAATAACTTGTCTACGCCATTGTCAAAACAATACTAAAAGCATTTAAACACTACGAAACGTACTTTTCATGTAAAACTATTATTATTATAATAATCGTGTACTACACTTTAATTAAATTAACACAGATTAAAACTTTTCAATTTTCACAATCTCGATTTATAAATAATCTGTGAATGTCGAAAACGAGAAAATTTTATTAATTTGATACGAAATGTTATCTTCACGTTGTTCTCTTAAATTCTTTTTAAAATAAATGAATGTGTTAAATTGTAAAAACATACTAGATTATTTTAATAAAATAAAATTAACGTTCATCGTTGATACTAATCGTCTAGACGCGGCTTAATCTCGTTCATGTGCCGTATAAAAATTATACATACTCATTTTTACGCCGTGCATAAAGAAATGTGTGAACGTTTTATGATATTGTTAAATCTCAACAAGTCTTGCTAGTACTAAATAGAGAACAGTGGGGCTACGCTTACATGAATATTTCAATTATAATTAGTATGATTTTAATATACTATTTATATTCACATCTATAATTAATTAAAAATTTTGTTTAATAAATTTTCTCCACTTTTTTCAATTTACTATATTTTTTTCATGTTAGAAAAAAAAATGTTATTTTTTTTTCAATGCTTTTAAACTAATGTTTTCTTTAAAATATATTATTGCAAATTGTTTAAAAAGTCAAGTAGACATTTATTATCAATTTTTTTAAATAAATTTATAAAGCGGAAACCCACTATACACATGAGAACTTTTATTTTATACCTTACATATATACTTGTAAGAAGTTATTTCGAATAAATTTTTATGTCAATTTTGCTTTTTTTGTGATTGTATATTTTATTTTATTACCAAGAAAACAATACGGGTTTATATTTGTGTAGTGCTGTTGTACGTTTGTGTAAATTAGATTATATATATATATATATATATATATATATATATATATATATATATATATATATATATATATATATATATATATATATATATAATATATATATATATATATATATATATATATATATATATATAGCCTTGAATTCATTCGACTGTACATTATAATTATATTTATTACTTTAAACCGATTATCGTAAATCAAAACAAATTAAATCTATAGAAAATTTATAGAAAAATATGTCACAATCAAATAGAAACAAATAAATCATATGTAATTTGATGATTCTGCGTCTTTTTAAATTTAGTAATTTTAACATTATCGCAAACGTTTAAATTTTTATATATTTTTTTAAAAATTGTGTTTATATTCAGATAAAATTATTTATTTAAGACCGATTAGCTATTTATAATGAAATGTAAATATATCAATCAACTACTTGATATAATATAACAACAATACTTTAATACAACTCATAAAAAATTATCAAAAATTTCTGGACCCCAAATTATCATATTATATTGGATAAAAGAAAATAATATGCATATTAAAACTCATCAGAGAGTCCATGAAGATTTTTTGAATCTGACTTTTTTTTACCCATCGACCCCACCTTATACTAATTTATAATAATGGTAAGGAAAGGGTTACCGATTACTGTATTATTATTACTATCATATGTATGATGTAACATTCAAATTTAGTTCTTTCTACTATTTCCACGTTCGAAATGGAGCTAGATTTTAACCCTTTTTTTACCGACACCTTATGTTGAAGAGCCAACATTATTATAATACATTCACACTCGACAGTCACAAGATATTAGTAATATTAAAAAAAAACAGTATTATCGACTTGTGAATATTTATTTTAAATTTTAACAATAATCATTATATATTATTATAATTTTATAAAAAAAAAACAAATAAATATATTATTTTTATTAAAACAAATTTATTCCGAAATCGCAAAGCACAATTTTTATTTCCATTATTATTATATTAAAAGATTGTAATCACCTCATATTTACTAGTTTCAAGATTTTATCAGAGTATATTTTTCTTGTGTTTATACGTCGTAAAAAAACATATATGTTATTAATCTATTTGAAATAATTCGTTTCAAAAATATCAGACATAACTCAAATGAATATCAGTAAGATTCAAATCTTTTACTGAATTAAGAGAAAATAACTGAATCGTATGAAAATATATCGAATAGCTTATTTAGGTCATATGTTGCGTGTTACGAAATACAAAATCATAAATCTGTTTCTAAAAGGGGAAGATAAAAAGGACGATGAAGTTGGTCAAAAGTAGATATTTTTACTTCACAATATTAAAGACTAAAAGATATTGAAGAGTAAAATGAACATAAAATACATTTAACTACTTAGCATTTTATTACTATACAAAGTTATATATATTTATAATAATAAACTAATAATTTTAATGCGTCTATAATAGTTTTGTTTAAAAATAATATATCTGAAGAATTATTTTCAATTTTATATTGGATAAAAATCTAATGAATATTTTTTTTGAAAATAAAGTGTCATTGGATTTTTAAATTTATTTCAGTCAAGCGAGCACTTTTATTTCGTCTATTTGTATTTTTCCCGTTTCGATAATGGAGATATCGAGGAAAATTTTCCATTCGATTCCCATATAACGAAGAGTGTATCGAGCGTTGAATGCGAAATGCGGTTCCGTCGAACAAAACAACGTTAACGAACTTAAACAATTAAAACATCGGATAGTTCGTTATGCTGCTTATTAATGAACATCATTTCGGCGTATTCTCTACGAAGTTGCTCGCGTTGCTTTTAATCAAAAAGCTCGAAATTTTCAACGAAGTACGTCATTAAAAATGATACTCGATGCTTCGACTGTGATGCAGTATCCTCGAAATTGCGTCGAATATTCGTATACAATTATCCATTGGTGTTATTTTAAAATCATTAAAATGCATAAAAATAATCATATTGTTGTATAAAATTTTATATATTGTTATGAGTTTATTTATGCGAGCTTTTTTTGTGCAATTTCGGATTTCGTAGTACATCGACGAAGAAGACTTTGTTACATTATTTGTGTTTTTTTATATCATATCATAGAAAAACTCAATACATTTAATAATTAAATATTTTTTCCAAGTGCCAAGACACATTGAACACATTATTGCGCAATCAAAAGCTGGACGTAAAATGAAATGTGTCGGTTCGGCCCTAATATACGAAAGCTCGTAAAAAGCTACTAAGAAAAAAGAAACATAAACAGGGAGAAACACTCATAGTAACCGCGATTAAGGAAGGAAGGGTAGTTGTGTTATATATATATATATATATATATATATATATATAAGTGTGTGTGTGTGTGTGTGTTTTTTGTCTATATAAACTTGTGGTCTGGTGCGACTTTATAATTCGCCCTTCCAGGAAAAAATTTATAACCATGGTAAGTCAGCAATAGATGCGCCATATCAAAACTTTGACATTTTACTCTAAATAATAACACCTTGTCTACCGCAGACCACGTCTAACACCCATTTTCATATATATATTTTTTTATATTTTTTTTCTCAACACCTTTTTAGCAGCATTAGAGCAAACGATGGGAATAAAACCAGACGAAATGCGGAATCGTAGTGAATCGCTAATGATGGGTTATTTAGATTTTCATCCTAGGAATTGTGCTTTATATATATATATATATATATATATATATATATATATATATATATATATATATATATATATATATATTTCAATCACGCAATCTGTGTGAGAATAGAATTAAATTATAATCGCATTTATTTTCATATAATTATATATATGTACGTCAAATTATACTATAAAAAAATATAATATGTTGATGATAAAAAAAACAATATTTATATATATATATATATATATATATATATATATATATATATATATATATATATTAACGGTCTTTCAAAAATTACGATGATTATATAATATATGTATTACGACGTATAAAAAGCATGAAAGTTTGTAATCGCTTTAAAATAGAAATCATATTTTATAAGCTATTTGATGCTTTGTGTACAGAACCGGCACTAGCGAGCTTTTTAGAGTATGAAATGCGGACGGGCGCCGTTATTCAAAGGGGCGCAATATTAAATAAAATACTAAAATTCAAATTTATACCTGTGAAAATTAATTCAAAATGTTAACGTTTAAAATATATATATATATATATATATATATATATATATATATATATATATATATATATATATATATATAGTATAATATAATAAAAAATAATTAAAAAAAATTGAAAAAATACATCATATATAATTTGTATTATTCTTAAAATATTAATATCTTTATTCAATTAAGATATTTTTAATACTATTATATTGTATGTACGATTATAACTATCGTTACGACCTATTTATATCTATCTATCTATTTACATATCAAAACCATGAAAATACAGCTGTAAAGCGCAAAATATCAAACTGTGAACCACAACACCTCGGGGCGTCGTAATAAACTTTTAGAACGTCGTAATATATTTAAAATTCTTAATTATTTCAGACATTTTCAACTTGAAACGTTCAAAAATCTCATAACTGTTAAATTTACATGCATATTAAAGCATATTATTAACGATTTTTTTTTGGATATATATATAAATATCATTCTATTTTTAATTATATAATGTTTAAAATGTGTGTTAAATAAGTTAAAAATAGACTCATAGCCACAACATCGCTTGAAATTTTCATAAACCTTATATGAGGACATTGCATTCTCTTCAGAATTCGCATACCGCAGGTTAGCGACCACTGGCATATTATATAATATTTTATGCACGAATTTCTACTTATTTTTTGTTATTATAATATTTATTATAAATATTATTCAGCTTACATATTCGCATATTAAAACAAAAATCGTACAAAAATATGTAAATATAATAATAAATTATATTTTATTTAAATAAAATCCAATCGCCGCATGAAATATTAACATGCGAATTTTTTTTTACGAAGCGCCAATTATCTTAAACAACAACATTGAATAAACAAAAGCGTATTCGCCGATGAAACATTTTCATATCACGCGAATCCGCTTAAAAAATTACCGGACTACAGTACATCGACAACGGGGAGGAGGAGGGGGGGTGGAGAAAAATAAAATTTTAAACTGAAAATGAGCCAATGCGAAGAAAAAAAAAGGGAAAAATATCTTACGCGGTCATTTACATAAGTGGCCCGGCGCTCGTAAATCTCTCCGAGTCTGAAGTGTTAACTGCCCTTTGTTGCCTCCAATTAAATTAAAAATCTTTATAAATAAACAAGGCGCACCCCCCGCCCCCATAAAATTACAATAAAAATTAATAAAAACAGGACCTTCGGATAATTTCACGGCACATACCATCGTTAACTGCGTTTGCCCACTAACCCATCTCCCGATTGACCCCACCCCCTTTTTTATTAATAAATACATTTTTATTTATTTTTATTTATTTATTTATTTTTTGGTATGGTGGATAACCGGTTTATATTTTGTACGTTAATCACTTTGGTCCATTTTTAAAGATCTTTTAATTGCGCATCGTTGAAAGAGAATTAAGGTAACACTTTCGAGTGCCAGTCGAAAAAAATTGAGTATACATTAATTATAAGTCAGCTCGTTATAATGTATTTAATTTAAAGCACTTATATATTATATTAGTATGTTTTAAAACATTTTTATATTATATAATATATAGATTTAAAAATGCCTCCAATTGTTTATATAGATTAATCTTCTTTGAATTTAAGAAAAACGTTCGAAAAATATTATTTCTAAACTATTGTAGTTGTTAAATCAGTTGAAAATACAAACCAAAACTTTTTGCTATTATTTAAAATAAATGAAATAATATACTAAGTAATTAACAAAAATCTAGAAATTGAGGAACTCAACATATTCATAAATAGGAAACGACCTATATATTGAAGTTATCTGATGAGAATCAAAGAATAAAAAAAATCTAAAAAACGAAAATAGGAATCGAGACTTGAAATAAAGAAATATTATAAAAATCTAAAGAAAAATGATATATTTACATATTTTTACACATCTTTCTTCTAAGAAAATTGAAATATAAATCTAAAATTATTCAACTTTAATATAAATAATTGAATTTTGAAGAAGGCCTATAGAAATTCATTTAATATGAAATAGGCAATATTAATTTAGAGATATATTATAATTTGAATCAATTCTAATTTAGCTAAATCGCCTCTTGTAGAATGAAACGTGACTCTATCGCTTCTAATTCAATTCTGTCAACGTGTTCGTTATTATAACAATTTTTAAATCATTTCTAAATTAAGTGATTCACACGACTTTCAAGAATATTTACAACGATACACCATATTAAAGTAGGGTTAACGTCCTTTCAGAATATATAATGCCGTTTTACGGTGAAACAACGAAGATCATTCTTATAAAAGCGTTATGAAATAGGATCGACAACCTTTTTTTTCCAACTGATAATGCATATTTTTAAAAAGCTATCAAAAATATAATTTGTGTACCTGAAAATACCAACAATTTTTAATTTTAATATGTACGATTACAATTCTGAACTCTCATTAAATACATAAAGATAAAAATTCAAACTTAAAAATGAATATTTTAAAATATTCTATTATATTATCAAAACAATTTATATTATATTTAAATAGGAATTTGGACATATTTTTATTTTCATTTATTCAAAAATATGAAATTTATTGAAATTAATTTGAATGATATTTTAATATTCTATTTTGTATTGTTTGTATATATTTTCAACGATTTCTATTTTATTATTTCTTTTTTTCTTAATTTATATAAATGACAAATAAAAGGAATTCTCTAAAATACTGCAATATATAAAATAAATTTAGATTCAGAGCCTAGCAAACCGCGTCTTCATTGCGAGCGTCATAAATTGAGTTCAATTTTAACAGCGTTCGTTGAAATCTTCTCCCATTTTAGTAAAAAAAAAGAAGAAGAAGAAGAAGAAGAAAGCTCTCGATTTTAACGCCGTTTTACGATCTCTACTATTTCAAACATCTTCGGTTCGAATATATCCAGAGACAAAGATGCCGTTGTGGCATTTTATTGGCCACATCTTCCTGTCGGTTTAATCAGGAAACGCTCGCGGCGTTATGAGTCCATTAAACAATTAGACGAAGACGCCCTCGTTCGTCCTGTTTTCGTCAAATTTTCTGTTCCTTTTCTTTTTTTTTTCAAGTCTTGATTTTTTAAAATGACGAACTATTATATATATATATATATATATATTTTTTGTCGAGGCGATTTTAATTGATTAACTGCGATTTTTATCGCGAAATCCGCACGTGACGTGAATTTAAACCGTTCGTCCAATTTAACTGTGACACAGTAACAGTTCTGTGTAATGATTTCGAACTTGTCCCTTTAAAGAAAATTTAAATTAAGTGTTGTTTATAAATAAATGTTAAAAAAAATATAATTTCTACGACTATTTTATATCTGTAATATATTTGATATCTTATGATTTTAATACGTGTTTCCGATAACTATTAATGAAAATAATTTAATTCGACTTTATAACTAGAATAATTGCGAGGTTTTCAAATAAGCACTCATAATAGCCATCTCCGTATTACACTTATGCTACAAATTTCAAATTCAAATTCTGAAGCACTACTTGCATAATTAATAATATTTATATATGAAGCATCTACAACGTAGTGGCAAAAATTAAAAAAGTCGATTATTTTTCATTTTACTAAAAATTTTAATAGTCTGTAAGACTAAAAAGACTATACGATGAATAACAATATATATTAATGATTAAAGTAATCTAACTACAGAACTCTTAACCTTTTCCCGTCGCAAGTCAAAATCAATTAACATATCAACAATACAATTCGGTCTTGTCTAAAATTATGACATCATTCCATTCAAAAACATGTTTCAATTTTCACATGAGAGTCTATTATTCCAAAATGCATTGTAAACAAATCAACAAAGTTGACCACAATCTGTTTAATTACTAATTAGAATAATTAACAATATTATCATCGTGACATTCAAAACCATGACGATCCAATTTTGGGTAGCGAACTATATATATATATATAATTTTAGATTTTCTGATCTAAATTTTAGAATAAAAAAAATGCATTCAAATCAAAACAAAGGTATAAAAACGAACGAACCAAAATAAATTATTTAGATTTATCATACGAATTCCGTAATAAATTATAATAATGTTTATAAATATTAACGAGAATCGAAATCCGTTTTTAACACATCAATCATAAAATATTAACTTAAAGAATATTTTTTGACCCACATATAATTGTTTAAGATCTTCTAAATTCTGAATAAAAATTGACCTGAATATATTGAAAGTATTTTTTTTTTAAATATGAAATTTTTACATTTTAATAATTTTATTATTTCCATAACACATCAGATTTATTATGAGAATTAATTTAAAAAAAATATATAAAATTATCTATTCTTCCAATTAACACCTTCAAAGTTTGATTTGTAAAAAAGCTTTCATTCATACTTTATAAAAAAAAAACAAGACTATTTACACAAAAATATTTATATATACGATAAATAAAAAATAAAGAATAGAAACAAATCTAAAAAGCCACCCGTTTTCCGCACTTTTCCGACGTTTCGATTACGCCGCACAAAATCACGGGAGCACTCACCGGAGATAACGGGGAGCACGCGAAAATTGTTTCCCCTTTTATCACATTAAACGGCATACAAAAACAATCCGCTCGTAAATTTCGAATTATAATTATTATTATTATATATATATGTATATATTTTATATACGAAAACGTATTCAACGCGTGTATCGGAGTGCTTTATAATTCGAATTATCGTCTAATCGAGTCATCCGAACGTGTAATTACATAGAAACAGATGGCCGAAAGCTCGGACCCATAAAATAATTGAGGTGTTTACAGACTATCATATATACATACATTTAATTCGATTTTCAAATGTAAAATACGCTAGAAATCATTTTTGTTTCATATGTATTTTTTAAATATTTTTTTTTTTATAAATAATCAATCCATAAAAGTTGATTATAATGAAATGTTGGATATGTACTATGCATGTTTTATATAAAAAAAGTACAAAAGGAATCGTACAAAAAAATATACATTTTAAATAAAACGCTTTGATTCTGATTGCAAAAAAAATAAAATTTTTATATAACTGTTACATTTATATAGTGAAAATTGGTAATCGATAAATATTCAATCGCAATATGGTAGTTTAAATAAGTTTACTTATTTTTAAAAATCGGGCACTGTGTTTGATTTCTGTACGATTTTCAAATATTTTCAATATATAAACAATAATATTTATTTTATATTAAGATATAAAATAAAATCTAAAATATAGAAAAAAATAATAACAACTTAAAATATTTAAAACATATTTAACAATATTATATGAATTTCATGTAATAATTGAATTTTCGGGGAAAAAATTAAACGTTTAATAATACGAATTACTTCGAAAAGACGTTCGTTCAAAATAATACAGCCGGAATGATTTTGAACAACAACCCTCATATGTACACCAATTTGTTGAAAACCCCTCGCATTGGCCCTTGGAACCTCTAATTAGTTTTAATGGAGCGTGATTGTTGCCATTGTTTAAATATATTGAATAAATATGTATGTATATATTCGTATTACATTCCTGTAATACACACGCCCAGTTTCCCCCCTGACTGCAATATCCAAATAGCCCTTTATTCGTTTTAATTACGCGATAAAGTGAAAATTTCAAAATTCCCCCCGTTTGCCAAACTCATTATTTTTCTCCATTTATATATTATAGCATGATATTATTTCTATATTAAAAATATTTATCTACATATCTTTTAATATGAATATGAACTGAAATGAAAAATATTTTTCGCAGTGAAAAATAGTGTCGCGAACTATAACAATAATTTATTTTTATCTAATAAAGTCGTGCATTATATTATTAATGGAGTACTTTGATATGGAAGTTTTTCTTTATTTTTAACAGTAAAAAGATTACGATATACATAAAAATTGTTGTTATTTCAGACAAATTACATTAGTGTTCCTTAAACTTTTTGTTACCTTGACCCCCCTTGAGATCTATTATAACACTCTTGTTCCCAGAAGATAAAAGTTTTATATGGGCAATATATATATATATATATATATATATATATATATATATATATATATATATATATATCAGTTTTTATTATTTCAATATCTACTATTTTATCATTTAGTATCTTCAAAAAATATATATTAAAAATATTATTTTTCACCATTTTTAAAATATTTTTTTATTTACAATTCTACGATGTTTTTCATTCAGTTTTAAATATTCAGCATAATATAAATATTCATATTTACATATATTTCAATTTGTTTGCTAACATGTAGTTCAATCAACATGATTTCAATAATAATAATAATAATGTTGAATGGTACTTTTTTTCCAGAATTAATACAAAAATTTCTATCATATAAAATTTTTGATCACATTGTATAAATATTTAGTAATAGTCATCGTGGAATCGTTTCCATCAATTACAAAATATTATCAGATTGTATTCCTT
>JANIJI010000016.1:4885000-5207500 GCA_024500535.1 Leptonema lineaticorne | reverse complement strand
ATATATATATATATATATATATATATATATATATATATATATACAACGCGTGCATAAATTTCGAGTGTCCAAAATTCATTTTAATTTTAAATTCAAGGATGAAAACATTTTCTGCGTACAAAAATTAAGTTATTTAAATACATTATTCGACGCGGAGATGTGGAAAAAAAATGGCGAAGTATGTTTTTAAAACACGCTCAACATTTTTTAATGTCTAAAAATTTTTTCCACTTTTTAGAAAATCGTAACACGTGTAACATTTTTTTTTATCTGAAAACGTGTAAAAGATACTATTTTTTTTTTGTGAATTTTAAATACAAATTTTATTTTTTTTTAATTAAATTTCTACGAAGAAAAATATGAATGTGCACTGATTATTTTTTTTATATCTGATTTACAGTTTTATTGACAGCTTGATTTATACTATATAAAATGATTTATGATAAAAAAAAATAAGAATATCTAAATTTATTTTGTTGAAAATTAATATTATTTTCATATTTTCGAAGAATGTAATATAATTCTGAAATCTTATAAATTCCTTTAGAGAAATTTCAAAGGTTTGAAGTAGCAGATTTAAATTAATTTAATATATCCGAAATATTTAAATATTTGGGATTAATATATCCCAAATATTTAAATAATTAAAAATATTATCGAATATTTAGAAATAAGATAATTAAAATTTTAATAATATTTAATTTCATGTAATATTCTCTTTTGTGAAAGAAAATTAATTTGTAAATATAGTCATAAAAAATTCAATTTCAGACAGTAATTTTTAACCATTTTCAAATTGCGTTTTTTGTTAACTTTTCATATGAAATATAATATGATTACTATATTATATTTTCGTGATACAGCAATATTATTTAATCAAATTTTTAATAATTTCAGATATATTTCTTAATTTTTAGTTAAAAAGAAGTCTGAAACGATATTTAGAACGGATCAAAATTTTAGCAAGGCTTTACATTATTGAATTTCAAATATCTAACATTCCTATATTTTTAAATACTGCATGATTAAAAAATTTTCACGACCATTTTATTATAAATTAAAATTTTAATACAAAAATGAATGATATTTATAAATAATTTCATATTTATTACAAATGATCCTGGAGCTTTTTGAACGCACACCGATGACTTCGAATTTCCCGCTGAGCTCCTTTTGGTTTCACACCGCATGCGGTGACCACAGCTTCCGTCGTTAAAATCGGAACAAATTATTTATTACATATATTTTATACCCCCACGCATTCCGATCCGTATTATTATTATTATAATATATTCTGGAACAATACCAGTTTAAAAAAAAAAAGAACTTTTATTATTCATTTATACGCTTATTTATTTATTTATATATATATAAATATTTATTTACGACCGTCGTTAACCGTCCTATCTATCCTTATTTCGGTTTGTTCTACGTGTTTAACGAAAATCTATTCTTATTTTCGAAGGCTCTAATTAAAAGGAAACTGCGTATATTTTTATGGATTCAATATCGAAATAACGGCGAAATGTGATGAGATATTTTTATGATATTTTTAGTATTAATTAACTCCTACTATTCTTCATAAATTATCTTACAAAATAAATATATATATACGCCTTCTATATACACAATATATTTCAATTTTTATATATATATTGAAAATATATTACATTCTGTATATAATCAAATAATTTATTATTTTATTTTAATATAAAAATAATACTTCAAAAATGACATTAATGAAATTTTTGCTTTGGATAATTTAATAAAATTTTATTATTATATATTATTGAGAAATCGACGTCAAAAAGTATTTTCACTTTTGACAATGCCAATTAAGTAGTAAACAAACCGAAACACCTTTTTCGCCTCCCTCAGTAAAGAATGTTTATAAATCATATCGGTTAATAACTACCATCCTTTCGCTAACAATAATAAATATGTTTATATTGCTATGCAAATTATTATCTTTACACAAACCGCCTACGTGAAAAATTATTTCTGATCACGCGTGCTCACATTTTGCGATTTTCTTATTTGCATATAAAATATTCATGAAAATATATTTGAATATTCAGCTGTTGAAAAATTAAGAAATTGCATATATAATTAAAATTATAAGGGTGCAAATGTTTATATATAATATATATTTTTTCTTCATTCATTATATATATATAGAACATAATAATGTATATAACATAAAAGGGCATAACATTCTTCAAAAACGATTAGGACATATTTTAAAACCAATTATCTGTCTTAAATGGTCCACATCAATTTTTTTTTTCATAACGAAAATTGAAAAAAAAAATAACGAGTTAATAACACCGTGAGAAATGTCGTTAATTACGTTTCGTTACACGTCTGTATACGAATTATTTTATATTCCATTAAATAATATGAAAGGGTTCTGATATATGTCTTTCAGTTACGTCTTAATAAATAAAACAATTAATATACGAATAAATAAATAAATAATAATAATAATACAAATAATCGATTCGATCTGAAATCGAAACCCTCCGAGCGCCAATAATTTATCGATCGCGCATTCATAAAGCCGCGTCTATACGGATGAATAATGAGAATGTTAATTTTTTTTTTACATTCATTTGTGGACGACGCTTTGTAGCGTTCAAATTGAGCTATCATAGAATCTGTACAACGTTCATTGGTCATGGTTGTTAATCGAGCTGCTTTGATGCGATTGATTGACGTGTATAATTTAACTTTGATCAGTCGATCGATTGATTTTGATTTTTGAAATTGAACCCTTTTAAGACAAAAATATTTGTAATATTTTATATATATATATATATATATATATATATATATATATATATATATACATATATTTTAAAAAAAAAATTAAATGAGAATTTTTATAATATGAAAAATAAAAGGTTTAATTTGAAATAAAATTTTTATATATATTCAATATTTTTTCAGTGTGTGTGTATGTTTGTATATCGTTACATTTTCAAGTTGTTTAAATTTTAAAGTATGTCTGAATATTTTCAAGACTTTTTTATGTAACGCTGTGCTTCCATTTATTTACTTGAGTCTATGAGCTTTTTAAGTCGCCGATCTCCTTTGGTGCTCCATTTTTTACTGTCATTTTGACAGTAAAAAGTAAAACCGAGTCATACAAAATGAAATTTATTTCTTACATCGTCTTCCATTACATGTAACTAAAGAAATATAAAAATGCAATCATAAACTGTATACAATGATTATAAAAGTATAAAACAATCTACACATCATATTTTATCGTATATAACAAAATAAATAATGATAAATTAATTGAAAAATACGATTAATTTATAGACACTGAATGAATTTCAAAACTCGTGTTTTTTTTTTTTACTGAAATGTGTTATCACTTAAACGAATTAAATATTAAATTGCTAGATGGTAATTAGATAATAATTATAATGCTTAATATAATTAAAGCTTTCGAAATTAAATAAGAAATCTTTAAACTTTTAACTATTTCGAACTTGTATAAATATTTTCTAACCACAAAAAAAATTCTTCGCAAATTAAATTAATAAAAAAAAGAAAAATTATTAAAATCGTAGAATGCTATATTAGGATTTCCTAATTTGTAGAAAATTTGTAAATTCACTGGTAAATCACATTACAACTTAAATATATAAATATAAAATATAATTGTTTAATATTGCTCGATTCTGCAAATTTGTCGTCTTATTTTATATTGATATTTATTTATATGATTTCAAATTATAAAAATTGTCAATAGATGGTTAATATCAAGATTACTGATTTTTTTTTCATAATTAGGCAACGTATTATTTATTTAATATTATTTAAAATATTTTTTTTCAAATGATGTAATATATTGAAATAATAATAATATCGTAATTTACATGAAAACTACAGACACGTTATATATTTCAATCAAAGCTGTCTTGTGTAATCGTCGATTTTATCAAAACTATTATATATTTTTTTTAAATCGTTTCAGGTAGGAAAAAACCCATTTCCACAAAAAACACACATACACACACACACACACACACACACATGTATATATATATATATATATATATATATATACAGGGTGTAAAGGGAATTCGAGTCGGTGTTTATTGTTTATTGGCTACTAAATTACACGATTCGATCCTATCTAGGGTTTTTTAATTAAAATATTATGTCTGAACTTAATTGGTGAAACTTGTATACATTCGGTAAAGCGGTGATTCTCAATTTGTTTATTTATTTTATGTTGTGATTGAAGCGAAATAGATAATTGGAAAATATGAGATCGCATTTATATTTTTATATAATATAATGAAATATTATAGTTTTCATTTTTTTTTAAATCTATAATAAATATTTGATTAATAACACTAAATCGATGATACTATTACTTACATTTTATTGTCAAACTTAAGATGAGAATTTTCTTTTTTTTGTCGAGAAGTAATTCATATAATTAATCACTATTTCGACTTGTCAGTATAACGCTTTTTCTTCTAAACTACTGTCTAAAAGTTACACTAATATAAAATAATAATAAATTAAACATTCATTCCATATAAAATTATATATAAACAAACTGAAATATTTTTTAATTCTAAGAAAAAATAAAACATGATTCTTTAACAAGTTTAGATTTGCGATAATTTATATATTGATTTGTAGAATAGTTATATGAAGAAAAAAAAACACTGTAAATGTGTTAAGTAAATTTATTTACATTGTTTTATTTAATAAACAAGAATTAATGTTAGAAATAATAATAAATATACAATCTTAAATGCGCAAGTTAATCGCTTTAAGTGGGTATCAATTGACAATTTTCTACATCATAAACACTAAAATATAAATGCAAAATAAATAAAATTATTACACAAACATATATATATATATATATATATATACACACACACATATATATATATATATATATATATATATATATATATATACATACATACTTAGAAATAAGGTAATCCAGATTCTTCGAATTTAAAAAAAATTAAGGATTCTAAATACTTTTTTCAAAACTGTATATAATACTTACCTGCACACACACACGCGCGCGCACACATATCAATAATTAACATTAAAATCATTCATATTTGTTGTTTTTGATATTTTGCACATTTAATCCATAATATCTACACTGATTCATTATTTAACTTGTACTTTATATAAACATTTCATTTTATACCAATTAATATAAACATGTATTGAAATTGCATGACATTAAGTACTTAAAATATATGATTCGAGAAAAATACGTAATTTAACGTATTTTTCTTTCTCTTTTGGGATCAAGTATATTTTAAATTTCCTGTAATAATAAAATAATTTTTAATGTTAGTTGAAAACGTTAATTATGCATACATCGCACTTCTCATGTTGCATTTTCACTAATTAATGGAATATTTTTTTCTTAATGTGAAATTTTAAGACAAAAAGCCATAAATATACTCGATGAAAATCATCTTAATTATTATAATTTTTTCGACAATTTACTAATAAAAATATAAAGTTTTTAATAAATATTTAAAAAATATAATATTTGTAAAATATATATCAGTACAAACAATAATACAAGGAATATTTAGATACAAAATAAAAAACAAATACAAAGATATAATTCAAAGCTTCTCAGAATAAAGTCAAAAAAAATATTAAAAAATTATAGGAATTTTGAGATATTTGAAAAAAAAAATCAAAAGTATTCGACTTTACACTACAGTAATTTAGTACATATTTACGGTTATTTCAATAAACATTGCATATTAAAATGATGAATGCATATAAATTTTTCTATGAAATATTGTAATATTTCATTTGTCTAAATAAAATAGAGAAAGGAAAATTGGGAAGCCTTAAAATAACAACATATTACTTAAAATTCCAGGCATCAAATTAACACTATCCATTTTATTAATTAATTATATAATATATATATATATATATATATATATATATATATATATATATATATATATATACATATATGGTATATATTATTTTATTAACAATTTGCAATAAATTAAAATAAAGCATAAGAAAACAAATTCGAATATGTATTCAATTTTACTGCATTTGTCTTTCAACTAAACAACAAAATCATAAGAAACAAGAGGAACGAAAATATTTATAAAATAATAATTATATTATATCTAATAAATATTTTAAAAGCAATCAATTATCTATAATAAATTATTATCTAAAATTTATTTAAAGTAAACACATTAGTAAGTAAAATGTATATAAAAGTTTTTTTTTGTAAATTTGAGCTATAAATATAGTTACAAAGATAAATAATATATTTCATTAGAAAGTGCTCCAAATATTTATTAAACCAAAAAAATCATAAAACATATCTCACAATCTCTCAAATTTCTTACATTAACAGAAATAAAATAATAATATTAAATGTGATTTAAGAAATAAATGTATATGAAGAGTATTATAAACGCATTCCTAATGAAATAAATTATTTTACTTCTAAACTATACAATATATATATATATATATATATATATATATATATATATATATATATATATATATATATATATATATATATATATATATATATCATAAAAACACTAATATTCGATTAAAATAAGAGTAATAAACAACTTAATTAATACACACTCATAATAATCATTGAATTAAGAGATGAGGGTTAAAATCTCATATGTCGTCAAAATTATAAATTAGTTGAAAATCAGCGATGCATACTTAAAGTCTATTATTTGTCACTCTTTAATGATCAATTTACACAATCACAATGTTTAATGTTATATCACTATTCAAATATTTACTTATTCTTTTGTAACTATGAATTTTAATCGATTTTCACAGCTCCATAAATTTTTCTAATAAAAGCGTATGCAGCAAAAAATCCAATGGTGCCCGTAAGTAACCAAAAAGTTAGCACCATCAAACCTTCAAATAAAAAAAAATACAATGAAGTATGAATTGTAAAAACAATATAAATTTACCATGTAATCAAATTGCTACCGGTATATCCTATATAAAGAAGTGTAGGAATAAATTCTGTTATTTCCAATTTAGTGAAGAAATAGAATACAGCATATGCTAACACATATACAGCAGATCCACCAGATACAATAAAACTTCTCCACCACCAATGATAATCCTTTAATATAATGTTTTTTTTTATCAATTTATTAAAAACATATATAATCTCGTATATAATTTTTAAGAAAATAAATTTACCTCACTACATAGCTGAAAATAAACCATTACAATTGATATTTGTGAGCATGATATAACTAAAATGCAAAAAACCAAAAATAAAAATCCAAATAAGTAATATATCTGATTTTCCCAAATAGCCGTAAATATAAAAAATAATTCGATGAATACGGCACCAAATGGTAATATACCAGCCATCAACGTACTGTAAATATGAATAATATATAAAATACACATCTTAATTTTTATTATATAAAAAAATAATTAAAAATCACCAAAATATTGGATTCATGAACCACAATTGTTCCGGAACTTGCCTCGGAATCTGATTAGTTCTTACAGGATGCTGAAATGGTTGTTTCCTATATCCAAAATAATATCCCAAATATATTAATGGCAAGGATATACAAAACCATAAACATAGCAAAGCCATCATAGTAGAAAAAGGAACGGCACCACTTGAATGCTTTCCCCAT
Organism: Leptonema lineaticorne; assembly: GCA_024500535.1. Classification (NCBI taxonomy): domain Eukaryota; kingdom Metazoa; phylum Arthropoda; class Insecta; order Trichoptera; family Hydropsychidae; genus Leptonema; species Leptonema lineaticorne. The sequence goes on along the minus strand of JANIJI010000016.1, from coordinate 5,199,812 downwards.
ATAAAGAAATTTAAGAAAAAGCATGTTCCAAAAACAATTCCAGGATAAAAAGTAGCTGTTGAAAGAGCGGCCTTTTTCCATTCTCTGCCCTTCATTGTTTTATATAAACGAGCTGAGAAATATCCAGCGATCAATCCCATGAATACATACAAAAATATAGCTGAAGTCATCAAGGCACCGCGGGATGCTGGTGACAACATACCTAACATTGCGAAAACTGTAAATTTAAAAGCAATAACATTTATTAATTTGACTAACTGATAACAAAATATATCATTTTCATAAAAATATATCTTAATTTATTTTAAATAAATGAACTAACTTAAGTTATAATTAAATTAATATAACAAATATCCTTTATTAGTGAATTGATAGAACATATATAAAGTTTATAAGTTTTATATAGTACGATTAATTATATATAAAATCATTGCAAATTTTAAATAAATATAATATTATTTATAATAATATTTAAAACGTACATATCGTAATTAAAGCCATGAAGAAAATCTGAATGCCACTGCCAATGATTGCAGCGAATAATCTGGAATGACGAGGAGGTCTGAAAACATCACCATGAACGAGTTTCCATCCAGTTTCTTCGATAACATCATCAACACCTTCGTCAGAATTATAACGAGCAATGTCTCGTCTTAAGGTACGAATCATAATCATTGTTAAAATACCTATTTGAAAACATTAAATACAATAACACTAAACTTAATAAAAATAATTCAATTCATGACAAATACCTGATAAGAAAAATACAACGACTAAAGAATTAATAATAGAAAACCAATGAATTTGAACGTCATTCATTCCCAGATAAATATCCCATCTAGAAGCCCAACTGATATCAGATTGAAGCCATTCAACAGAATATGTGAAAAATAGCTTTGTACCAGCTTCAGAACTCACTAATTGTGGTTTTGGATCAGATGGATAACTGCATGTGTCCCCATTAAATTTTAGTTCTTCTCTGTCAATCGACATAGGCTCAACTTCAAAACCCACAACTCTATATTTATCACTAAAATAAACAAATAAATGAGAATATTTTAGAATGATAAGTGAATTTGTGAAAAAAAATAAAAATAACAAAACGCTCTTTTTTATTTAATCTATAACTTACAATTAATAAACTAAATATGAATGAAAAATTAAATAATCTGTTTACAATTATTATCGACAATTGAATACTAATGATGAATATTAATAAATTTGTCATACTTACACACTGCGAACATGGTATTGTATAATGAATTTCAAATGATTATTAATATAAGGTCTGCCATGAGTCACAAAACCCAATCTGTAACCTTGTTCGACCACTTTTTCAGAATTATCGCCATTCATAGCCTTCGTAGCAACTGGTAAATTATCAACTAACCTGTAATATAAAATTCTGATAAAAATTCTAAAATTATAAAATATAGATAGTACTGAAAATAAACATACAAATGAACATAATATTCGTGTTCTATTCGACCGGCAACATTCTGAGATTCTTCTACATTCCAATTCATAGGATTATTTTTGGTATGACATAATAATTTACATGGAATATCTTCAGCCATTCGAATTATATATGGTGTATTTACTATTCTGTCTCCTCTAAGAACTTCGCCTAAATTTTCTGATTTATAAACAAATGTACCATTCTTTGGTAAACAGAATGGTAAAGAATAATATTCATACGGAAGTTGAGTATGAATACTCGTCATTTTTACAGCCTTTACTTCAATTAGCTGGCCTTTATGAAACTCTACCGGAGCAACGCCGGGAACATAAAACGAATTTACTAAAGATGAACATATCGATATTAGCAGCGTAACTGAATTTATCTGCAAAATACACATTAAATTTATTAATGGTTAAAATAAATCAGGTTTTAAATTAGATTTAGCTTTAAATAATATGAAAATAAATATAAAAAAAGAAAGGAATAATGATCATTTACTTCTTACTAATAATGAATATTTTCTTTATCAATTACAATAAAAAATGTAGTTATATATTGCAAAAAATCAACAGATTTTGTTTTAAAGAATCTTTCTCATTATTGTTATAAATAGAAATCATATGTTTAAATTATTAAAAACTGAATATTCAGAATCGAAACATTTATACGACTATAATGAATGTTATAAATATAATATTATTAAACACCATTTCAATATAATAAAAATCATATTTGAATTTCTGAATTGTTATACAACTGTATTTCGATAACAATAGGGAAGGTATTGTGTTTAACTTTTTCGTAAAAGAAAGTAATACGTATAATATTAAATTCAACATCCGAAAAACATCATTATCGTATTATATAAGAGCACGCAACGGTATAATTATTTCAAGAAAGTATAAAATTTTAGCTGAATAATAATGAAAAATGGAAAAAATCTAACCCAGCCCATTATCGGGACGATCTGTCACACTAATAATCGCGAACCAAAGAGCGCAAATTCTTCCCAATACCTATTTCGATTAGAAATGTCACAACTAAAAAAATCGGCAATTATTTTAATAAACATACTATTTTGTTTTATGTTCTACACTATAAACAATTAAATTTAAATACAATATAAATTTCAAAATAAGTTTCGAACAAATATCAAACTTCCATAGGAGAAACTTAAAAAAGCAGACACCTTTTCAAAATTACTTTTACATGTGTTTTCACAGCAATATAAAAAAAAACATAAAGATTTTAAATTTAAAAAATAGTAAATTTTATAAATGAACGTATATGATTGTTTTATTGTTAATAAAAAAATCATTATTACATAAAATTTGTCATAATGTAAATATGAATATACATTAATAAAAAGATTATTTGAAATTAAAATATAATATTTATGACAATTTAAGAACATAAAACTAATACTCTAAATAACAAAAAATATATAACTTTATGAACCACAAAATAAACAAAAATATCTATAAATACAAAAACATAAAATATTAGATAAGTTTTAATACTTTGTCAATTAAAAGAATCTATTCGAATTCAAATTCACAATTTCTTTTATAGTCGATACTCTTGTAAAATAAATTTATTTCAAAATATTCGTTTGTAAAAACAAGAATCACGCAAATTATGATTAGAATATTTCTTTCCAATTTTAGTGATAATTATGGAGAAAAACAACTGGAAAACTGAAAAAGAGTTTTTTTATGAACAGGGGAGGAAGTGACCACCTTCTGCATGAAAAAGTTATTATAACTTATTGTATTCATTAAGTAAAATATATCACTAAAAATATTTTTTTCAATTTGTGACAATTTCTTAAAAATTATAATTTTGATTGGACTATAAACTTTTCAAATTCTAAAAAAATTATATTATCCCGTAATTATAAATTACAATTGTTACAATTTTGTCATATAATATATTACAATTACACAGTATTAATAATTTATTATATTTTTTTATCACTTTAAAAAACGCGCCTGTCTTTGTAATACGTTTGGTGTAAATTCTAATGAAAATCATTTTTTTTTATTTTTGAATTAAAACATAAAACTAACCACTTGATATCATTTATTTAATTAAATTAAAGTAATGTAAAAATTTGAATGTAAATTAAAAAAAAAAATTATTTTGAGCAGTGTAATTAATCAACACGATTTGAATTTTTTACTAATTTGAAAATATATTTTAATAATTTATGTTGGTAACACTTATATTGTATGTCACAGGAGTGCGTTGGCATCAGTGTGTCTCTGTGTGGCGTTGGCCGATGCCGCAAAGATGGTGCAGGTTCGTCAGTCTTTTTTTATTTGTTTGTTTTTATTTTCAATGAATCTTTATACCGTTTGAATTTAATAATAATTTAGAAATCGAATTACGTTAATTATTTATGTATCGATTATGACAGAGGAAGTAAATAGCATTTTAAATAAGTGCATTTGCGATCGAGACCATGCGTTTTTGCACGCGTTTCTTGATTATTATTTATTTTTTATTATTATGCGTTCTTTTATTTGTTGATTGTTTATCGTTGTATATTATCAACCAAAATTTGGTTATATTCGTAATTTTCACTCTTCGAAGCATATTTTCAACTGACCAGACGTTCACAATATCAAAATCTACCGAATATCAGATTTGTCGCTTGAACGTCCGCTTATCATATTTTAACTACGTGATTAGAAATATAACGTTGCGCTTTCAGTTATGAAATCTATTAAAAAATCAATTTTTTAATTCTAACCTCTATTTGATTATAAAAAGTTGTTTGTAATTCTTTTCTAATTCATGTTTGTTTTGTTTCGTTAGTCTAATATTTGGCCATATTTAATTTGTTTTTCTTTATAATTCGTTTGTGTTTCAGGCGGCAGAAGAGACGGAACGACAAGATCTTCCACAAGCTATACGGTTGTTAGACGAAATGAGCAATAATGTTCGACAAGTTGCAACACTTGTAGACAATATGCTACTTCGCGTAAAGAATGGAGAAATGACGACAGATAAGGGATTGAGCTTTTTGGAAATGAAATATCACATGCTTCTTAGTTATTTAATAAATTTAACGTATATCGTTTTGAGAAAATGTTCTGGCGAAAGAATCGAAGCCGATCCCGCAATCGATAGACTCGTCGAAATACGCACCGTCTTAGAAAAGATTCGTCCTATTGATGCCAAATTAAAATATCAAATCGATAAACTGGTTAAAGGTGCGGTGAATTCGGCCGGTTCTGGAAACGATCCCGGTTTATTCAGAGCTCATCCTGAAAATCTCGTTAGTAAAGTAGATAGTGAGCACTCTGAATCGGACGATGAAGAAAAACAACCGCAAGAAAATGACGAAAGTAATAAAACTGGCATTTATAAACCTCCAAAATTCGCAGCAATGCATTACGATGGAGACGAAAGTAAAGCTGATAGAGACAAAAGGCAACTTGAACGCCAAAGAAAACGAGCACTTAATTCTAGTGTCATCCGGGAATTGAGAGATGAATATTTAGACACGCCAACAGAAATTACAAGCGGAGTTCGAGGTCAACAAACTTTATCGAAATATCAACGCGATAAGATTGAATATGAAGAAAATTATCTGACACGCTTACCAATGACAAAAGTAGAAAAGCACAAATTAAGGAAAATGTCGACTATTGGTAACATAGGAAATGAAATAACAAGTTTTGGAGATTACAGTGCCCTGGATGACAATCCAAGTAATAGTGGTATTAAGAAAAAGAAAAAAAGAAAAATAGTGCGGAAGAAAGGAAAGATGTTCAAGAAAATTCGTTTTCATTAAACAAATTATTTATACCATATAAAAATTGTGATAAGTTTTGTATTAATTTATTCACAACTTACATATAACAAACTTTGCCTATATCATATAAATGTTTTTTCTATTGCTTTCTGTTGAAAAGTTACATACATATACAGATTGATATTTATGACTACTTAAACATGTAATTTTGTATTAAGATTTTTTTGAAATTTAAAGGAAAATATTTGAATTATATTCATTTTGTGAAATATAAATCATCTTAATGTATTATGAAACATATTTGCAAAAAAAATATGTTTGCTAAGATTGTCCAAACAGTTCTTTATATTAAATTTATTATTGCTTTATTTTTGTTTATATATTTATATATAATATTAAATTACAAAAAATTAAGATTTTTAATATAATTTATTGTGCATTTCTTTTTATTGCAGTTCAATTTTTTTCTTTGATTAATCACAATAAAATAAATTAAAAATAGATATGAATATATGGAAATTGGACAATTTTAGTATAAATTCGCAAGATGACTTCCTATATTAAAACAAAATATCTTATTGATTTATATTAATTACAGTGACAGTAATTTTAGTAATAGCTATGATATTTTTTAAAACTGCAATATGAAATCATAGCGTTTGTAACGATTCAAACGTCATATGAATAAAAATCAATCATTTATATATTTTTTAAATTTTTTTTCGTGTGCTATTTTTATAACTTTCTTGATTCTTTTCATGAAAGTTAGTTGAATTTGCTTTGAAATACAATTCTAAAATATTTACATGGTCGAGTGTATGCGAATATATGAAACTTTTAATTCATTTGTAAGTTGAGGAGTGCCTGTATATTCAAGTGCGTACTTAAAATTATTAGCAGTATGATATTTATACCAAATATTAAGGTTGATACTCCTTAAAACGTAGTTACATTATTATATGGTAAAATTCGTGCACAGTTTTCATATTATTTTTTCAAATATATATGAAATGAGGATTCCCATTCATATTTTTTAAAATTATTCTTGATATTTTTTATACCTAGTGTTTTTAATATTTATTAAACTGTTTCTCTTAATTTTCTAATATTTCTATGGATATTACATTTTGATTTAATGTAAAGGGAATCTGAGTATTATTAAAATATTAAATGATTCACAATTTTCACTATTTGCTTGTTGGTATTTAAATGGATCATTCATCTCTTTAAGGTAACAGGGTATGATATTCCGTTATCAGAGTAATTATTTACTCAAAATAGAATTATATACTCAACTTATTAAAATTTTATCAGTAATATATTTACGAAGAAAAAGATAAATGTTTTTAGTACAAAGCGTTTATAATTTTTATTTTACAGCCCACAAGTCGTATTTGCATGAAAAATAAATTTATTTTATGTTTTGTAATTTGAGCACATTTACGAATCAAAAAATTCATTTGCAATTATAATGTACATATATTTTACAAGCTATGAAGAATACGTTATATTTTTGGATGACGTCCTTTTTCATTGAATAAGTAACATTATTATTATTATCATTATTAGTAGACTTTTTGTCAAGATTATTTTATAGAGTTGTGACAAGCCTTTTATATGATTATGGACGAGCTAACCGATTTATATTGGTACCATCCAATCATATTATAAACATTATTGCCTATTTGGTATTGTTCATGTTTTGTCTTATACTTCATTTCATATAAAAAATAGCAGCACAAAAAAACTAGCTAACTTAGAGGTGCTAATTATATTATAAAAAAAGGAAGCTAGTTTTTTTGTACGGCTAGTAGCTAATATTTATTTATACAGTTTTCGAAGTAAACGTGGGCATTAGATTAAAATCAAAAAAATTGTTAGTATTAAATATTTCCTATGAAAATACGAAAAAAAAAATAAAAATCCGTTAAGAATATGCACTCTAAAAATTAAATCAAAATTCTGGGTACATATCATTTGGGCATTGGATTTTTGGCTAAGCTTGTTTTAATATGTACCATGCTCAAAGTATATTCTTAACGAAGAAAAAAAATGTACTTGGGGTCTGTATAGTTGTGCATACACACATTTCATTAACAATTCGACTTATATAATAAATTGTAATTATAAAAACATGTATTAAATATATTTACAATATCACAGCTGAAATATCAAAAAATCATCAATTGTTTTTGATGTGTTGTGTATGCAGAGTATGCAGTCGTAATCTTAAGTATTATCTTCAGTAATAATAATGTTATTAATTTATCGTATAATCACATTCTATCTCAATCATCTAAGAGAGATTCTGTATGTAGTTTGCGTCATTTACCTTTTACAATAATAGAAGATTTATGAAATTTATAAAATCAAAATGTCAAAGAATAATAATATATCAGTTGTAAAAGCATCTGTTATATTAACATCTATTGTGTAAATTTACAGTAGTATTTTTAACAAAAGTACAAATATAAAAAAGCACGTCCAACATCAAGGCTTTTAAGGCATCCATAATGACCAAACATCTGTTTATCATTAATACATAATTGAAGAGTTCTCTTATGAATTATGAAAATTCATCTATAATTTTCAATATGTATTGATATTTAAAAAGTGACTCACCAGAAATGAAGTCCACTTGTTGATACTTTTATTTAAAAATGAGACGATTTTATATTACAATTTAAAATGAAAGATGTGGATTAAAATTAAATTGTGGCAAATTATATGGAGAATATAAAAATTTTGAAAGTGTAATAAAAAGAAAACAATGGTTGCATATATATAAATATTCTTATCGAATGCAACTGAAGTTGAAATTAAATGGATGCATTTAATAAATTTGGGAATTTACGAAACAAAATAAAATAAGAATGCGTTTATTGTAAACATAAAAAATGCTTTTATTAAAGCTCATTGATGTTTTGTATGAAAAAAGATCTGAAAATATAATAGACTTGTGTGTAAATTCTGCAAAATGGATATAATGCGAATAGAGATTATATCATGAAAATTAATAATGAAATTAAGATTATGTAAACATCAAAATTTATCTATTCACAAAAATGCAGAAGAGAAATGATTAATTATGGGTTTTTCTCGTTTTTATAATTCGTATGTTGGCAATGTTTATAATGTATCGAAACATTACATACATACTAAAATAAAAACTGCGTATACATAATTAATAGGCGATTGCCTTAACTTTAGATTTATGGTATATTTAGTCATTCTGGTTAATTTTTTTTATTTGTGATAATTTTATGTTATATTATTTTCAGATATATTTTAATATCTATAGTATACCTTTGATAACTACTATCAATATTAAAATTTGTCTATATTTCTTATTCGAATTAAAATAATTTTCAAATAAAGTCAATATGATGGTGATGTTTAATTTATATAAATAATTACCATTTAACCCAAATATATTTTTTATTTTAATCACATTCATACTTTTAAGACGGTATTTCAAAAATACTTATAGATATTAAAATGTATTTGCTTACAGTTTATAATATGTTTTAAGATTTTTTTTATTTTCGATTATCATTTATAGGTTTTAATTTATAAATATAAAATATAAATTGGTGATCATAATTATTATCAATGATACGAAAATGTTTAAGTTATTATTTCGTTGTATGTTAATTAAGTTAACGTTAACGTTTCGTTTTATGTTTTAATTGTTAAAATGTTCTGTTTTGTTTACTCCTTTTTTTCTCACATTATCTTATATATTTTTTAAATATTTATAACTTAGGAATAATTCCTGCTCATTATGTATAATTTTCTTTATTATTATTATTATTGATTGTATCGTAAAGGTTTTTGTGTAAGTTTCATTCAAAATAATACATTTTTATATACATAATATTTCGTCTTTATTTTTTATCAACCTTGGTTTTTTTAAATATAAGTACTAGGATACATTACTTAAAAATTACGAACAAAAATACTTTGTAGTTTTTTATAGAATTGAAACATACTTGTTAAAGATTTTTAGCTACAATAGTGTGTTATATAGTTCAAATGTTTGTAAAAATTTGTGCAAACAGAAAAATATATAATTGAATACACTAGTATGTCTGTCTATTAAAATTAAGTACGTAGGTATTTTTCTACATTTTACACATTAATTTTATAGTTTGCTTATTTGTAAAATTATTTAAAATATCTTAGAACAATGAAATATTATCACTAAAATAAAATAAATATAAGTATTCTCATTAAAAGGCCATAGAAGTTGAAAGAATGTATAAAAAGAAAATATATTACAAAAATAAACCTAATAGGATTTATTTGAAAAAGGCCCAAAATTTTAACATTTACAAAAAACATATTTGAATTCTGAAAGAAAAAGTATAAGTTGTTTTATATATTTTTTCTAATAGAAAAATGTCAAAACAACTATTATTTTTTTTATTCATTTTTGAAAATTAAATTAGCTATTAAATAAATTTTATATAATAATATAATAAGTACACGCAAGCACACAAAAATATATTTTTGTCAAATGATATTTATATATCATAAACCATTAAAAATTATTGGTCTCTGATATATTTTTTATAAAAAAAATAAAAAGATAAAAAAATATTAAATTTCTACATTTAAACTAATTAAGTTACATATTTATATATATTAAATTTTAATAAATTTAAAAGAAAATCATGAAAATTTACTATAAATTATAAATGTCGAATTTCTAGATGTCATTTTAATAAGAGATTAGAGATTTTTATTGTATTGTACAATTTGATAAAATAAAGTCTAATTATCACAAAAATTTAACACTACAAATCTCAATATTATAGAATATACAGAAAAAATAGAAATATCAATTTGAAAAATATTATATTAAGAAACTAATATCTTTTGAATAGTTCATCATTAATGAATATATTCGTTCTACTCATTAATTGGTAATTAGTACTAAATTGCAAGGCATAAATAAAGGCAAATAAAAAACCATATTCCAAAGGATAAAACATATTAAACAGTTTTAAACTTTGGACTTGTGACTCAAAATAAATGATATAGTTTCATGAGATTTTCGATTAAAGTTTTCATAGAGACGAGTTGTCATGTTTCATGCATCAGTCGTTGGTAATGAGGGAACACTTCGTATGGTGGCACATGCAAGCCGAATTCCAGCGCTACTAACACTGCGAATTCGCAATTAATTAAATCTTTCCTATTTAACCTAAATATGCTTTCAATTCTCTGAAAAAAGGAATATTGTTAATAATTGATGACAAAAATATAAATATAAAATTAATACATATAAAAACATTAATACGAACTTCAATTAGTGCTTTTAAAGTTTCACCTTTGACATCATTCAATTTTGCTGATAGTAGTAAACAAGCTCCAGCACAAAGTTTTCTGTTGTCTTTGTTAATAAGATTTGCTAGTATCAATTTTTCAAAGTACACATAACCTTGTGCTACTGTCAATAAATCAACAGGATTCCCTTCATGCTTAGCGATCTTTCTCATTTCACGTTTCAAACTATAAATGTTAAAAAATCATAATAAAAAATATAATACTAACTAAAAAATAATTTTAATATAGATATACCTTCGAAGCTTACTGAGTGTTAATTTAATATGTGGGAATTTTTCTCTGAATTTATCATTAAGTTCTTTTTTTAAATCCTGAGGTCGTACATAGTCTATAACTGAAGTCATATACGATGTAAATGTTAAAAGAGTTCTATGTTTACCAGCTATCAGTTCAGGATCATCCAATAAATTTGGCGAGTACTGAACCTAAAAATTATATTCTATTAAATATTTCAAAATGTAAAAAAAAAGATTTCAGATAAAAACAATATATTACCGTTTTAGGTGATAAAATATTTGTTTCATCCCAATCAAATGCTTTTACATCAAGAGGAGGTGAAGAAGCAATTGTTGTCCGCTGAGTTGATTCATAAGAAAAACACCTAAAAAATTGAAAATGCTTTGACACGAACAAATTTTAAAATACAATATGTTTCTTTTATTAATATGCAAGTATTTTTACATTAAATAAAAAACCTATATATTGTAAAACTTAATATATATATATATATATATATATATATATATATATATATATATATATATATATATATATATATATATATATATATATATATATGCGCTATACATGCAGGTGTAAAAAGATTAAAATTAATTACGACTTAAAAATAAGTATTAAAAATTACTCAATTTAACCATATCCTAAGTTTTATAAAGAATCCCACAACTCCTAGATATCTAATTTTAAAAACATATTCAATATGAATTTAATTTAAAAATGTTTCAAGTCGACTGTAACAAAAAATACTTATATATTTGATATTAATAACAGATAAAAAGTTTATACGTAAACATTTTAAATTAAATAAATAGTTGAAAATAATCAAATATTCACATTTTTACAAAGGTTGTTAGGTTTTTGTACTAAATAATATCAGCTTACATACCAATCTTCGTATGTCAATTTTTAGCTAAAAATTGCTCAAAAAAATGTTTCAACACCCCCAACTATTTATTAGTGGGCATAAATATAAATTATAGAAAAAGTTTATCTTAAAGGTGATGAAATAAATATGGAGAAACAATTTTCGATTTACTGAGAATTTTCTATATTTTTTAGTAAAATGTATTCGTATAGAGATTTATTTGACTTTTAACACCAAAAGACTCGAAAGTTAAAAACAAAACGAAGAAAATGTAATTTACAGTAACCATATATTATAATTTTTAAGTAATCAGTATATTTTAAATCCAAAATAGATTATTAATATGTAAACAATTGCGTGCTTTAAGTATGAAAAATTATAGTGTGTTATTAAAAAGCGAAGTTATATAATATGCTGTATCAAAAACTCAAATAAATATATACAACAAATAATCAGGAAAAAAGCACCTCTAAAATACCATTACTACATAATATTACGCACTTTGCTATTTTTCAATAATTAATAACATTCTCTAGATACAACTCATAAATCACATATAATTACTACAGTATGAACAAAGATTTGGAATTTTTTGAATAAGAACCAAACATTTTCATGATAAAAGGTCTTGTTAATATCAAAATTAAAAATTGTTTTATGAATATTAAACTATTTTTTTCTTAATATTTACTGTTAAATAATAAGATATATTTTGGAAAACAACATTTGTTTGATATAAACAAGAAAATATATGTCCAAATTCAACATATTTATTATCGAAATAATTTCATAAATTCTACTATCATTCCCCAATTATAATATTTCAGTATAACATGCGATTTTGTAATGCATAGGCAACATAGTAATCTGTATAAATTATACGTATTGTTGTATATACCGATTTAATGAATTACCATTTCTTATCAGTCTGCCGTGTTAAAAATTTTGTCCTGTAATTTCGACATAAATGATTAATGAGATTTTAGTAATTAAAAATAAATTAAAATGATGATTCAATAGAAGATAGAAAATTATCAGCATTTGACATATAATATTTTATAGTCAATATTTTCTCTGTAATGAAATTTTAGTATAAAATGTGACATTTTTATATAATAAATACTGACAATTTTTTACACGAACATGAGTTTATATATTACCAAAAATTTAATTAATGAATGAAAAAATACCTAGCAACAACATGAGGATGTTTATACGTAGCAGCAGAATTGTATATCAGTTCAGCCATACCCTCATTGTCATATATTTTTCTATGATGATCTCTGGAATGAGATCTCGATGGAACAAGAAGTTTCCCATAAGACATTTCCTGTCCATTTTCACCTCTTTCAACTCCTAATAAATCGAAAGCATCAATTGCGACATCGTTAATTGAAGATAATGGTCTCGGACCAGATGTATTTCTTCTACGGACACCATCTTTTCTCAATTCTGGTCTGAAATTTTATAAGAATTAATAAGAAATGGAGAAAATAGATAATAATAAAATAAATATTTTTACCTTCCAATTCTTTGTCCTTTGGTAAAAGGTATGGACGAAAAAATTAAAAATGGAACACCTTTCTCCAAAGCAAGCGCTAGTCGTTCATCTTTAAATTTCATACCTTTCGTTGGTTTTATAACATTTACTTCTCTATTACCTAATGTTTGAGATTCTGGAATACATGTCGTTGTTCCAGGTCGCAAACGAACTAAAACCATAATATTTACAATTATTCGTACTATTTATTTAATAATTAAATATTTAGGAAATTATAGTAATACCTATATTAAGGCTTTCGTTACTACTATTATATCTATCATCAATACTTGTAGTTAAAGGTGAATTTCCTAAGAGTTGAATTTTTTTACTACGACCAGAAATTGAACCCACGCGTCTTTCTCTGGTCGCTTCACTTTGACTAGTACTCCTACCACGATTTCAATTATTGGTTTTAAATGACATAATCTTCAATACAATATAAAACGCAAAAAACAAGCACCTATCTCTAAACGAATGTCCACTTATAAAAGGGCCTTTTGCGGGCGTAGCTGCACTTTCAGAATCGGAGCTTAAAGACTGATGATCTGGACTTTTACCAACGATGCTTGCTTTCCTTCTTAAAGTTGGCGTTTTTTGGTTTTGTATATTTTTAACTTTACCGACAGTTTTCTTTATTGACGAATCTAAAATTTTGAAATGCAAAAACATATTAATTATATTTTTGATGATTTTAAATTATTGTACTTTTTTCTAATTAATTTTGATTTAAAAATTAACAAAAAGTAGCGATAAATAATAGAATAAGAAAATACTATATACACTATAAAAATGCTATATCAATTATGTATGTAATATTAAAAAAATAGTTCGATAACATAAGTTTTGACTATAAAATATCTTTTAAAAATCGTCAACACAATTGAACAAATGTACAAAATGAATCGAATAAAAGAGTTTACAATATATTTAGATATTTATGACTAGATATGGAATATGTGAATTTATATATAGGTTTACAAACTTAGAGTGGTTAATATGTATATCGAATTATATACTGTGTATAAGTTAATTATAAAAAAATAAATACCGGTAACGGTTGCTGTAGTATCATTCGATATGGACTGTGTTTCAGTAGAAATAGACGTTACAGATAATGGCTTAATACTCCTCGAGGCTCCATTCAATGAAATGTTTGTTAGAAAAGCCACAGCAGCAAGACGTCGACGTACTCTTGCTCGTCGTGCCGATGTGGCCATCATTTTGTTAATAGGTCAACAAAATGCTAAGTACAATTGCCCTATAAATAAAAACCGTCGTATTAAAAATAAATTTTGTATTACAAATTTCTTTAGATGTAAATCAACAATATCATACAAATGTTTATAGTTAATGTTCTTAAACGTTGTCAATAATTTTAGAGATTGAAAAAACTACATTTTTAAAACAAATAATCTTAACTACATATCTACTAAATATAAAAAAAAAATCACTAACATATAAATAAAAAATATGAAATAGAATGAATAAAAATATAACACGATTTTCACTTTCTATTTAAGTTAAAGATATAATTATAATATTATACATAGCAAAGAGCAATATATCGATCTTTTATAATATATTGTTAAAAATTAACTAAAAACACTCATAATGTATGTTCTGTTATACACATAATAATAAACGAGTAAAATGTACAAAACAAGAATATAAATATATCCAAAATTATTCATAATATTAAGGATTACATTTTACAATTAATTAATACAATAGAAAAATGAACGCAACATACAAGATGAAAGAATATAAAAAGAATTTATAATATGGAAGTAAGAAAAGTTATTATAAATGTTATCATATTAAGTATAAAAAGATTTATTCAAAAAAAAAAAAAAAAATCACCCATCCGTCAGAATACGACTGCAACGAACCAAACGTCACGACTGTTTCTCGCTACTGCAATAGACTGGCAACACTGTTATCTCGCATGTGCAAACATTTTAATTTAATAATTATAAATCCAGCGTGAGAGTTAATGCAAGACTCTGTTGGTTGTACCTTAATTCTTTAATATTTTTAAATTTAAATTATATATTTACATAAAATAAAATTATGTTTGAAAAAAAGGATCTAAAAATAAATGAAAGATATTAAATTAAAATTTTAATACGCTATCAATATATAAAGATATTAAGTTTTAAAATAAAGTTAATTAACTCTTTTGTGTTTTATCGTGATAATTAAATTTTATCATTAATAAAACATTTTTATATTTGTATTTCACATATTTTTTAATTTTATATATTTTAAATACATCAATGATTGAATTAGATTTTTAGACCTCTTAACATATTCTAACTGCCATCATTTTAATTTAATATTTGATATAAAAAATGTATAAATATTTTTTATTTGAAAGCGTTGCTTTGAATTATAAAATAATTAATCTTTGGTGAAAGGATTAAAGAGATGAATATTATGAGATTATGGCCAAAATACAACTGTCAAATCAGCACGAGTAAACTGTCAGATTACTATTAGACAATAGCTGATGGAAATGCATGTTTAATGGAGTCCAGTGCACCGGGAGTTTCTGGTGTGACAGCGGCCGGATCGGGAGTTTCTAGTGCTTCTGGCGGCGGTACTGCAATTGCTTCTTCATCCGCCGTGGCCTCATCATCATCGTCAAATGGAGCCGGTTCTGCACCCGGAGCTTCTTCATCTACGACGGTCGCCAGGGGTGTGCGCTTTGCCATGGAGGGTGTGGGTGCAAGAGTCATTCGTGGTCCTGACTGGAAATGGGGCAAACAGGTTAAAATCTATTTGTTTTGTAAATATTTTCAAAGATTTATTTCAATGCATTTAGAGTTCAGTATTATTTAGATGTTTTTCAAAGTTTAGAATTGTCGGTTATAAATCAAAACGTTCTTTTCATATCATTATATTGTTACAAGTAATTCAATTTAATATTTGCTTCTCTTTAAAATGGTAATATTATATATATGACATTAGATATACGTATGTTTTTTTTTTATTGTTAATAATATTAGTATTTTAAAATTTTGTTAACAAATAATGATTTATTATAATCTACTTTACAAGGATACGCAATGTTAAATAATTGAAAATATAAATTTATTTTACAATAGGATGGTGGCGAAGGTCACGTTGGTACCGTGAGAAATTTCGAATCTCCTGAAGAAGTAGTAGTCGTATGGGATAATGGGACGGCGGCTAATTATAGATGTTCCGGTGCATACGATTTGCGTATATTGGACAGTGCACCGACCGGTGTGAAACATGATGGTACCATGTGCGATACTTGCAGACAACAACCCATATTTGGTATGCGATTCTCGATTAGTATCTTAAAATTTTTGACTCGTTACTTATAATTCATCTAATCTTTAGGGATTCGTTGGAAATGCGTTGAATGTACTAATTATGATCTCTGTTCTGTTTGTTATCATGGAGATAAACATCATCTTCGGCATAGATTTTATCGTATAAGTGCCCCAGGAGCTCAACGTTGTCACGTAGAACCTAGACGCAAAAGTAAAAAGCAAACAGTTCGAGGAATTTTTCCTGGAGCGCGCGTAGTAAGAGGGGTAAGTACTTATTTTAACCTTTGGACGATTATAAATATTTTTTTTGTATGTTATTTTAAATATCACCTAAATTAAAAAAAAATCTTTTGTTAATTGGTCATATATATATATATATATATATATATATATATATATATATATATATATATATATATATATATTTAATCTTTGGATAGGTCGATTGGCAATGGGAAGATCAAGATGGTGGAAATGGTCGTAGGGGAAAAGTTAACGAAATCCAGGACTGGTCTGCTGCTAGTCCTCGATCAGCAGCTTATGTAGTTTGGGACAATGGTGCTAAAAATTTATATCGTGTTGGTTTTGAAGGAATGGCTGATCTTAAGGTACATTTTTTTTGTTGCAGATATGATTTCAATTTTATTATTTGTTAATTAATTAACATTTTAGGTAGTCAATGATGTGAAAGGACAAACGGTATATAAAGAACATTTACCGTTACTTGGTGAACTTGGACCTGGTAGAACTGGACCACATGGTTTGCAAATCGGAGATCAGGTTAAAAATTGAATATTTTAATTTATTTTTGTTTTATTGCATGGTATTATAAGTTGCAAATTGAATAATCATAATTAATACGAATTATAGGTAAATATCGATTTGGAACTAGAAATAGTACAATCTTTGCAACATGGTCATGGTGGTTGGACAGAGGGGATGTTTGAATGTTTAGGAACAACAGGAACTGTTGTTGGTATTGATGAAGATCATGACATTGTTGTTACTTATCCAAGTGGTAATCGTTGGACTTTTAATCCTGCTGTTTTAACTAAAGTAATATAAATTATATTCTTATTATTATTAGTGTAATAGAAATAAGAAAGTAATTTTTAAAAATCTGGTAACGTATTTTAGGTATGTAGTGCAAGTACTTCTAATGCTGGTGGTTTCGTTGTTGGCGATCTGGTCCAAGTTTGTTCTGATCAAGAAAGAGTTAAAGCTCTTCAACGTGGTCATGGGGAATGGGCCGAAGCTATGGCTCCGGTATTTATTTTATTTAAAAATTATTTAGTTATTTAAAATATGTACGTATTTATCTGGCACTTACTTTATTTTAGACACTTGGAAAAATTGGTAGAGTGCAGCAAATCTATCACGATAATGATTTAAAGGTAGAAGTTTGTAATACTTCATGGACGTATAATCCAAATGCCGTTACTAAAGTCGCTTCATCTGATGGAACTGTCTTAGGAAATTCATCAGGTTATGGTTTAATACAAATTTACCTTTTTTTTAAAAAAAAAAAAACAAAACAAAATCATGATTTTAAATTTTAAAGCTTTAGTAATCAGAATAGTATTTGTTGTTTATATGATGAGTGAAACAATTTTTTTAGCTTGTATATAAAAGTAATTAAAAAACCTAACATTTTTTTTTATTGTTATGGATGTTTTACTGTTAAAATAAAATTTTAATTGAAGATAAAATTAAATTAGATTTTTCAAATTCTTTCAAAAAAAATATTGAAGTAAGTAAATAGAAATGATTTTGTATATAATTAACTTTAAAAAAAATATATATATCTGGAATTGGTAAAATACAATTGTAACTATATTTTACTATCATTTTTTTTTGTTAAAATTTCAATAATACTTAGCTTAAAACATTACTTGAAAAACATTTTTATTCAACTATATTTTAAATATAAATAATAAAACTAGAATTTTTACTTTGGAAACATAATCCTATTTTTTTTTACTTCTTTTTATGTTTGTTTAACAGTTTCAGAAAATGATATATTTTTCTAGAATTGACTAGTTATATTGAACTCGATTTTACTATATAACTTTTTTTTCATTTAATTTTATATTTTCAACATATTTGTATTTAATTATTGTATTTTTTAAAGTAATTTTCAACACTATGCTTAATTTTTTTATAGGTGAACGTCTGTCTGCATTATTGCGCAAATTATTCGAAACTCATGTTTCGGGAGATGTTAATGAAGAATTAGTTAAATCGGCTGCAAATGGGGATGCTGCAAAAGTTGATGAGATTTTAACACAAGCAGCCAATGCAAATGCCTCTGTTGCACCACCGCCAACAGCTGATGTGAATGGAGTATTTGGTGGACATACAGCTTTACAAGTATTTATTATAATTAATTAATTTGTCGCAATATTTTTTTTTTATTCTTGATAAATGATTAAAATTTTAATTTTTAGGCGGCATCTCAAAACGGTCACCTTGACGTTATTCGTGTTTTATTACGTCATCGTGCTGATGCCGATGCTGAAGATAAAGATGGTGATCGTGCTGTACATCATGCGGCATTTGGTGATGAACCAGGAGCTTTGCGATTATTAAGAGCTGCTGGCGCCGATTTGAATGCTAGAAATCGTCGAAGACAAACTGCTTTACATATTGCAGTCAATAAAGGACATCTTGCTGTCGTACGCACGTTACTCGAATTAGGATGTCATCCTAGTCTTCAGGTAATTTATTTTATTTCTTTATTTTGCAATTTCAAATTTTAGGTTCGTTTATAAAAGGTACAGTATACTATACTATATATTTTATTTTTAATTATATTTTTATTGATACTAATATATGAAGAGATATTTGATTATCGATTCAAAAATATTCAATTGATCATTATGTTACTCTTTAGAAAATGTTTATAAAGTTCATAATATTCATTAAAAATATTTGATTTCATTTTTACTTCAAATAACTTTTTAAAATAAAAAATATATTCATTACTTTACTTATTTTTATTTGTATTGTAGTATATGAAGTCAGATTTGTTCTTTTTTAATTATCAAGCTCGTGAAAATGTACAATTGTTAGCTAATTATAAATTTAAAATTTTTGTTTACTTCAACGATTAATGAATTAAGAATTTTTAAAGTTATTTTTTTAATTAGAGAAATAATAAGATTATCGTACTAATATCTTATTACAGTTTCTTTTTTGAGAATTTTAATTCTGTAAAAATATTTATCTTTATCTTCTCTTTAGGCATAATTTTCTATGGATAATAAATAAATCGTTAATAATAAAAGCCTTATCAGTATTTAACGTAATATACGTAAATTTGCTGAGCGTTAATTTTATTTTATACGTGTTGAAATTTTGTTATGGATGATTCATTATCATAGCGCTTTGATTGTGATCGAAGAACAACTCTTATAAACGGCACTCCAGGGGATGCTTTTACAACGTTGGCTGCGACGTGTTGTAATATAACATCGTTTATACCGATATAAACCTAAGAGGTTTTTGACTTTTAGTGCAATGTATGGTGTTATTCAATAGAGGTGCCGTGTTCGAGACAGGCGAACAACTTACGAACTGTCCCATGGTGTTGAGGGGGATAAGGAAAAAAAGAACTTCATGCACACGCCGCTAAGTTCAGTTGGGAAAAATGATCTTTTTTTTTTTGTGTGTTGTACATTTTTTATCGCTCAGACAGTTCGGATAAGAACGGTAGGTTTCTCGCCTCTGAGGGGTCGTAATTTATTCCGAAATATGCAATGCATTCTAAAGTATGGTAATAACCCCAGGGGCCGAGAATCCGTCTAACCCAACAATGACCTTATTAAAAAACTTTCCATCATATCTCGAGGATACTAACTTTCAATGTCTTGGCGCATATACTTCCACTTCAATTACTTTATATATCATATTAAATTTCACGTTCTCTATAATGATTGTATCTGATTTTCATTGGGTCAGTTGAAGTTTGAATCTGATTTATGTCAAAGATTTTTATAAATAACTGATATTTATGAAATAATTAATATTATTAGTTTTTATGAATATAATACGTATATTCGATGTAATTATTTGATGTTTATAAAAAATAACTCGCTCGATATTCGAATTTGTTTCAAAATAATGAACTTTTAATATATATTGATTGGCTATTAATATTCTCGATAACCATTGAAATTTTAACTCATCAAAAAATCATCTCTGTTTTATCCTATTTTTAATAAATAAACGATCGCAGTATTAATAATGTGATTGTCGTATGATTTATTTATTGAATTCAATTTAAAATTAATTTTAGTCGTTTTCCCAAAATTAGTTATAATATACTGTTAAAGCGAATACTTATGTTGATATTTTTCTTGATTTTATTTTGAACAAAATTGACATTTTTTTTTTTATAAATGTATTATTTTGTTAATTAACATGATTAATGTAATAAGTTAAATTGTGTAATACTTTATTCGACAATTTTATAAATAAAATATATGTATTATGTATATGCAAACACTTATTTGAAATGTTTTGCATCTTTAATCTAAACATTAAGACAGACTTCTATGAATAATTTATTATTTTTTTCCTCTCTTTCATAGCAAGCAAGCCACCACTTTGTTTGCATAATAAATGAGGCATCATATTTTATAGCATCAGGATTATAAAGATCTACAACAATGTACTCGAGTAATAGTGTGTGAAATTTTCAATGGCTTGTCACGACGATTGTGATGATGAAAGGTTCCCCGCTTCATTTCCCTTGTGCTTTAGCCGTTTTGCATTTCATTTCGACAGATGCGAATTATTTGAGCCCATTTTCATTTTACTACACAATTATGAACCATCATTAGTTAGCCAATTGTTATTGATTTAGTATATTTTTGTGCCCTGATTTTTCAGTGTTTATCAATAGTTATTCTTAATATTTTTTACAGTGAGGAAAGTATCTCATGAATTATCATGATTGAGGCAAATGATGGGTAATAAATTACATCGAACCCCTCATTAACATTTATCGTTTCTGCTATATCAACCTTATAAATTGCATGTAATATATAATTCCCAAGATGGACTGTATTAGTTTTCAGGATTAATTCATAAAGTTTTACAACAACGAACACCATATGGTTTCACTGAGAACTATTCGTTTTCTTTTTTTTCTTATGTTTACTAAGCTCGTTTTCTTGGATTGAATTTACTCGCGTAATTTTTCTTTTGATTTAGTTATTATGTTTTGTAAAGAATTCCGCTAATTTATTGCGAAAATGTTGGAAAACTTCCGCGCCTAAACGATAAAGTTTTATTATGGTGTTTTAAATCCGATTGTTTCCCTTTTATTTTTAGTTTATCAGTATTTTAAGCATATACGTTTAATATCTGGTCAGATTTATACAATTTATCACTATTTTAGTTTATTATTTTTGTATGTAAATAAAAAAAAAATATATCTATAATCGAGTTGTCAACGGACTCTTGTGTGTGTTTGATAAAGGGTAATATTATTATTCATTGAATATAAATTTTAAAGTTTTTCAATTTGGTCGAGAACGAATTGTATCAATTAAAAACGTGCGTCGCAAAAAGCGAGCAAGAATTCAAATTTTACCCAAGGGACAGAGAGCACCCCCCATTTCTCAGCCCCAGCGACGATAGCTTTGCATATTAGACAAGTTCACGATGTAAATTATAAAATAATTTTCTTGAGATGCGAATTTCGGAACCTTCGCGAAACTATTCGTTCCCTAATAATTGATTCTGTGCCGCGTCCCCATCCCTTTTCGAAACTCGAAACGGTCTCAAACTCTTGGATCAAAGGGTGAAATTTTGGTCCCGTTCTGAAATTGTTCTGTTTAATATGTCCGGCGCGTGTTTTTCTTCGAATTCACCATTTTTTCTAATTTACTTATTTTCTTACTTTTTACTAGATGTCATTTTATATTCGATATTTGACAGAGAAAATTTTATGTATTTAAAATCATGTAACTTCAAGAAAGTTTAATCTTGTGTACATTTTTTTCATATATTTTGCTCGGTCAGTGAACGATATTCGTGGCCTTATTTTGATTTAAGAATTTTTAAAAAGGTATAGGTTGGTTGTATTTGAAAATATCTTCAGCACGCCGAGTCTTCGACGAATTATGGAAAATGTTAATGAATTTTCATAGCAAAGAATGGAAATTAAATTAAGTCTGTTTTGATTATATGAAATTGTATTAGCATAAATTATAATTGGACTGGGGAAAAACGAGCGCTCTTGAACGCGACCGCTTTCAACAAAAATAACGTTGCCCATATATAACTGTATTATAATATGATAAAATTATACATGTATACGTAATAATATTTCCTTTCAAAAATACGACCTGCTTGTGTATGTTAAATATTCGTTATTTATTTATTAATTTAGCCAATTTTATTTTTACTTGTTTTTTGATATATTTAATTTGACTTTGAGGTATTTCAAATAATAATATAATAATTGAGGCACATCTTCTATAATATTTTTTTAGAATAAATAATTGTTTCTTGTCGGGTCTTTTTGTTTAATACAGTACAATTTTTATTTGCACATATTTCGAAGGATAATGTTGTTGTAAAAGGGCTGCGTTCATTGCACAGAGTGAACCCTCGAAAGATTCACAACATTATTGTTCTAATTTGGAAACAACGGAACTAATTTAATTAATTTTCGGTGTATATACGACCAATTTGCCATGTCGAGGGTTAGGAGCACGACGATGGCACGAAATTGGATGACTCTTAGCGCTCAAAACAACCCACTTTACCATCGCCCTGCTTTATTTGCATCGCTTTCGTTCGAAGCCTTATTGTATAAATGGACGGCGATTCGCTAAAATCTTTAACGCAAAGTCTTTTTTTTTGCCCTTATTGCTCGTTACCGACAATTGCCATTCGATGGTTCAAAAAATGAAATGAGATTAAAATCGTTTTAGTGTGTCTAATCTGTATGCGAACTGAAAAATTGACGCGAATTTCTTATATCCGAATTAAATATTGAAATATAACGTATTTATCGAAACATTATTTTTTAAATTGACTATAATATTACGTTACAATATAAAAGTAATGTTTTCGTAGAAAACGTTAGAGATAAGAAACTTGAAACTTTGAGTCGTTAAAATAAAAATATTCTTTCAAGAATATATTTTACGATATATTTCAAAAATACTATATAATATCGATAAAAAATGTATTCATCTCATATTCTTGCTTTTTTTATTAACAAAATATTAATAAATATTAATATACTTAGAAATTTTAAAATTTTAATTAATTGAAGTCTTGTCACACATTAATTATTTCGGAACGTACATAATTTGTATAAATATAAATACTAATCGGATCACATTATATTATAAAAGTAAATTTAGGATTTAACTCAAATTACTAAATAATTATCAGACATTTCTAACCAGTCGTTTGATACGGACAAAGTTTTCCGTAGTCAGATTTAATTAGAAGTCGCTTTTGTGATTGAATTTTATATTA
Organism: Leptonema lineaticorne; assembly: GCA_024500535.1. Lineage (NCBI taxonomy): Eukaryota > Metazoa > Arthropoda > Insecta > Trichoptera > Hydropsychidae > Leptonema > Leptonema lineaticorne. The sequence goes on along the minus strand of JANIJI010000016.1, from coordinate 5,175,782 downwards.
TGTTGGAGTTTTTACTGAAAATTTATGGTTAAAATTTATTTCATTAAATCTTTTTATTGAAAACGTAGTGGAATAAACGGAAAACTTTTTTGCCGTTTTATATGAAACTTATTGTTATTAATGTATATTTTATTTTTCACTAGTATATAAAATTATGTTTAATTTTAATTATTTGTTTTAATAATAAGAAAAAGTATTTTTAAGTTGTTTGTTAAACTCCGTATTTATCTATTTTATTAGGTTTTTTTTATTATTGTTAAATTTTATTTCAATTTGACGTAGTAGAGCATTAAAAGCTATTTTGGTGTATTTTTGACGATAAATGTAATCTGCAAATATTAAATGGAATTTATATATATTTTTTATATATGTACATGAACCGCGAAATGACGGGCGAAAGTTTCTAGCGAATTTGCGGGAACGGGTTTAATGGCGTGGCGTAATCGCTTAACGGCGTCTAAATGTCACGGTTTAAAAATGATAACCGTCTGAAAATCGAGACAATAACTCGGAAGTGGAAATTTAAAGTTTTAACCGTGAATGAAATTTTAACCGACGATGTAAAAGTTACCGAGCGCAACGGAGCGTGATTCAAAATCAGAAATTGGAAGATAAACGCACCGCCGGAACACCGTTTTAACGTTTTATTTAGTTCGGCGGCACCAAGACGTTCCTCATGCTGCTCGCTGTGTCTTCGAATGGAAACTATTTTTGCACTATTTGTGCGACAACTTTTTCCGCGTTTATCGTCATGACGGTGCCGTACTGCTCGGATGAAGTTATTGCATTCAAACGAACAGATCTGCTCTTTTGTATTTACTCACGTAACTGTATAGTTGCTTTATACTTTTTATTTTTCATTTAAATATTCAGATATTTGTATAAAATCTATCATTTCCGTATATATGATGTAAAATAATATATTTTATAAAAATAGATAAAGTTCTAACATTCCACATATTAATTATTTACACTATGCTGATCAAAATCCGATTATTTGAATCTATTATTTAGTGAAATATTTGAGTTTTGATATCGATTAAATATATTCATTAAATTATAGGAGTTATCCGTATGTCAATTTAAAATGAATTAAAATGTCGCAATTTATCAAATTCATTGGAAAATAATATTTTAGAATTGTATTATATTAAAGTTGAAAATTCTACTTTCAAAGAAACAAAGAAATATTGTTTCGTTTAATATATATAAATATTATATATATATATATATATATATATATATATATATATATATATTATTTACGTAGTTTTAGAAAACGATATAATGGTGAGAATTGAATCAATTACGAAGTAAATAAAATCGTCGCTTTTTGTTATTTTATATGGATTAAATTAGTATTTTTTATTTGGTTTAATAAATTTAGTCAATATCATATAGACAGATTGTTCGTTAGTAAAACTGGATTTTATACATTTTTAATATCTTTTTCGGTTTCTTATTCGATATATTAAAATTGTTAAATATTTTAATTAATATTTCATATTTGACAATTCTGAAAGCTAGAGAGTAATGTGTGATGGCGATTTCTTTAAATCCATATAACTTATATTACTATTGTTTAATTTTAGATTATTATCAAAATGTGCTTGCTATCGTTATTTATAGATATAAATTTACGTACTATAATATTAAATGCATATTATCATATAAACTTTAACGTAAACAAAAATTTTATTACACTATTATGTGGACTTAGACAGACGATCTGAAGAAAATTTATCTTGGTTATTTTTGAACGTACCTTCGACATATATACCATAACATTTTTTTTTATTCTCTATCACAATGAAAATTCTCCATTTCAGCGTTTTCCATCTAAAAAAGGCAGCTGTAGCTAGGCCTATGGGCAATTTTGCCGAATTGAAGATTTTCCAGAACGTCTTCACGTAACCCATAATGTTGATTTATACACATTGTGTGTTTATGGAACATTGTCTAATACAAATGCCGGGACGCACGTGTGTTATATTCCATACAGGCAATATATAATTATATATATATATATATATATATATATATATATATATATATATATATATATTTATATATACATAGAAAGATAGAATTCAGTCGGTCGTTCCGTCGTTGTTTGTCGCAATCGCGGATTCGATTTTCGCTAATGTCTCCATAAAAATTGTATTTTTTTTTTCCACCACTTTTTCATTTATTTTCATTGTATTCATTGGTGCTACAACCATACGCGGGGGGTAATCTCTGGCTCTAATCTAAATCGTTTTTCGTTTTAAAGTCGCGTTTTAAAACGATGCGATTCGATTCGACTGTTCCATTGTACCGTCTGAAATGGGAAATTTTCGTACAATGCACGAAACTTGGTGGTGAATCTTCTTTTTATTATATATAAAAGTATATATATATATATATATATATATATATATATATATATATATATATATATATATACACTTTTTTGCTGTGGCCTAAGTCTTTGCAAGTTATGCCAAAAATCTATTTTATTGAATCGTATATTGGACAGGCTTATATTTGAGCTGTTTGATCGTGCCGTTTATTTTATAAATTGTGTCGGAAAATATTCCATTTATTTTTTTATTATATAATTTTATTCAATATATTTATAAATTGAAACAAATTATTCTTCTAGATTATATTAAATTCTAAAATACGGATTCATTTTACATACAATGTTGAAATATACTTTGACGAATCTTTTGTAATTAAATTTAATAAAATCACTATCACTATTATTAATGCAAATGTAATGTTAATTTTAATCTGTAATATTATAATAATTAATATGCCAAAATTATGATACATAATAGTAATATCACTAAGATACACTGTGGGGATAAAATCGATCAATAGTAGGTTATATTATTTCAAAGTACTGTATGGCACAAAATTTATTATTATTATTTGTTTTTATTTTCAGTACTACAAAATAATTTATTTGTTGGACTTTGTAATTTGTATTATTATTTATTATATGTTGTTTTAAATTAACTCCAATTAAAATTGAAATCAAAGCCGATATAAGGTTTCATTTAAAAATACCGATGTTAAAATTAATAATACTAATGTTAATTTTTCTCTCAAAATATAACCCGATAAAAATGTGTAGACTAAAAAAAAGAGGAAGTTCTGAAAACCTAAAAAAAAATAGGAAAGAGGTCGAAAACGGGAGTAAAACTTAAGAAGAAGAACCCGAAAACAAGAACACAACAGCGAAAGATAAAAATGAAAACAACAAGAAAGACTTTGCTACTCCCACGTTTGGAAATTGCCTCTGGGGTGTTTAAATTTTCTCTTGATTAATTTCATATTCTCGCTCTGTAGCCGTTTTCCCCTATGGCCGTTTTTCCTTCTTTTTTCTTCTTCTGCTCGGTATCTTTTTTTTCTATTTTTATACCTTGACTGTGGCTTTCTTCGTTTTTCACTTTCCTTTTTTCATTATATTTCATCTCCTTTAGTTTTTTCATCGTTATCTTCTTTTTTTAACGTTTGTTCTCATTTACTTTCGTTTATTATGACAATATTTCGCTTTATTTCTTTTATAAATTATATTTTCCTGTTTTCAAAGTAGTCCAATCATTGTTAAATTTATTTTCAATTTTTTTGTATTCATATAATTTCCGATCATAATTACTTACATTTTCTAAGTTAGTATTATAAATATTACTATATTTGTTCAATTGTATTAATAAATAATATAATTTATGTTTAAAATTTATATTTAAAATGATAATAAATAGCCATTACTGAATACTAAATTCAAGTGATCAAAAATTTAAAGCATTGAATTTGGTATTTATGTAATATTTTGAAAATTCATATTTTTTCTAAAAATATCCGTTTTGATATTATTTTACATGTGTATATAAAGTGCTGATCACACTAAAAAACACAATACAGTAAGAAGTCATTTGAAAGAACAATTTCGTACTATGTATACAAATGAAATTATTCGTGCGCGCGCGCGCGCGCGTGTGTGTGTCTTTCTATTTATCTTTTTGTGTGTCTGTCTGTGTGCAGAGGTTAAGTCTTGGGTCACCCTAACCCGTAGGCCTTTTTCGGTCACATTTGTATGTCGTTGGCGATGTACAAAGGGCCGCCCAGACGGGTCTCTTGGTCTCATTGTGAATTCAATTGATGCTGCGGTGAACGTACATAAGTTGTTCGCCATCGGTGGAAACCCGCCCTTATATTGCCATAATAAATACCCACTTACCTCGACTGGTCGAGTTTTTTTTTTATTTCGGAAAATTCTCGCGGTCGCTTTTTCGCCGCTGTTGAATTTTCCTCTATTTTCGTGCGCTTCAGATTTGTTTCATCGTCGAGACTGAAAACGTCGCCGCTGATTTTCTCGAAGAACCGGTTAAATTTTAGTTTTATACGGAAATGGGATGTGAAGAAAGGACAATTTTCGTAAAATTTGTCAACGAGTCACTTGAACAATTTTCATAGAAGTATATATGAATGATTTAATTTAATATATAAATTTAAAAAAAATACCAGGTTGTAAAATTATTATATTTCATCCCTTGATTCTTTAATAACGATGTACTTTAATTGTTCAATATTTTACTGCATTTTGATATTAACATATGAATATATTATATTAGATTCATAATATCTTCAAATAAACATTTCTAATGGGATTATTGAACTTTACAGAGGAAAGAAAGTTCATCTCGGGACACGCGTGGATACGGTTTAGGTAAAGTCTGATCGTTGGGGTCAAGTGCGACATTTTGTCTGCTTTTTTTCCTCCAGGATCTGGTTTCCTTTTCGGTCTCGTTTGCTTTCTACGTACCTACTCTTTGTACCCTTTTCGACTTTGCTTATCCGACATGTTGTTCACGGGCGAGCGCGCGCCCCCCGTCCCGTTGGGGGTCCAGAACCCTCGTCATGCGAACTCTTGAGGATATTGCATCGTTTGTGGAATACGCAATTCGATGAGAAAAGGAGACACGAGTCGAAGCGAAGATGAGACACGCGAGGGGCGTAGCCCCCGTTACGCGCACGCATACACAAGTTACGCACGCACACACCCACACCGCCGTATATACAGGCTGTTCTAAAATTCAGCACGGGGACGCGCTTTCTCGAAGGACCCGATCGTCTCTCATTAAAACTCGATATATATGTACATAAATTGTTAGCGGTTTTGTGCGATTGCGTACGTCGGTGGGAAAAAAAAATTCGATTTGAACAGCTCACTCCGCTTCGTATCCGGTTTAAAAATTAAATAGAAAAAGTCCCTTTTTATGACGGCGCTCCTTTCGCTGATCTCGTATGATATTTTATTAGCCACGCATATTTGATAGTCGATCGATAACCCATTTTGCGGAAGATTGCCTATTTTAGCCAACTGTTATGTTTTCTTTTCCCGTTATGTCATATTGAATTGTATTCTAATCTGAACAGTGAGAATTTGGGACACATACGAAACGGCGATTCGGTTTATTTAAAAAAATAGGCATTTTATTATCTATATAAGAAATCGATATATAAATATCGATTTCTTCAGTTATAAAATAGTTTTTATTCATTATTTTTTCCTTAAAGTTGTAATATTAAGAAATATCTATATTGAATACTTGATATTTAGATTTTTTTGAATGTGGTATTATTTTATTTAAATAAAATAATACATCATAATAATATGAAAAAAATAGTGATTTTAGAAAATAGAGATTTTTCTTTCAGTTAATTATTATTTTAAAAAAAATCGGAAACATCTTTAATTGAAAACGATTTCCTATATAAAATTTAATTATTCAGCCTTATATGAAAAATTTTATTCCACGCTTCATTCGTTCTGTTATCATCAATAGGTACCTCATAAAACGCAGGAAATTTTATAACGTTTATTGTCCGCGCAGCATAGGTGGACAAACGATACGAATATTTCTATTCGATAGTCATATATATATATTTTTTTTCGAGGCCCCCCTGTACCACCAATACTGCCATGTAATAACATCCGCCCGTTATTATTCGAGCGGGTTCAGAAAACGGCCGACAAAAGGGCTCATCGCATTATCTGCTCGACCGATTCCCGATTGCGTATTTGAGTCGCGTTTTGACCCCCTTCTCTTTTTTTTCGATTATTTATTTATTTTGTGTGCAGTGGCGGCTCGCCGCCGATCAATAATATATTGACATTATTTGAGTAAAATAAATAAATTTTCCATTAATTTTTGTAATATCAATTATGTCATATATATTTAAATAATCGTTAAAAATATTAGACATTTGTAAAATTTATCTGCGATTGAACCTTCGTTTAATTTGCATTCTACAACAAAAACTTCGACATAATTCCGCATGTTTTCATACTATTAATGCTGGATTAATTAAACTTTCAACGTATGCTTTATTCAGAAAATTTCCTTAACTCGGATTACTTTTAATTTCATTTGTCGCTTCTCGAATAACTGAAAAGCGTAAAATTAATTTTAACGTAACTTTTCATGTCATTTATATTGCGCTCATCGTTTTATATTAATATATTTTAGAAACAATTCTGTTAACATATAATACATATATAATATACACGATATCATTTTAATCTATAATTACAGTCATTGCATAATATTTTTTTCTATTTTATGAAATAAGTTATTTTACGTCAGAAAATATTATATAAAATTGTATATTTCCACTAACTTCAATAAAGTATTACAGTACGAATTTCGAATAGAAAAATGTCGGATAAGAATTTAAAAGACTTTTAAACATAATAGAGCCTTCGCTATTATGAGACAACAATGGTCATTGTTCACGACATAACCACACGTTGATATTACACAATTCTTCCAAGTTCCAAGACGAAGTTAACTTCCTGAATATGATGTACATTTTAATGGAAAAGTACGAAACTTTAAAGCCTTAACGTTGTTCTAAATGTCGTTGTTTTGTGCGGATTAGTAATTATAATGACCCTATGATAATAATACTCATACATATTGTATTATATATAGAAGATCATAATGGATTATTTTTTCATGTACTTTAATATTTTTTTTGGTTATTTGGTAAAGACGGACAGATGCGGTTCAGTAAAATAATAAATGTGTTTTTTATTATCAAATTTTATTAATTTGACAAAATATCTAAAAATTTAAAGTTAATACGATTTAGAGTAAAAACTTAGTATCGATTTTTTATATCTTTGAAGAGATTTTTAAATTTATTAATTAAATCGAAACATATTAAATAAAACAAAAAGGACATATTATTTTTTTAGATAAAATAACATGAACATATAATTAACATATTTTAATATTTAAACAATAAATAATATTAGTTCAACATTTAAATTTAAATAACCTGTGAATATATTGTAAGCTTTAATTAAGTTAGTAATTTTGCAATATTACTCGACGTTGTATTAACTATTTTATGTCGACAGATATATCAATCTTCATATTGTATATATTTTGATTTGCATATAAATAATGTTCAATACGCGATATCTATACGTATAATATATTGACACAGCAGTAATGTCTTATATCATAAATCGTGTTTAAGGTCAATCTTCATCTATATGATTAATTTGTTGGCAGTTAATTTGTTAAAATAACTATTATGTTGATAAATTGCAACAGTCGTGTTGTTGGCAAACTTTGAATTAGCTCATAAAATTAACCTTCCATTTTGCTCTGAATTATCATTTGTTGTGATACATATATTCGTATTATTTTACGAAGATGTTCTAATTAATTACGGCGGTTGTTATTGTTTAGCCGGGCTTTCATCGGCGAAACATTTATATTTTCTGGTTTTTATTTGTTCTGTGTGAAATTGTTATTATTTGGTCATATTTTTAAAAAATATGAAAAGCTGTCAATTTTTTTTTTTTTTGAAATTCGAAGACAACTTCTTTCATTCATCGAAAGTTCAGATAGTCATAAAAATGAATAAAAGTAAGGTTATAAGGGAAGGAGGGGCGGGGGTGTTTTTCGAAGGGACAGAGGGATCGGGACACCCGTTCGAAGGCTGTTTACGAAGTGGTGCTTCGGTGATTTGATGGCGGCCATACTCCCCGTGTTTGTGTCTGGCTTTTACGACCGGACATTAAACGAAACTTTTGAAAACATTTTAGTGTCGTTGGCACAAATTTGCGACATTCGTCGTCGTTGCGTTCCGTTTCGTCGCTTCGGAAGCGACCAAACTTTCCCCTTTTTCCTTTTTTTTTTCCACCACCCTCAGACTTTTCGTGTTCGCTGAAGAAAAAAAAATTTTTTCGTCTTTTCGTCTCCATACGAGAATTCACCTGCGCCATTGTACTTTATGGAATCGTTGAATTATGAAGAGTTCCATGACAACGTAAATTTTCTCGCACATCTTCGCATACATACATATATATATATATATACCCTTGCGTTTTCATATTTTTCTTTTTAGCGAAAAAATATGAATTATGTATGATATTTACCTTATAAGAATAACGCGATGTGACATTGTCTCGAATACATGTTTTTTTACAGACATTTTTGAAGTGTGGCATAGCCTTATTCGAAATTATTATAATATTTTGGTAATGCTTTCATCGTATGAAACTGTGGAAGTGATAAAAACATTAGCTCATTTTTCTTTTCTCGCGTCCTCCCTTATATGGAAATTTAACTATCGCTCTTCATGCTGAAATTTTCAGATAATAGGAAAAAAACTCTAATTGAAATTTATTTACCAATTTTATATTTTTTAATGATATACACTTTCATTATTTTATTTTTATTAATATAATCATTTATTTGATAAATTAATAACTTGTTAGATATCTCAATCCTGAACGATCTTTATAAAAAACAGTTAGGATTTTATATTATTTGGAAATTGTGTTTTTATAATTTTAATTAATCATTAACTTTTTTCAATTTTTAATTCAAATTTTACTTCACATATTTTATAATTAAAATGTCACGAAAACTTATTATTATAAAAATAAGGCCTCACATACATATAAATGTTAGATTTCTATGAATAAATAATAGTTAGTAAAAAGTTTTTCTATTTCAACAGTTGCATTTCATTTCAATGTTAACAACTACGATATTGGTTTTCTTTTCTCCCGTTTACAAGTTACTAATGCATCCTTTAAAGTTTTTTAAAAGATCATTAACTTGTCTCGAACTTCAAGGAACGAGTGTTTAACATTATAGATGTGTATAAAAAATAAACTCGAATAAAGTTTATTTTAAAATTTGTGTATTTTGTCGTTCATTTCATAACGGTCACTGAATGCTTATTAATAAGTCTTGCTATTGAGTTGATTTACGTTTTAAATTATTATTTACATGATATATTTGTTTTAATTGAAGTAAATATATAATATAATTGATTTTATGCATAAAATAAATAACGAATTTTTTTCCGTACTATCAAGAATAATCAGCGAATTTATCGAGGGTAAAATCACTGTAATACTTTGCGAATTCGTATATAAAAAAAAATATAAGAAAGATGAGGGATCTCCATTCTACTTTTCCTACTACGCGGAAAAAATAGAAGCGGAATATGGAATGTAAAAAAAAAAATGATGAAAAACGCAAAAGCTGCTTCTCCACATATATACCATTGTGTAAATTCGGTCTGATATATGTTCCCTATTGTGATTTATAAACACACCTTCGCCTACTCGCAAGGCGAAACCCATTTTTATGCTAATAATATCATTTCGTACCCTAAAGGACCAAGGAGGAGGTGCTACGCCCTTATACAAAGCGAAATCGACTTGAAAGCGGCCTCGTTTTGCCTCAAGGAATTCACCAACGATAAGTTTACGACTCGAATAAGTTCTTGTGTATGTGTATATATATATATATATGTCCAAGAAAAAATGGGACACGACACGCATTTTCACGTTGAAGCACAATTAAATTTGTATTTATTTATTTAAAACTTTATGTTTTTACTTTATCTGGTCTTAATTTTATAATAATATGATTTCTCAGTTATTTAATTTATTTGTATGCTTTGTTTATATTAATTAATATGAAATAAGTTAAAACAATACAGTTTTAGGTTCGTATAAAAACGATTTGATGATAATTTATTATTAACTTTATTGAATAAACAAAAAAAATGTTTATTATACCTGTTTATACTATAGTTAAACAATATATAACTAGATTTTTTTTTGAAGATAAATATTGGTTCAATATATGAGGTTTATCGAGCTGATGGTATTATTATTTTCTGCATGTGGTTTAATTATGTCAGAAATTAAATAAGTTCCTTCGCAATTTCGAGATAGTTGGTGTACATACAGAATGGTCCGGGTAGGAAGGGGTTATAGAGGTGAAGGGAGGATTTGGTGTTTAAGGGGTTTTGAAATTTCGCAATTTGGACATATTAGAAATGCGAACGTTCGCGTGTAACGAGAGACGGCTAAATTAGCGGTTTCTAACCCCTTCACGGCTCGGCGCCTCCTTTCAATCAAAATCCCTCGGTTGACAGCATTCCCCTTGAATGCATTTCAGATTCAGCACGAATTTGCCCTTAGAAAAGCACTTTAGTTTCAGCTGAAATACGATTTCGTTTCGCGACAGCGTAATTTTAGTCATTCGCGTCGTTAGCCATACTGAGAATTTCTAACTATAATCAAACACTATGTAGTTTTACTTAATTGCTAACCATTGTTATTTTTAAATTACATATATCTGTTATAAGCGTTAAATTTACTTCGATTTTAGCAGTTTATATAATTTTAAAAAGAGCTTATAAAAGTCGTCAAAAAATGTATTTTACAATGCAGATCTAAGAATCGAGCCTTGATAATAACCTAAATATAAAATAAGGTACTACGATAAAATTAGATGATGTAGTGGACCACAATTTATAAGATACTGTTAAATTGAAGACAAATACTTGACATCGGTCATAGATAACAAATTGGCAAAGTCACGGAAAGTCTTTTATTATAGGAAGAAATTCAAGTGTGACAACAAGGAAAATATGTTTCCGTCTAATTATTTGATTACAATAAGTTTATTAAATAAATAAAATCGTGTTATTTAGAATTATGTATACTGATTAAAAATAGTTTATCTAAAAAGAAAAACTATCAAAATGTATATAGATACATGCGAACGTTTGGAAAGCTTCGAAACGTAGGCTTCCGAGCGCGGATTTTAATGTATGCTAACTGCGGCGTTGAAACAAAACGCGCTTATCGGTGCGAAAACTTTTATTGCTTTCCCTTCGCAGTCGTTCGAATATATCTGTTCCAATCATCTGAAATGTAAGGAGATTTAACTTCTTTCAGATCCTCCGAAAGAAATACGCCTCGACATCGCAGAGATCCACGCGCATTTCGGGGACTTTTATATAAATTTTCCCGGGTAAAATGGTCTCTATGTGTGCGCTTTTCTTTCTTTTTTTTCCATCTTCGGGAGTCATCTAGAAAAAAAGTTCCCCTTCAACTTCGCATTTTCCGCTCTTTTTTTTTCCTCTCTATCCATCTCTTTCTTATTCAGCCGGTCTTATTTGTATGTTTTTTTTCCCGTTACTTTCTTCATTTCCAAACAGATTTATTTCATTATCCCGTATCGAAAGGAAAAAGTATCTTTTGCGACTTTTGCGGATTATGTCGGCATTTTTTTTTCTTATCTGAAACGTAAACATCGTCATTTCAGAGTTTCTTGATTGATCTTGAATCTTGCAATTTGCAAAACTATATTTATACCCAAGTAGATTTTTTGTTTTTACTTAAATAAAATTATTTATTTTATGGTTGTTTTTACTTAAATAAAATTATTTAAGTAAAAACAGTTTTGTTTTTACTTAAATAAAATTATTTATAAACATATGGTTGTAATAAATAATGATTAATAAAAATACGAGATTTCGTTGTAGGACGTTTGTACGAGTGTAATATTTGAGAATCTGTTTGCAGTGTAATTCCATTAATTCGATACGTTTCATAGTCAGGTGTTCGGAATAGCTCCTCGGTGAATGATTCAAAGTTTTTAGTGCTAAAATTTTTTAAAAATTCTAAGAGGAAAAGTTTCACTGTTAAAAATTCAACCTGCAAGCGATATTTATTTCGTAGGTTAAAATGAAATTTCACGTGTAGTAATTTTTCATCATCCAAGTTTTTACAAAATTTATAATTTTTACTTGAAGTAATTTCTATAAAAATATTTTTAATATTGTAATGATTTTTTACTATCAACATTATTTGTTTATTGATATTTTTTTATATTTTATACAACTTTATGTTTAATAATATTTTAATTTAATTGAAGAATATATTGCATAATAGTTATTTGTATATATATTTTCTATCGGTTAAAAGACATAATAAAATTTAATAACCAAAGATATTTATAGTATAATATCATATTCAGATAATTCAATTTTATATTATATCAAAATTTTCTCACTTTTTTATTATTATGTTAGCTGAATGGCATTAAATGTATGAAATAATTCTCGATTTTACCTATTGTTTTCAAAATATTATTTATATAATCTGTTTAATTATTAATACAATAATAATTGCTATTTTTCCTTAAATCATATTTTCAATTATTTTATATTATATTGTATGCTTTGTGGTTGAAAAGTCCTTTCATAATCACACACACACATACATATATATATATATATATATATATATATGTGTGTGTGTGTATTCGTGTATATATACTTATAGTCGCTCTTAAAATCGAATACAGAGTATCAGATTACTTTTATAGTTTTTTTGGTGCTGTTGTACGGCACAAATTTATTATGAATGTAAGATACGTTTATATAATGGAAGTCGAGAGTGGTCTACGCCGTAGAACACATGACCGTAACAAAACTTTTAACGTCCCGAGAGGTTTTTCACTAAGAGCGCATGCGAAAAGTACCGCACTTACTCCCATTTACCCACTCAAAAAAAAATGGAAAAAGATAGAAGAGGAATAGTATTGCAAAATATGAGACTACGATCTCGCAGACAGACTTATATACATATGAACTCTTCGAAAACGGAACGGAAGCAATAAAATGGAAAAAATAACGATACGTAGATGGTCTACGACGTTGACTGATGGACACAAGTCGCTAAAGATTCAGTATGAAAATCTTCAACGCGATTTCGTTTAAATAAAGAAAAGAAAAATCTGTTGACGCGAAATGAAGGTTCAACTTTATTATAATTTATAGTTAATACTGTATGGATTATTTTTATTTTGTTTTTATTCATAAAAATTACCAACTTTGTTTTCAATTAATTCACATACACAAACGTGTGTGTGTGTGCGCATTGATAACATGCAAACAATGCAGTGAACTAAATAATCATGACCTGTCTAACTTGCATATATGGTAGATAGGCCAATTTAATTATAGGGCTAACGCTTGTTTATATGCTAATACAATAAATAAATAATATTTATAAAAATAATTATTTTTTTAATCTATAAGATCAAAAGTTATGTAGTGTATTTGATTATTTCTTTAACGATAACATATATTATACATTGAAATATATATATGTTAAAGTTAAAAAAAAAACCTGTAAAAAATATATGTCTTTATATATACCCTTAAATATACATATATATTGTTTTATTTGAGAAAATAGGGTATCGGTCTCTAGAGGAAGATCCTAAATAAGCCCCACGCATCGGAAACTATCAAACGCTTTTCATCGTATTCTTTGATGATATCGATTTTCAATTTGCGGAAATGTGCACGGTTCCGTTTCGCGCGAATGCGGCACGAATAATATTCGTGCAGACGACGCTTTATTTTTTTATATTATTATTATTATTCGTAATTCTTTTTTACATTTTATTTTGATATTATTGTAATGTGACCGCTTCATTTTCATACATATGCCGTTTTAGCGCGTCGTTAACGCTCCGTGAAGAGATTTCACCAAGCAGACGTTTAAATGCTGAAAGTATAATCAAGAGTTTGCGCTTGAATAATTTTTTTAATGCGACTCTTTATACTCGTACACGGCTTTATGTTCAAATTTATCTTTTTTTTGTGTTAAAATTGTGTATTTTATATTATTTATGAATTTTGATGTTTTTTTATATATAGTTTAATTTTTATATATAAAATTAAATAGCGTAAGTATACATAATGTATATCCGGTTTATATGTAGTATGAAACGTTATCAATTGTTTAACTTTGAATTGTAATAGCAAAAAACTGATTAAATTCTGAATAAAATGATTGTACTTTCATTATTTTTTTTGTAATAGATTTGGTTAACTTTTTTGAATATTTAAAAAATATCTGCATTGAACTTTTGTTAACGTTATCACATGTAATAATCTTGTGACGTCATTTTATATAAAACTGCATTATATATATATATATATATATATATATATATATATATATATATATATATGCGTGTGTGTGTGTTTTACGTCACCGAAATTCTGATTTATGTCGGTTTTCGCACCGAGTAAAATTAATGGCGGCCGACTTTCCCGCCAGACGAGTTTCCGGATCCCGTCTACGAATAAAAGCTCTACGCTTTGAAAAGCTCTCTGCAGGTGGCTTCTCGTAGCCTTCAGCGGTGTTCAAACTGTGCTACACGACATGGTGTGATTTAGTATGGTTGACGCATAATCAGTTTCCGAGATGTCGTTTCATTTTTCGTCTAGCTTTGTAATACACAAAATATCGGTATTTTAAGAAAAAGGATTAAAAATAAAAATTTTGAAGCTTCATTAAAAAATATATAAAGATGAATGTTTAATTTTTGTGTATTTGTAATAAAAATATTAATATATATTTAAATCAAGTTTCGAATTTTAATAAGTATTATATATAGCTCATATTTGCTATTTTAATGTTTTATAAGTTTTTTCAGATAAAAAGAAATATTAAAAAAATAAATTTTTAAAGTTTCAAAAAATACTAATAGCTTTAACTTTGATACAATTTCAAGTGAAAAGTCTTTTTTGAAATAAAAATTATTACCGTCTCAAAACTGCGTCCTTCATGGTTTTAATCTAATTATATAAAACTTTCAAGTTCTGCAGATTGCTATTTCTGGTTTAAATATAATTTCATTTATTGTAAATTTATTTTCAGATTATTTATATATATATATATATATATATACAGTTACGTTTGCGAATTATTATATTACATAAAATTTATTTAACGAATAATTATATTATTTTATGTGTATATTTTTTGATGTTATAATTTTAGAATCATTGCGAAAAAAATATTTTGTTATATAATATAATTCGATTTGTTTTGAGTACAGTCTATGAATTAATTGTTTTATTATTAAGATGAAAACCTAAATTGTTATATTTGTTTTGGTAGAATTTTGAATTGAGAAAATGGCGATAGTTTTTCGAAGTTATTTATTTATTATATATATATATATATATATATATATATATATATATATATATATAATTAATTTATTTTTACATATTATTTTAATATTTTTTTTATAATATTACTTTCCTGTATTTTTTTAATGTATTATAATAATTGGAAATATTGATCTGAATATTGTAAATATTTGTATGTAATATGCTTTTAATAAAAAATTCGTCTTTAAGCTGAATGTATATAAAGGATTATAATTTTAATTTATACTTAAAAAAACAAGCTACACGTATGGCATATTTTCATTGCTACTCTTATATAATATATACGCGTATATGTTTTAAGGGTGTCGAGTGTCGATTAAATATTCCATCCGAGGTGTGTCGGAATATTAAATTAACACATATCAGAGCAAACTTCGTCGAATGTCGGGGAAATTATTAGCTCAGTTCGCCGTCGAAAAACGTTAAGTGTCATTTTAAGCGATGCGTGACTAAGAGGGCCGCCTCTAGCGTGCTAGATATGGAATTGTCGAATAAAATCTCGCACGAGCACATTGCTCGGTGTCGTTTCGAAGAGAACACTACGTGCTTATTTGAATAATTCGCTCATAAAATAAAATAGAACATTGCAGTAAATTTTAAATGGAAGCGGAACGGGTGGACCTAGTGGGCGGCGGTTGAGGGCGGTCTTCGTTAAACGTCGACGAAGTGGGCGGATTGTGGGCGGTGTGCGTTTTGGTTTGGGGCGCTGACTCGCGCTCACTATGTAATTACTTGTTGTGAGCGAGGGGCACTTAAACGTTTAACTGCGCTCTCGTTAGCCAAGGGTAAACGTGAACGAGTGCCCTGCAAGCGATTCGTTTCACGGCTTTCAGTTTGCTCATTTTATTTATTTATTATGTTTTTTTTATATGTACTACAACGTATATATCTATCATATATATATATATATATATATATATATATATATATATATATATATATATATATATATATATATATATATATATAGATATGTATTATCGTTGGACGGCTGTAAGCGTCGTTTTATAAAATAGCCATGCGCCGCTTTCTATTTTTCATGAAAAAATAAAAGATTTAAACGATCGAAAATTGTTTTTTCTTACGTGTTTACGGTATAGTGTTTCATAATATAAGTATTATTTAAAGCTTTAAATTGTCCGATATTGAAAGAGAATATTTTTTTTATTAAATCTAAACAATGAGTATATATTATACCATATACCAGAGGTGCCCAAGCTCCTTCATAGTCTGAGCCATTTTTCAAAATTTGAAATTTTTAAAGAGGTATGCAAAAAAGATTCTTTAAAAATAAAAATGTAAAGGGAATTCGGGTATATTTATTGAGAACCACAAATAATCCTTCAAAGAGCCGCATATGGTTTACGTAGTTTGGACATACCTGTTATATATTATATATATATATAGAAGAAAAATTAAAAAAAAATATAGGACTAAATAAAATTAAAGTATAATTAAATATTATTAAAACGGTATGAAAAAAGCAATGGAACGAAAGTGCATTTTTAATTTATATTAAATATAGTTTGAAGTAAACATTCGAATATTTTTATAATTCTCAATCATATAGGTATCACTTCCCTTTTTTAAGAAGTAGAACTGCTTAAATTGTAGCAAGTGTAAATTGAAATGTCTTTTAATATGGAATACAATTTCATTACAGTCGCATGAAATCGTAATTGTGTATGTACTATGGTACAATTTGCCATTTTATGGTACACCAGAAATACTGAACGTTCCTCTGCACTGGTACAATTGCACTATCCACGGTTGTCTAACTGCGGATTCACACTGCACAGTTAACTACAATTTATATACATTTACCCAGTTTCAACTAACAATTGTTCTGAGAAGATAATAAAAAAATGTATCTTCTGGATATTGTGATCGTTGCAAATAAAGGCAATTGTTTCTGGTGGCGGAATTGTCTTTTACTGCACGCTAAATGTTCGTTCATTTCGCGTCGCGCCACGTTATCTTTAAAAGACTAACATAATGTGTATGTAATTTTTCTTATTTAATTCAAAAGTTTTTTTTTCTTTTTTTATCAATTCTTGAATGGAAATTTAGTCGGGAATTTCTCCGGAGACTGTGATGTTATATATCAAAGTAACCTTATCGCATTTCGAGTCGAGTTCGCTTTCTTTTTTCGTTTTGTATAATTTAAATTTATATACTTGCACATGAAGTTTCACATCGTCGGGAAACCTCATCAATCTCCACACACGGCTTGATAGTGTAATATTGTCTCGCTTTGTGGAAAGTACATATTCGTTTATGCGCACGTGAACGCAGATAACTAAAGCCAGTATTCTAATTCGTTATGGCACTGTTTGTAACTAAATGCATATTTGCTCGTCTGAGCACAAGTTTTATGGCTGCATCAGGAAATGCACTCTTAATCGCGATGGCAAACAAGAAAACTTTGTCTTTACGAATCAAATGTTTCGATAATCAATATTGTAGTTGCGTAATAAATATCTATATGTATAAAAATATATAGCACATTTATATAAAGATTGAGAACGTCTGTGTTAGCTATGCACTCTCTCTCTATCTTTATCGACGAGTTTAGATTTGAATAATTCAAAAGGTTTGAAGTAGATTCGGGTACGGTTCACCAACTGGACTAACACGGTTAGTTCTCTATAATGGACATTACCATTTGCCGATGATCCCTTTTTCCTCATGTTTGTTCCTTTTATTTTTGATACCCGAACAAAAACGATTCGTATACAGTTGTATTACAGTGAAGGATGAAACGGTCGATATTCGGGATGACGTTAACGACTTCCGAAATCATATTCGAAAAACTTGTTTATAATAAAATCGTATGATATGTATCATATTGTATCTGATAGTAGTTTTGATTTCATGCTGTATATCAACTCTTTGTAGTCAAGAGATGCCATTTGATCACTACTTGGATTAATGCGAAAACTCGATGACTATTTGCAAATTTCCACATTTTTATATAATATTATAAGGTAAAAAATTACACCTTTTTTTGTTCAAATTTGATAATTTTGGAAGACTAGTAACTAAATCTCTATAATCATAAAACAATAAAACGATAGCGTAAATCAGTATACCTCAATACTTTTATGTTTTTTTTAAAGAAAATTTATGTAAAATATCAAATATCAATATAAAATATTTACTTATATATTATAGATATTGTATTATAATATTTATTGCAATGTAATCGAATAGTAGAATTTTTTTTCAGAATAACATATATAACATGTCTCTATGCATCTGTGTCATCAAGTGTATCGAAAATTATCGATGGAACGAGTAATGCATTTTCAATTAAAACTATTTATCGTGCTCACATTTCATTATTGCATCTACATTACCGCAAATTCAAATATAAATTTTTAATATTTGCACGACATAATTTTCATTGTAGCGACATTATCGGACCAAACCGGCGAAAACGGTCGACACGTGTGCGCGATAGCGATTACAAGGCGAATAAAAAAATATTTATTCAGACCAAAAGTAAAAAAAAAATAACGAAAAAAAAAGAATGAAAAAAATCGTTCGTTGATGTTCAGAACTGATTTTTTTACGCATTCGTGCCACGTGTTGAAACGCGTGGCACACGGTCTGTCGTCGACGTGACACTTCTTTTCCCACTATTTTCTTTTTTCATCATTTCCCTTTTTTCCAGCTTGTTTTTTTCCCCTTGTCTGCAGGGTCGGCTTTCGTCCTTCTTTTTTTTTTATTTTCCTTCCGTTTTTCCACGGTCCTGGGATATTTCGTTCTGTCGTCGTCGTGGGTCTTTTCGCGCAGCTTCTTTTTCTGATTTCTCCAAGGAAAACGTTCATTTGTCACCGATATGATATTTCGCGTCAAGTGGTACGCGCTCGTTAATCTTCATCCGTTGCGCGTATAGCGAGGGCTTCACTCGCATATTACGAGATCACGCTTCCATAATTCATCAAATATTACTTTATCCTTATGGGTATGCGAACGTACACACGTAAACACTCGTATATATTATATGTGAGTGTGTTCAGTTATTACGTATATTGATCAAACGTGTATCGCCCGTCAAAACACGTTTGAATAATATATTCTTTAGAAGAAAAAAAAATATAAAAATGATCAATCACATTCTGATACGCCTGAAATTTCAAACTTGAATGTAATACGCGTAACACTATTGGAGCATTTCTGGAGTGCTATATTTTGAAATACCTGTGAATTATTACTAGCATATAAATTACTCTCAAACTTTTATCGGAAAAAATATTAATGAAGTTAGTAAACATATATATATATTATTTTTTAAAATACTATATTTTTTTTGTTCAGAAGCCAGCTGTTAAAATCGAAAGAAATCGACGCAAAATTGGATCGTAAATGCTGAAATATTTTATATGAAAACATGTAGTAATAAATTGAACGCTGACATCGTAAGGGTGTGTATTTTAAGTTGTAAAAATTATTCAAAATTAAATTGTAAAAATAAGGTAGCATTCATTTGACCCCGTTGGCGGCGGCGCTAGCATTTTATATATATGATTGTAATATATATTGGAATAATATTTTAAATTATTAGGTGTATACAGACTTTAACAGTACTGTTTAATTCTAGTTATGGTATATTCATTATCAAATTTTTATATATAAAATTGAATTTAATTATTAAAAAAAAAATGTTTTTTTTAAGTACATAAATTAAAAATTATAGATTTTTTTCGTATTTTATAGTATAATGTAAACTTTGTACGTAACTCAAAACTATTTCCGATTGTAAAGACGATGATATCAATAAACAACAATGTAATTACATCGTTTGATATTTCAATATTTCAAGATTATGTTAATTGAAACGCGTCATTTGATATCTATTGTAAAATTACAATGTTCCTAATATGCCGTTTCATATGTAATAAGATTACAAATCGTTTTATGTGCGATAGTACCTATGCGAATTAGTTATTTTGGTACATTTCAAAACTTTCTGTTATCATTGTTTAGTCCGATAATTTGTGCTTGTGCGCCCTTGTCTAATGTGAAATTTCGGCGGCACCAACCTTGGCTTTTTGATATGTATCCATGGAACCTGTGCGAATAGTGTTTGTTAGTCGTTTGAGTCGAACAAATTTTATCTAATGCGCGTTATCATTTCGAAAGTTTGTGCGTCAGTTTGTTTATGCGGAATTAATCCTCTTATTGAATTAATCTCGTCGCCGATAGACTGGTTAATTAACCTTATTACTTCGGGGACGCTTTGAAGTGATCTTAATTAAAATTCATTCCGAGCGAGAAACGCACCCGAATCAATTTCCAATTTGACGAAACCGAAGAATTGCCCACCTTATATATACTATAATATATATACACAAGGGCTCGATTTTTGTTCGAATTTTACATATATGTATAATTCTTAGTTGAATAAAGCCGTTGTGTTTATTTTTAAAGATATATTTCGTTAATCGTCTGAATGTTATTATGACGTTGGATTCATTATGATTAATTTTGAAATTTTAATTTTTTTTATATTTATGTAAAAAATATTACAAAATTGAAATACAATGTTCGGACATCACAATAGAACATGTGTAACTTTTTATAGCTTTTTAAGTATGTATGGGATAATGTATGTTACGTGCATTAGGTAAAGTATAGTTTCGCTGAAAATCCCCACGTGTATGTATTATTACGTTTTTCGTTATACGCAATAATGTGAAGCGTTCGAGAAAAAGTTGAATATCACCGCTGAAAAGCCGAAGATAAACCACTGAAAACAAATTTACATATATATGGAGCATCTATTTTTCCTTGTCCACTGATATTTCCATCTCATTCTTCTTTGGCAGGGTTGTGAAATCAGTGTATGCGCTTTCGAGTTTTCGATATCAATATGCTATTTATTATAAATGTATATTGTGAAATAAAATTATTAAGTGTTAATGAATAATAAGAGCTGATGCTAATAAACGTGAATATTTATGTTATATATAAATTTATTAGTTTCTTCTTCTTCTTCTTTAAAAAAAAGTATTTTACGTACGTTTTTTTTCTTTTTGTTAAAATCTAATTTATAAATCACGGTTAACACAATTTTGTAATTTATTTTTTATTGTTTTGAAATATAAATTGCTTACATTATGTCATTTTTCTTTTGACATCATTATCAGATAAATATTCTGAAGAGATTTTAATTTGCATTTTTTTATAACAATTGTGTCTAAATTGTATTCCTTGTTTATGCAATAAACAAAATATGCTATCAACTTTTATGCCGTTGAATAACAAAGATTTTCTTAGAATATTAATTTTTATTTACAATTATGCTTTTTATTATGTTTATCTATGTATGACTTTGAATCTAATTTTTGACGTTTGTTAAAATTGGTTTTGAAAACTTAATGTTTTGAGAATAGTTTTGTCTTTCATTACACGACCCTGCTTTTTAGGCTAGAGCGGAAAAATATAAAAAATGCCAAAAACTAAAACCGTAGCCCTCGGTTTTTCTTCTGCACATCGTCCGCGTATGAAAAAAGGGAAATTTACGACGCTCGTAAAACGGTATGAACGCGTAATAAAAAGGAAAACAACTTGTTACTTCATAAATATATACAATCGCCCTCGAACCGGCCGTAACGCAAATACGCTATATAAATATGAGAGAATACGCGCGCTGCAAAATAAATACGGAAAAGCTTCGGAAAAACTCGTCGGGTGGCGAGTGGGCGGTAGGAAAAATTTTCCAGAGAAAAATCCCGATCGCCTTCGGGGCCGCTTCGGCCACTTTGGATTTTCCGCTCTTTCTCATATATTTTTTCTTCGAACAAAACCAAAGCGTACAAAAAAAAATAAATAAAAATACGACAAAGAGAAGAGGCGGGGGGTAGGGGGGTGGCAAAGAAAAGCAGTTTTCGAATCGAGATAATAAGAAAGTTGGAAAATTTACGCGTTCGATATGAAAATTTCGAGTCGTGCGACCGCCGCCGCTTCGAAGATGAAATATTTTATGCGAAATTTTCTTTTTGCACAAGCGTTTATTTTGTTTTGTTTGTTTTCGTTTCTAAAATTCACATTCTTGATAAATATCCTTGGGTCGGAATTATATTGTGTGTTGTATATTGTCGCGTCGTTTTGTATGTTACGACGTTCAATTTCAAAACTGCGTTTATAAACCAAGTTTCGAAAATAGCAAAATATGAATTATTGCGTTTCATAAAACGGTCAAATACTCATATTTTTATTTGTACTTTTCGATATGAATTTATATAACACAAAATATTTTATAGTATATATTTTTTTTCTTTTTCTGTATATAACGCAATCCCAACTATTAAGTTGTGATTTATTTTAAATAATTTAAAAATATTATTTGAATAGATATATTATACCAATCAATCATATTATATTGAGTAGTTTATTGATACGAATATTTCGATAATTTGTATATATAAAATGAATCGTATTCTGTTTCTATTTTGTATGAAATATATTTTCGATTTCTGCACGAGATTGATGCGAAAACTCCGAGTCGCGCTTACACGAAAAATCGGTCGTTGAAAATTTACGGAAAAAGCGGGAATTTTAATTCGAAAAGTTTGTTCCTCTTTCTGTAATGCGAAAAGAAACTTGCTTAATCGATTTTGGGCAATTTGTAACGCCCGTCCGACCGCAGCCGCAGCCACGAGGCACCGTCACCGCAAAAACCTTCTTCCACAATTCAGCGGGATTATTTCAGAAGTTATTAAGGACGATCCTTTCTTTATCCCTTCGAGCGTCTACCGAGAAACGGTTCGAAATTATTCTTTTAAAAGTAATAAAATAAAAAAGGAGCACGAACTATAACGTGGAGAAAATTATGCGAAAAGTTGTGCTTCTTGAGCGTGCCGAGCAAAAGCAAAAAAATGGGAAATGCGATTATAAGCGCCGTTATTTTTATTACTCGGCCTCGGACCGTTTTACTTAATGCTCCGTTGTAAAGGTTAATAAAAACCCCTTTTTGCAATTACGACGATAATAACTCGTTAAAAAATGTCTCGCCCACGGCGATATCCCTTAATTTTTATATCGTTAATCGCGTTACTCTTTTCTTTGTTTTTTTTTGGTGTAAGAAACGTTACGAAAAAAAAGGTTGGTGATCCGTTTAGTAATTAACATATTGCGAGCGGCTTTTCCGAAAAGTTTTGCGGGCGCACAATTGAAAACGACCCCTCTACAAAAGGGCGTGTACAGATATTGTTGAAACAACAAACAATGCTAACCCTTTCCTTTCCTTTCCCGGTGTTTCTTTGCTGAAACCGAGTGAACTTTGTTTTGTTTACAGACTACGTGCCCAACGTGTTAATTTGAGAATAAACCTTGATTATAACGATTTTCATTTTGGTTTTTATCATATAAAAATAATATGCGAAGTAAATTTTGAAAGTTTTTTATATTATTAATTACTATTTATGATTATTTTTGTAGAATATTGAGATAGATAACATTTTTAAATGAAAAATGACACGATTTAATGCTACTTTTTTTAAATCATGATTAACATCTTGATTTTAAATAGACGTTTTTTCCAAAATATATTGAAAAATAAACGCGATTTATAATATAGTCAGAGCTATATTCGAGGGTGTTAAGAGGCTGTATTCTTACAACGCTTGATTAAACGGGACATTATGTAAGAAATTTAATATTTTCCACTATCGCACGATCGGGCGTCGCCGTTTAAGGGTTAAGCATGAGGGCGAAAAGGAAGGAAAAAAAATGCTGCGCGAGGAGAACACACCGAAAAAAGTCGTTGTTTGAAAAGGAGGCGTGAAAATTTCACGCCGAAGAGGCTTTTTAACACAATGGCCGCTTCTCATCACTCAGACGTCGAACAAAAGCGACGTCGGAAGGGCCTAAAATACCCCACCGAAAGGAAAAAAAGGAGTTCATTCGGCGTGGGAGGGTTGTCGAAGAGGGTTAACACGCAAACGGGATGCGTTTAGGGGTGACGATAATGTATTTTTTATTCCCGATTTGAACGAATTTTCTCTTTTAATCTATTATGATGATAAGCCGATTTCTTATGACATAATTACAATGGTTAAAGAATGATAACTTAATAATAAAATAATTTTAATACTTAAAACTATTTTATTCGTATTTTTTAATACACACTTTATAAGAATTATATTATATTGATAATCTATTCTAAACAATATATTTTAATTTTTAAAATAGTATGAAAAATATTTGGTAACCCTGTTTTTTTTAACCCATTACCCTCGACGTTACAATGAGCACGCTAATGCACATTATAATGTTACGTGCGATGGCCTAATAAACGCGTAGAATTATGATAGCATATGAAGTGTGAACGCAGCTTAAGGGTTATTTCGAGGTTCCACGAAATTTCACGTCTCCTTTCAAAAGTCTTGGTAATTTTTACACGTCACTATGAAGAAGTCTGACTTGTGATTCTTTCTACATCGTTTACGTTTGAATTGTTCATTTTTAACACATTAATAGCTGCTAAAATTTTTAAACAGAGGTAAATTTATATTACAAATATATTTTTATTCACTTTTTTTTATGAAAATACAATTTTGTAACTATTTAAAATATTAAGTTCTTTTAGAATTGTTTACATTTTAAAAATTTCACGATTATTCAAAAGCAATTTAATGATTCAACATTATACGTAGTTAAATGTAAATTTTATGCGACTTAAAAAACTGATTTTTTTATTATTATTGAGTACCTTCTCATTAAAAAATTTAACGAGCGATAACTTGTGCATATTCAACATCTTAAACGAGAAATTCTCGTGACCAGTAACAGTGGAAATTCATTAGTTTTCGCGAAACTCGTAACTAACCCTTCAAAATTATCGACCCGACGACCCGGTTTCAACACAGGGGATTGCCTTTTGCACTTCATTTTTTTTACACAATATTTTTTTTTTTAAATTTTATTTTTGTTACTACGTGTATTAATTTCAAGTGAAAGCTACTAAATGTTAGGAGGTCTTCCTTCTTTTGACCCTTTCAAATTTACCGAAGAAAAACGGAGACAACCGCCATAAATCGGCGGAAAACTGATAACAAAAAAGCGAGGACGAGTTATTGAGAGACGCCTTTGAAAAGTACACTTGCCCTGGTTTATAGATTAGTATGCTGAATCACGCGATCATAAATGTCTTGTAATTATTCACTGGAAATTTTCCGGAAAAGGCTCTCGCATAACGGAATTAGAACGTTATGAAAAATGAGAATTTTTATTTAAAAAAAAAATGTAGAAAACGATAGGTCACATGAAATTGTGCGATGCGAATTCACGGCAAAATACAGTTGTAGTCAAAATAAAATTAAAAATAATTCAAGTCAGACATTTCGACACGTAGGAAAGAAACCATAATTGCATAGAAAAATATTTAGATACGTTTCAGCATTTGCATTTTATGCTAATGTGCGTTTGGAGAAAAACTTCAGCAATTCAAAAGAGCAGACGCGAAAAAAAAGGCTTTCGAATAATTTTTTTTTATCCAGTGTATCTAACCTCTGATAACATAATAATGTTTCGTCTGATTTGAATAATAATCAGTTTATTATTCAATTTCGTATATAAAATTCGATTCTCGATGAAAATTTCATTTATTTAATAAATAAACGCGTGTCTTTTCAACGAATTGATAATGAATGCATTTTATCAAAACGATGCTGAAATTATTGTTATTAATATTTTACTTTTTCCATTTTTAGATTTGTAATTTATAATTATGATCTTATTCTATAGTTAAATTTTTTTAGTGAAATCAAAAATATTAATAATATATAGAAAAAAATGCGCATATTCATAGTCTTAGTTTTTTATCAACATTTCATAAAATATTTTTTTTTTCAAAAATATCATATTTTATATGAATCCCCTTTGAAGAGCAAAATTTTGTATAATAAAAACTTTTGATATCGATATGAAAAAAAAATTAAATTTGGTTATTTGGTTATTAATTATTTCTTAATATTAAGCAGGCGTATTTATAGTACTTCTGTTATTATTAGATAAATTTAATTTATTTTTTTTATTTGAATTTTTAATTGGCATTGGAAAATTTCTATGGATATATTTTTCCATGTAGTTAAAATAATTCACAGCAATAAAAATTAATGCACGGCAATAAAACGGCAATCAACGTTTTACAAAAATAATGTGAAATATAACAATAATAATGTGAGCGCGTGCGAAAGCAAAGCCGCAGTGCATTAAACGAATACCGTTTTCTGTTTGAGGAAAAAATCGGAAAAACCTTCGGAAAATGAAGAAATAAAGCGGAATGTACGGGAAGTATTAAAGCGCTATCAAATGCGACAAGAAAATTACCCGTTCGCTCGTTTGTGCCGTCTGCGCTGCGCTGAATGCATTTTATTGCGTTACAAAACGCGATGGTAATTCCTATATTTATTTATCTGGCATAGCACAGGATGGCCCCAAAAAAAAACGAACTCATGTTTATTAAAAAAAAAAACTGTGCGTTATTTCTGATAATTTATGCTGGATATGCGATTGTTAGTTTATATACACGCGAACTGATCAGGCTGTAAATGTTTGAATCCGTTTTATTGCTTTATAACTATTTAATTGTTGTTAAAGGTATTTAAAATTCAAATTTTTTGGGTCGATTAATAATAGACAAATTTGTATAAATATTATATTTTTATAACTTAGATATAGTGGTTTTGCTTATGATATGGAAATTTGCTATTTTCATATTTTTTTTTTGCATTTTATGATGTTTTTTTTTTGTCGAGCATTCTCTGTTGACCCATTGGTTGGCGCGTTCTTAAATTACAATACAGCGCGGTCCCTAACATGACATCGCCATATAATATATATTTATACTTGTATATAAAAGCGTGTATACTATAACGAAGCAACAAGACTATGAGGGTTTTCCTTCGATTTTTTCTTCGCTTTTTATCCCCCTACCGTCGGTCCCTTTTTTCCAACGTTGTGTGACTTGAATTTACGGCTCTAGACACTGATCAGGAGTCACTTTGCATAATTGCATCTGTGTACTTTTATCCCATCCTTTATTTAGAACGTTGACGTGTTTCTTTTTTTCCGTTCCGACATCGCTTTTAGAACGTTTTATATTGTAAACTATGTTCGTTTTCTTTCATTTCGCTATATATATATATATATATATATATATATATATATATATATATATATATATATTTTTTTTTTTTTTTTTTGTGTTACATATATCTGTTTATATTCGTAGTTGTGAGGATAAATTAGATCAATGCATACTGATTCAAATAAAGTTTTTTTTAATATCTATATATACAATCGTGCTTTAAATTTTCGTTATCTGTATTAATTATATACTGAAATATAAGTAAAATCGAATCACGAATTTTGAAGGATCGTGACAACGTGGTTATTGGTTACAAAAAGGACACTTTTTTTCACGGCGATAATTTTGAATTTCTGAGAACAACAAACAGCCATTAGACTGGGATTTTCTTTATTATATTATAAAAAATCAAAAGAGACGAGGTTGTTTTCGAGCAGAGTGAGAAAGGGTGCGTCACCAGACAGGGAGAAAGATACACACGGCTTGTCGCGAAATCACGTCCCGATATAATCGCTCCCTGCAGATTATTCAAATTCGGATCGTGATCGGTGTACGCGATTTCATTACGAATAATCGCATTGGGATCGTAATTGGCGTGACGTACACACGTTCGCTCGCACACTTCCATTTGAAATTATGTAGGTATATTTTTACTTTGAGGTCGTTGACGACCCCATTTGTCGCAGAATCGACCCGTCTCCTGCAACGATCCACGAGTCTGAGGGGTGGGCAAAAGGGATAAAGTGAAAGTTTCTCTAGGCTTTCGAGGGTCTCTGATCAATCAAACCGTATCTAGAGGGGCAGGTGTGCTTTCGTAGCCAATTGTCCGTGAGCTTCTGTCCTCTTAATTCGCCAGTGGCGAAATATCCCTGGTGACGAGGGGAGAGCTTTCCATATTCTATTTTCGATTTTAATTGTTCAATCTTAACAAGGCAGATCTTATTTTATCAAGATATTATTAAAAATTAAATAACACGATTATTCCTTTTATTATAATAATAAAATATAAAAGATGATATTTTATGTTAATATAATATTTACATAAATTAGATTTAACTTTGTTAGTTTTGAAACATACTTTATTTTAAATTAAATAATCGATTTTTAGATATCAATGTTACGTACATGTATATCGAAACGTAATGTAAACCCACACTTAATACGTTTAATTAGTATTCAGAAATAGTGCACTTTGAATACGATATTTCATTTGATACAGTGTAATTTGTTTGGTCTTAGATAGTTATCTTTCAGATCTAATTTAATTTGTTGTTGTCTAATATAAATTGCAAACTGTTGTAAATTGTTAAATAAAGAATTTATATATTTATATAAAATTATATATTATAATATTTTTTTTTAATATAAATATTTTACATAAAAGATCGATTTTTCTCTTATAACACTATAATTTTATTATACAATATTCGTCGCTTCTAAATAATATCTGGAGACACTCTTCAAAAACTAAATATATATTTTAATCGGATTAAATTTATTTAGATTATGAAATTAGATACAGTGCAGCTCGGGTCGATCGCAACATCTCAAATTTCGAATATTCAACTTTGGAAAGTCGAAGCATATCTTTTAGTCTCCCCCTTGGTTTTTCCCTTCCTCTGCTTAATGAGATTATACGATCATGTTCAGTGGTGCGAACATAACGGATCTTCGGTTAAATGTACCAAGAAAGTGATATACTATACATTTATTGTGTTTTTTTTTTCTTAGCCTTTTTGCTTTTCTTTTATAACATAATATATTTTTTCTTTGTAGTGTATTTTTTTTTTGCTTTACTATTTTCTTTTGTGCCGATAGTTTTTACTGTTTAATAAATTGTTTACAAATATTCGGTTTATATTCATGAAAATTATTTTTGTTTTCTCAGAATTTTCCTTGTTATTCTTCTATAAATTTTTCATATGTAATGTAGCGAGATGTTACATTGTATATTTAACATGTTCTTTTTATTTATAAATTGAACATATACGATATTTTTATGATTTCATTTTTTAAAAATCATTCTTTTATGTAATAATTCTATCGATGTTTCCATTAACTTTTCCATGCATTAAATTCAATTCCAATATTTTATATGAAATCAATATCTAATAGAGGACTCGTTTTCGAAAAATTGTCGACAGATAGAATCTTTTGATATTTAAATAATAGATATTTTTATTGACTATTTATTCGCTGTTTATATTTTTCTTTATAAAAATCATAAATATAAATAGTATTTACTCAATTTTAATATATTATACTATTATTATAAATATTAAAAAATCAATTAAATAATAATTATAAAATGGATGACTATTGTTTTATGAAAAATTATATTGAAGTATGATTTTATGTATCAGTGTTATATAAAAAAAATAATAATATAGCAATTGCAATGTTTATTCATTCGAACATATTTTTTAAATATATAAATTGATAAACGATAAATATACATAATACATAATAATAGTGATATATTTGAAGTGTTATGTCGTATTTTCGTTGGATTAATAGCATACGATGTACTTTATATGTAAATTATATACGGTGACATTTCTAGAACGTCGATAGCGAATGTTATGTCAATTTCGTTAATGGACACTGTTCGTTTCAAAAAGCGATCCGATAACGCGCTCCGTGAATGACTTTGGTGGGCGTTTCACTTCACACCTACACTACAGAAAGTGTGCCTCAGACCCTGCCCTCGAAAGAAACGAACCTAATTTACCTATAAAAAGGAAAAGAGGCCGTGCAAGTAACACCGGCGTAAAGAAATTTGCCCGTTTCGGTGTGTGTTGTCGATTTTATGCAATAAGACGCCGGACGACAAAATGCGAATTATGGTTGCGAACGAATTCTTTCACGGTTTTAATATGTCGTTAAAGCGAACGGTGTCGTTAATCGATATAAAAATATTCGAGTTTTCGAATTAGATTAGACAAAAATGAGATGAAAGTGAAAAGAATTAGATTTAAAATTTTCTTTGTATAAATATATAAATATATATATATATATATTTTTTTCTTTTTGTGTAAATATAATGAGGAAAATTTGTGTCGAATATTATTATATTTTTCATATATTAGTACAAAAAAAAAACAATGCAAATAATGATTCTAAGTAGATTTTCAATGATATCATATATGTTTTATTATAAATGATGATAGAATAAATATGACTAATATTTTTTTATTCGATATAATTTGTTATGTTTATTTTATTTTTAGACTTCCGTTTTTTGTAGGCTCAAATATATAAAAAAAAAATATTTGCGATATGTTTCATGTTTTCATTTATTCATTACGACAACTTAATAACGTATTTATTTTGTAAATGAAAGTAAAGAAATAGATTTTATCTAATAAAATAACAGCCAACTGTTTTTAAATTTTAATTATTTTTTATATTAATTTTCGTTTTTTAATCACTCGATCTATTTATTTTTAAATTTTTTATCTGCTTACTATGCGTAGTTTTATAAGTATTAAAATGAATATCAACTTATTTTTTTAAATTAGGTATCTAACTGTCTTTAAATTAGCAATAGTAAGAAAAATAAAAACGCGTTGTTTATTGAAGTTTCTTTGTTCTCTAGTAGTGTTGAATTTTATGAAAAAAAAAAACGAATGTAAATAAAGATGAAAACTCATACAAATTGAAAAGATATTAAAAGATATTCTCGAGATGAAACGAACAATGGCTTCGAGACAACATCCATCCGCTTGTTTGTCCCTTTGGATTTTCCGTTATTTGTACGGAACGGAACGGAAACGCGTTTGTTGTTCGCCGCACGGACGGACTGTGAAAAATCGAGAAAATCGCCGACTGGAAACGGGAAAATTGCGAAAAATTCAGAATGCAATTTCTTAACTTTAACATCGAAGACGGGAATCGAAAAAAAAAGGAAAATGGGGTGCGCGGTGTGGTGAGACGGAACCGGATGAATCGTGGAAAGCCGGTGAAAAACCGTTCGAGACGAGAAGCGACGCAAGAAAATCCCCGAGTCTTGTCCGCGGACTGCGTCGTTTATTTTAAAACCGACATCGTAAACGGAACGGGCCAAGGAACGCCACTGGCTTTTTCGCATCTGCACGATTCTGAAAAATCGCATTTTTCAGCATCTTTACAAATGACCTCAATTACTCGAGCATTTGTTTCAGTCGTGCCGGCTAGTGTGTTAAAAACCGAATGAATGTCTTCAGAAAGGAAAAAAAACTCCTTTCTTCTCTTTTAAACTGTTTTTTTTTTATCTTTAAATTGATTTATGAAGTCCATTATTAAACGTTAAAATTCGATGTTATATAGTTTTTTTTTTCAAAAACAAAAAAATCTAAATTATATGAAATTGTGGATGTAATATTTTATTTTTGGGAATAAATATTTAATATTTTGAAATATTAGTGTTTATTGTGAATATTTCGATTTAATCATACTTTAAATTTAGGAACAGTTTGATAATAAATTACTACGAAATATTTCGTTAAAACTGTGACATTGAAATGGATAAAAATTTGTCGTATTAATTAGCGGAATCTTTAATAATTTCAAATACACGGGAAGCAGGTGGTGAACGAACAAGTAAAATTTCCCATTAAAATAAATATTTGGATTTAAGTTTTCCGTAATTTTCAATTAAAATCCGACCACAATTAAAATAATACAATTTTTAAATATATTAATTATTTTATTTAAACAATTAGGTTTATATTTGTGCTCTAGATTGATATTAAAGTATTTGAGAAATTTTCTAATTATAAATTTTAAATCATAATATTTATTGTTGTTATATTTTTCTATGTTTCTATGTTCGGATTCAACTTTTTTAATTTCGTATATACGTGATATATGAAAGAACTTTATATAAAATAAATTCTTGAAAGATTCTTAATTTTCTATTGCTTTTCCAAGACTTTTTGATTTTGCAGATGTTTGGAATTTCAAAGAATCACATAATTCAAAATATTTATTATCGAAATTTATATATAATTAATACAATACATTCAGTACGTCTATTTTCATTTGTACTATTTTATTGGAAATCCGTTGTATCTTGTTAATTTGGTTTTACCATAAATTGCGTATATAGCCTTTGTGCTCTTCGCATGTTCCCGTGTTTAAAGCAGTCAGCTATTGCGAAACTTGACAGTGACACATTTGACATTATAGGGTTGAGCACGATTCAGGCATTCGAAGGGTTAACTTCGTATGCATTACAATTGGTTACCCATCGACTATTTACGTTAACGTCCACGAATTGTATCGTAATGGTACCCTTTTTAAATAGAAAACCCCTTATAGTCTATGACGGGGGGAGAGGGGTGAGTTTTGGGGATTTTTAGGCGTGGTGCTCGCAAAAAGAAAAAAAAAAGAAAATGCGAGGGGGGGAGTAGGAGTTGTATGGCGCCATTTGCTCAATCCGAAAAAATAACGTTCTATCTTTTCCCGGGTCTTTTCTATAAATTGAATTCGGGTTCATTTGGTTTTTTCTTTTATTATGTCGCTTGCCGGTTCACATCGCATTACGTATTCCCCGCGGTTCTCCAACTGAACCCATTTCTCTCTCTTTCCCCGAGTATATTTTTTCCTTTTTATTCATAAATGTGTATATAGAAAACGTGCTTGTGTGTATGCGCTTTTTTTAGATCATAGACGAGAACTAGGATAACCTCGATTTCTGTAGATCGAATCTATTGAGAATATTTTTACCCAGAGTTTATGATTTATTTAGATCTTTTTTTTTCGCTCTCGATTCTTGGGTTGTGTTTTTGTGCTTTGATTTATATTATGCTGGAAAGTTATGAAGTCAGATGAAGAAAAAATAAAATAGTTATTGCTTTAATTCTATATATCAAATAGTGATTGCGTTGTGTTTATATGTATAGCATAATGTATTATTTTGCGATAGTATACATTTTCTTAATTTTCATATTATTAATTTATATTGAAATTTTAATTTTAGTATATGTGTATGTTTGAATTATCATAACATCATTTTTACATTACATTTAAATGTAATGTAAAAAAGCCTTATCGATTATTGTTTATAAAATAAGACGAAAATTGTTATTGTATGTTTGTATGTGTGGAAGGTATACATTATTGATTAGTCATATAACAATAAAGTAAATTATAATAGATAGTATTATGTTAAATATTTTGGTATTTAGTACATATTTATGTTTTGTTTCTAAAAAAAAAATAAAACATAAAATCGGGTCGTTCTCCATTTTCAACGGTTGCGTACGAGGAACGCGACGTCACCAGTTCCGGTTTTCCGGTTTAGCTACGTTCTAAATTTACTGTCGGTTTCCACAACCAGGAAATTTAATACACGCAGCTCCGCAGCAATCATAAAAGACTTCCTGAGCTCATTGTGAGGGACGATATTCGCCCGGAAGCAGCGCGAGAGGTCCGCCGGAGGCTCACGTCTTCCAGATAAAGATATTGCTCCCGGGAAGCATCGGAAAATGTAGCCGAGGGATGACTATGGGGGTGTATATCTAAAAAGTGATGTGGTGGTATGGTTGAAACGCCGGAATGTGGCGAAGACACCGACGGTACACCGCATGAAATATGATCTTCAGCGACTGTCGTGACAGGTATTGAATTATCCTCTGGCATACGTTTCATGGAAAACAATGGCCTCCGCTCCGGAACAACGGTCGTTGTAATCGTAGATATTTCACGATCATTCCGCCAGTTGAATGTTTTAAATGTCTGCGTGATAGAGGTTTTTTTTTTATTTTGTCTTCTTTCCATTCCACTCGTCGCTTTATTAAATTAAAACATTTTTGAAAGCTTTCAATCTTCTAAAGAATATCTCAAAGGAGAATTTGCATGTAATTTCTACGCTCAAGATTTATTTTTATATAATGTTCAAAAAAAATATTTTAATATTACCATCTAAATTCTAATTATTTTATATTGAATTAAAATTAAACAGTATCTTTTCAAATAATCAATTAATTTTTCACATATTCGATTTTTCTAATTAAAATTAATTTTTGTTTTAATCAATTAGTTATGAATTACATTTAATTAAAATGTAGATTGTCACGTTTAATAATATAAATATTAATGCACAAAATAACAATAAAATCGACTAATGTTTCAGTAAACTGTTTTTATACTCAAATAGATTCTTAAATTAAAGTCATAAATAACTAATGTTTAACATTCAATGTTTCCATACAACGCGGATCTATCGAAATAGCGCAAATTAAGCAATATTCTTGAATATTTGATATCGCATTCGGTCGGCCGAAGTTTCGACGTCGTATAGGAAAATTTCTTTCAGTCATGAAAAAAGATTTAATAATCTCGATTATGCCCGACGAAGGGCGTGCGTTCGTTCAATTTATTTTTAATCAGAGCCCTTCGAGAACATAACGAGAAAACAATGGACGTGTAATCTCGACCGTACGCGTTTAAGATACGTGCGAGTTGCGGATCGGGCTTGTTCTCATCAATATAAATTTTCATTACATACACCTTTTGCTGGAGAGGGTTGCTCGGTTTGAATATCACGATTACATGTATATATATATATATATATATATATACATAGGATGATTGCCGTATATAGAGCGTGATCCAAAAATAATACCTAGAGAATAGTACAAATAGTACAATAAATATTCTATGTTTAAATTATTCATGCAGTATATGTTCAATATTCGAAAATAAAATAAATATTTTATGAATATATCACAATATTCGAATAATTTAATGTTTTAATATATTATTTTTTTAATTAATAAAAATTGAATGTTAAACATAAAGGTGGCGAATAAAAACTATTACAAAAATAAATAAATAAATCAATCAATCGAAAGTCGAAAGAAAGGTTTATAGTTGAAAATAGTTATCACATTAGTGATTTATCGCTATATTTATAGCGATAAATGTGGAATATTCGAAAAGTTTTCATTTTAATATTTATGATACATCATCATTGATATTATGATAGTAAATTTGAATGTTTTCGTATTCTATTTATAGATTTTATTATTTAAAATTATCGATTCGTGTAATACTATAAAATAATTATTATATATTTTTTATATTGTAATAACATTATGAAAATTATATAGTTTTAACCGTATATTACTTAAACAATTTTCCTTTGAAAAATAACGTGTTATCTAAATATAAACTTTTAAATATTTTAATTATATTTTGAATATACGTTCATATTTTGGAAGATTAAACAGGTAAAATACCACAGAAAAGGCTTTCACTATAACCGACGAAACCATTTTAACATATTATGCACCATACCAGTTTACTTCGATGCGGTACCGACGTTTATGACACAGTTAAACGATACGCAATGTGCTTTAAATTGATAACACACATACACAACCGTATAAAGCTTCGTTCACACAGATTCGCATAATAATATAATTTATATTTTTTTCAATATTTAAATAAAATGTAAGTTTGTAAGTTTCGCATAATTTAATACCAGTATATGTTTTAATGTGACTGTCGCTTTATATCGCAGAACTTACGATGTTAAGACAAGATCCTACAGCTTTTCCCGTTTTACTGACCTTTGCGGGCGGTCCTTTGCCGTTTTCGAGCCCTTCGTGTAATATAATAATATTACGTGTAAACGGCGCGTGTAACTTTTCCTTTATTGTGGTACGTTTAACTCGCAATAGGACGTTTATTAAACTGCGTCTCGACTCGAACGTGTTGTAAATTTTACTCGTAAATTGCGCTGTAAAATCGATTTACACGTAATATTGTTACGTACGTGCGATTTATGATCTTGTTACGATTGTAACGAGACGTCAAAATGGATGTAAAATTTATGAAAAAAAAAGAATAATAATAATAACAACAATATCCACGAATTTTTCTAATAAAACGAATATATCATATATTGTATTGTAAATTATTAAAATATCAATTTTAACATATCGTACTTTTTATTGTGAATTCATGTAATTTTGTTATAAATATGTATTCGATGACCCATCACGATTAATAAATTCGTTATTTTTTTTATAGAGTCGTTATTTTTTTTTCAAATATATATGTCATTTTCAAATATTAATTATAATAAATTGATATTATAATTACGATATATTGTACAATAATTAAAGGTGATAATGCTGTTTCGAACTCTCGCATTTTGAATAGTTAAATATAAAAAAGTGAATTTACCAGCTTAGCTTTTATATTATTTTATAAATATTTTTAATGAAATTATTATGATTGTGTTTGGCATCATCAGTTTACACGTTGAGAATAGTATCATTGATCCGGTAATATATATCTTCAATCGTGTCGTAACGACATATCGATATCGACAAGGTTATATAATAGTAAGCGACTATTCCTTTCTAATGCAAATTATTCTGATAAAGGACGAAAGAGATAGCTACATTAACATAACTATGGCTGCGGCCATTCCAGAGACTATTACCATCGATATTTTGCGATTGAAACTCACAGTATAAACGATAAAAATCGTCGATAAATCGGTCCTTTTAATTTTATCAGTTTACGCTTTTGGTTTAAAATAGCAAATTTAAATTTGTTTTTGGAATATTAAATTTGTATATAATATTTTCTGTATGAATATAAGATTTCGTATTTCGTTGCATATGAAGTATATGTAATAATGCAGCTATCTATGAATATAAAATATGGTTTCGCAAAATGGCAATTTATAGTCAGACATGTGCTTGTCAGTCGTACAATTTGCCACTTGGAGATAGCCAATAAATTAAGTTTCGTATCAAATGTCGCACCGATACGTACGTGAGTGGAAATATTTTTCTTTTTCGGAAAACGTGAAAATAATAAATCACTCTGACGATATCGTTCGAATTCCGTTTTCGGACGCATATTAAATTATGCATACGGGCCGCGGGGCAATTTGTATAATTTATTTGTGCGATTGGCGAATTTGTCCAATTCGTGTAATAAAATTATGCCGTTCGTCGTTTTCGACTGCTCGTCGAAATTTCACAAAGTGCTCGGGCGCTTTGC
Source organism: Leptonema lineaticorne (assembly GCA_024500535.1). NCBI lineage: Eukaryota > Metazoa > Arthropoda > Insecta > Trichoptera > Hydropsychidae > Leptonema > Leptonema lineaticorne. The sequence continues at coordinate 5,138,311 of JANIJI010000016.1, read as the reverse complement.
GAATTTTGAAATCGTGCGAATTTCTCGTGTGCGAGCGATCATACAATGAAAGCTTCACAACCGCAAGCTGGACAATTAAATTTTCTTAAGAATTTAACCGCTTCACTTGACAAGGGTTGTTCGCGGTGGTAGTTTTGGAATTTCGAGCTCTCGCTTCTAGTTTAATTTATGTGCATGTATTGTATATATATGGTATATAATTGTATCTATAAACTCGATTTAGTATTATTAATTATAATTTTAGTAATATAAATTTATTTTAATATATTATATAATTATATTACAATATTTATTTTAAATTGAAAGCTGCTGCCATTTTTTATAAAAAAAATTAAATATATAGTATTGTTTTTTTTATAATTTTTCTATCGATTATACAAAATATAAGTCAAATATTTATATATAATGTTCATAAAAAACATTTGTATTTTTTTGTGAAAAATGCTAATATTAATTTTATTTAGGGTGATCATGTTTAGTCATGAGACACCGACTTAGAACAATAAAAATACAATATTTTTTTTATGTATATAGTTTACGGTAAATAAAATATAAAACTTATCAATGTCATCTTCTGAAACAATGTGTTTTTATTTTTTTCTTGTGAACTTTAGTTTTTGGACAAAGTTTGTTTTAAGAATATTGTTACTTCTATGTTACACTTAATCTATCGCTTTCTTATTTCTTCAAAAAATAATAATACTTCTAAACTTTACTTTATTATGGCATAAAATGAAGAAAAACTTGTGTTGCTTTGTAAATATTTTTTGACATTCCTAGTGCGTTGTATTATATAATTTTTACATATCTATATTAGTAAGAAGAACGAAGCAAAAAAAAAAAAATAAAAAAAAATAGGTGTATATATAGAAATTTAATATTTATATAAGTTTTCGAATTTCGCCCGGCAGATGTCGACAAGAACGCTCTCGAACGCCATAATCCAATATGTCGGTCTAATTTATCCGGTCATAAATCAACTGAACGTATGCCCTGTGGCGTTTTCAGGCCCTTTTCCGACTGAGCGTTTCTGACGCTTCATATATTGTGTGTTCCTAGCAAAAAGAGTGGCGTGGAAGACGCCATTTCGGGACCTCGCTATTTTGCGACGCCATCTTGCGTCACCGTCGCCATTGCGGTTTTAACGGCGATCTTTATCGTTTTCATAACGCGCTGGCTGTTTTAATGTTGATTTCGGTACAATTTTTAACGTACATTTTATTTTGAGCTTCTTATCTCGCAGATCATTATGTTATATTGTGCAAAATTATTTTTGAAACATCATCATTTACAGCTTTAATTTAAATTATAATTTATTTTAATTTGATTTTGAAATTTTTGATTATTACAAATTCTAAAATTGTCCATGTCTTATTTTAGAACTACTTTGTGACATTTTATATCTTAGACGCGATTTTCGACATCCTTGGAATTGTTCGTAATTATTTTCGTTTTCTGATCAATATTGGGCTCATTTCGAATTCGGCCGGGGCTCGCGTGTGACCGTTTTCTGAATTAATTTTAATTCTATTATCATAATGCCCGACGATTGCAGCCTCATCGATTCGTTATGAAAACGGATAGTATAACTCTTTGAGTTCAAAGGATGTACAAAATTATCCTAATATTGGCTATAAGAAGATTTTTTCTTTTATATATAATTTAATTCACGAATACATCATTTAATAATTTCTTGTATATCGATAATAACATTATAATTATCGTGTTTCACATGAATTAATTTTATATATTTTTATATATTACGTTGATATTATATTATTATTTTAGTTCATTTGCGCTTATTAATATAGACTTTCGGATGCGGGGAACGTAAATGCGGAAATAAAAACCTTCACATTCCTTCTAATTTTTTTCTTCTTCCTAATGTAATACGCCATTTTACCCTGAAATCTTCCGCTTTTCCTGCTTCAGTTTGCTCCTTCTTTGTTTCTTCCGAGCATTTTTGTCTTTTTCATCCGCTGCAATAACAATAATAGTTTCTTTCGTCGTTTCCATCGTCGTCGGCTCGGTTCATTGCGTTTTGCCGTTGAGGTTTTAGCCAGTATAAAACAAAGGTGGTTTCAGATGTAGGAAGTTCGTAAATCTCGCTTATTGTCCTGTTGTTGTTCGCGTAATTGTCTCCAGGGCTAAGCTTTGAAAACCCCTCAAAACCTCATACTAAAGACTGAGTGAACGTCTACGGGATTTAATTTTACCGCATAGATATATAATATTGCCTGTTATACAATATATTGTATTACGTTGTATTATAGAATAGTTGGAAAAAGTTCTTTTAAGTGCTTTCACTGATAATCTTTATGGCGATTTGTTCAATTCGACTATCGTTTTTTCGACCTAATCCCTCGTATTTCTCGATCATTTATTATTTAATTATATTTAATAACAATAAATTATATATATAGTTGATATCTTATTAAATATTTAATTATTATAATACATATATATTTCGCTATTTATTCATCAATGTGTTCATTTGTTACAGGTATGTGCTCGCAATTAATTACGATAATTCAGAATATGTAAGTAAAAACTTTCAAATTGATTATCAAATAATATAAAAAAATATATACAACCGATATAATGATTCTTAAAGTATCATGTATAATTAAATTGTTTATATTTACTTTTCATTTAGTCTCAAAATTAATTAATTTCGTAATGGATTTTTTGGATCTTTCGTCTCTTTTTGTTATTATTTCATTTTTACGATGAAAATTTTAGGTCATATTGTTTTTGAATTTTCCTCAATATTAAAATATATGCTGAAGTGAAAAAAATATGTTTCGATAAAAATGAAAATATTTTTCATTCACATATTCATATTTTTTCCATATTTTTTATTATTATTGAAATCTTTCATATATGTATAATGCATAGATTTTTTCATTTTTATATTTTTTATGTCTATATTTATTTTTAACCGTAAATATTATATAGGTATATGTAAATTTTTGAAGCGCGTTCGGAATACTTTTTTTTTTCGTTATCAATATTTTAAACTTTTATGGTACTTATTATTATTTTTTTAAATATATTTTAACTCAATTATAATCGCAAACAGTTTTCACAAAAACGTAAATAGCGACGGCTTGTTTGCTTTATATTATATAATTTGAAACATTTTACGTTTAAAGTTAAAATTCAACCTTTTCGTCGGTCGCTCGGCTAGCTTTGTTTTCATGATTATAACCACTCAAAGCAAGTTTCGCAAGGTGCTATAATGTTTTACGATGTGGTTCTTTTATCTTTACACCATGTTAATTTTTTTTATATTTTGCGGGGGCTTTAAACAAACAATGATGAAATTATTGATTTGTCAATTTTTTATCATTAAATTATAGCTATATCTAAGACGCAATATTAAATTGCTTTCTGGTACCAATATGACGTTTCATATTGCGTATATTTTAACGTCGTCGTACGTAATCGTGTCGCGAATATTTTATTCGTCGAAAGTTTTCCTTTTGTTGTCACGTCTCGTCTTTTTTTTTCTTTTTCCCCACTTCGCCCCACTCTAGTCGTGCGCGTACTTTTTACGTCGCACTTTTTCCACAGCGGCACCTTCTCTTCCTATCATTCTCGTCGAGGGCTAATTTAATAAAATCCATAAGAAAAATATTGAAAACGGAACATATCCTGAAATATGACTATGGGGTAAAATTTCGTATGGCTCGAGTTTCGGGACGATATTGTGCGTGCGCGTTTCTATGGTATGAGTCGAGGGCGGTTTCGGTGGTTTTAACCGCGCGAAGTCGACTTGGGGAACGTAAATCACGAAACTCTTCGCCAAGAATGGTTTCTGCCAGCCACATTCGGCATCTGCTTTCAGTTTTCAATTTTACCGAGTCTTCACTTCTTCTATTTCTACTTTCTTTATTTTGTTGTGCCTGTCTTCTTTGCTCGTGTTAAGAACGAATGAAGAAATTCTTTCCGGCCATCTGACTAGATTACTGTGTTTTTATTATATATTATTTTTGTTATTTGTTCACTTTTGATCCTATTATCTTTGTTCATTTCGATAAAGTTTCTACTAATTGATTAAAATAAAATTTTAAAAAATATTTTATGGAATCGTCATATAATTTTATTACATAAAAATATGTTAGTTTGTTATAACGTATATATATATATATATATATATATATATATATATATATATATATATATATATATAATTAAAATCATATGAAAAGTTATTAGATTTAATTCTAAATACGGGATTAGAATTAATGTTCAAAACAACTTTGGTTTTAATAACTAGCACCTATAGCCATAAATATAACTTATACTCAACTTAATATGGGTATAAAATATTATACAGCATATTACAAAAATATTTCTGAAGCAAATAGCGATAGAGACATTTTATTATATATATTACTAGTATATAATAAACCTAACATTTTATATTTTTAAATTTATAAATAGACAATATGTATTTTATTGTTTTATAAATAACATTTTAGTACAGCGAAAGCATTCGAAACACAGGCAGGACTGAACGTAATAAAATATTTAACGTCGAAGTGCAAACCGAAATTACGGTTATTTGTCGCAATTTATTCTTACGCTGGCGCAAATCGACAGTTTTACAGGGTTCCATTTGGGAATCACTGGTCCAGATGAATTCATTTAACGGTTATGTGTGTTACATGTTAAACGTGTGACTAGCGGTTTGTTAAAGTCGACCGTAAATCAAATGTTAACCGAGTGACACGTCGTTTCAGCAGCTATCGGTTAACTGAACCGGTTAATTTAACTGTGGGATATTTTCGTGATTTCCAGTTCACTTAAATGTCTATCTACATACGATAATTATATATGCTTAACCATAAAGGTTTTAAAATTTTATCGCTAAAATGATGTTTTTATATTTAAAATTAGTTTAGAATTTTATATACTTTAGTTTATATTATCTTTCAATTTTTATGTAGAAAATATTTTAAATCCTTTTTTCCTCCCTCAATTATAATTTGAAATTCCTAATTGGTTCAACAACAAAAATTGAATTGTATAAATGAAATATTATATCTATTTATAAAAATCGTTTTTATATATAATTGTGAATTATGTTTTTGATATTTATTTTTTCATTAAAACTTGTTTTACAAATATTTCGAACGTACGTTTCATATTATTACTTTCGTATTAATGAGAGAAATTTAAAACTTTTCGAATATCATTATATTATATATTTTAATCGCATTAGAATTAAAGCGCTGTCAATATTATCAATGTATTTTATAGATTTTATTCTCGTTTTCTCTTGTCTTCAAATGGGTAACTGGAATAAATCAAGCTCTAGCGTAAGTCTTTTACTATATTGGCACTTAGTGTCACCTACAAAGAAAACGCACATAATCTATAAGGAATAAGAAGGATAAAAACGACCATTATTTCTCGCGCAATTTTCGTCGTAAAAGTGAATGCTTTTCGGATAAATCTCAAAATTATATAAATTACTAATGCTGAAACTCAGCGATAAAAGTACGATCATATATTTGTTCCTAACGACGTTTTTATAGTATAACGTCAAATGCGTATTTTCTGACGCTGTAACGATGAAATTATATTGTTCTGTGTATAATGTATTATTATGCATTATAATTTTATAAAATGAAACGTTAAAATATCAAGATTATATATTATAATTAAAAAAAGTTATATCCTATAAATTTTTGTTCAAAAACGTACTAATAAATACATTGAGCTTTTGAAAGTTTCGCGATCGATATAATGCCGCGTAATCCGTATTTATTAAAGTTATAACGAAATAATAAAATAATTTATAAGAAGATTATTACCGTCGGATGCATAAATTAAACTTAAAATCGTTCATTCGTTCAATATATATATATATATATATATATATATATATATTTTATACGACCAGCTTTGGAATTTCGCAATCGGGGACGAGCAATATCTGCGTCAGAAATGAAACTTTTCTAATTGCAATATGAAATTATTACTGTCGAAGCGTTTTCGTGATATTATATTATGTTTGTTCGATGGATTCCAAGTTTTCTTCTATATATTTTTTTCATGTTCATTCCTTTCGCTTCGGCCAAGTCGTAATTTTGTCACGCAACTTGAGTACCTAGCAATTTCATGGTACGATGGCGATTTTTCGAAAAGGTCGCATTTTTTACATACTTTTGCAACCGTATAAAGCCGTCGAAAATTCCTGAAAAAAAATGGAACTCGAACTTGTCAAAACTTCTACGTGCCAGCACACCTCCCGCGGGAATAATTAAAGTTTGATTTGTTCCATTATGTGACTTTTGAATTATGCAGAGTAGGTCAAATTAATCACAACTATCAAAATTTAATTCTACCGTTTTATTATGGCGTTCTTTGTTTCTTTTTTTTTTACTTTTTAAATTCTACTTTTGATACTTTTATATTGATTTAATAAAATATAGCTTTCATATTTTATATGAAATTACATTTTTGAAAAAAAAACTCGTATTTTTCATGTTAATATTGATATAGAATATGAAAAGTTTCAGTTTTATATTGCGAAAAATCGTAGTTTTTAATTGAAAAATTTTCTCGAGTTCGTCCGGACTTTTATATGTACGGAGTATCCAATATTAAATTTACGTAAAAATCATGAATATGTTAAGAATTTTTTATTTTTATATTTGAGTATTATTCAATATGAATATATTTTCATATCCAATTTTATATTCATACCGTCTTATTAATCGCGGTCTTGTCTGTTTTTATCGCGGTTTAATTTGAATCGTGACACGGTCGTGTATATATGTTAACTATGTAATTATGACATTTAACTAGACGTCTCCTTCAAAGGTTTGACCGCAATATTCTAATACTATTGTTGTTGCTGTTATTGCTGTTGTTGTTGTTGTTGTCGTCGTTATTGTCCTGTACATATCTAGATCCAATTTAATTAATATGAAACGTCGTGTCCTGGAAATGGCAAATGTTTCTCGGTGGCAATATAGAGTGCGATATGAATTCCTTCAATTACTCCTAACAGTATTTAGAGATAAATTTAACCTGTAATTATGAACTAACACTATTAAATCCATAAAAAAAATAACACCTTGATATAAATGTTAATGCAATGTTATTGATTTGTTAACTAATATTTATTCTGAATCTTCTTTATATTAGGAAAATAATATTTATTTTATAATAATAAAATTTACATAATACATTATTTTTATTTTTTACAAAATTATGCGAGTAATTAGTATTATTATGCAATTTGTTTTTATTAAAAAATATATACAAATGTAGAATCTTGTTATCATATTGATTTTTCTTCACTTTTGAAAACGACGAAACGACCCTTTTCGTTTTGAAATTTTCCATTTTGGTACCCTTGCGAATTTAAGCTGCGTTCCAATGGTGTAACTGCCCTTTGTACTTTGCTCTTCCCATTTTAGTTTTATGCGTTGTTGGGATTTTGTTGTTTTATCGGGATTATTCCGGGTGCGGTGAATGTTTGTAATTAGTTTGCCCAACGGTTGGAAATTATGATTTACCATTACTATAGCGCCGAAACGTACAATGCCGGTACACTTTTCTGAATTCGAGACACGTTACTAAACTTTATATAATTGATTCACGAATATTTCTTTCCGTTTTTATTTCAACTGGATTTATCAATTTTATTTTTACGCTGTTTATGTGATAATGTAGTAAGTAATTTTTAATTTAATTTTTATACTGTTCTTCTTAATATATTTTTTTTTTAGATATGGATTCATTATCATTATATTTTAATAAATAATAATGGATTATCAGTTATATACATTTATCACCTTCGCTACTTTAATGACGATTTTGTCCAAATGAATTAAAAAAAAATGAATTTTCGTCATTTAATATTTATTAAAATTTAATAGACTTTGAAATTTTGTCGAATTGTATCATTTTTGAAGTGTAAGTATGACCTGCCAAGACTCTGCCCGTTCTAAGTTTTACAGGCTATTACGTTAAGTGACGACAAGACATATAATTTTGTTTGTCCTCTCGATGGAGTCGTTTGTTGAGCGTCTTTAACGTCGTCATAAATTATTGATAGTCGCACAATGAACCGTAACGGAAGCGAGGTAGAGGCGGTTTTTCGGTCGTTATATGAAAACCCTTTATTACCCCGGTCGCTTTATCCGGTCTTTGTTCGTTATTTTTGCCGATTTCCGCCCCCCCCCTCCTTACCCCGCGTAATAATGGAAAAATTCGGTCATTCGTCTGCGCAAATGTGTCGTTACCTTAATACGTAAGGAACGTCTTAAATATTTCATGATTACAATTTTCCGTCTCGGGCGTATGTTAGGGATTAATTGTAAAGTCTGAACTAAAGCTACGTTGCTGAATAACTTTTAATGTATTTTCAGTGTAACATTATCAATTTATTCTATAAATAAATATACAAGAATGAGAATGTATAGAATATGTCTTGGTTTATTGAGAAATAATAGTATCGTGTTCTATTCTTAGCTGGAATAGTGTTGTCGTATATTTATTTAGACCAGAATCCAATTGCATTCCGTAAAATCGATATTTTATTCGATATAATACTTTATAGTTATATTGATTCCTAGTTTTTATAAGCCATTATTGGTTTCAGCCAACAAGTACTTAATTTTAGCCAACGTTTCTGTTTTCTAATTTAAGTATTGTCATGTATTTATTGTTAAATTATTATTCTATAAATACATCTTGAGAAATTTTATTTAAAAAAGTGTACATTATTTTTTGATTGTAACTTTCTATATCAATAATATAAATTAATTTGTTTTTAGTCAAATTTTCATTCTTTTCATACTTTATGCAATTTGAAGAATCGAATTTCAAAGAATAAATATATTTTCATTATTTTGAAAATTTTGTATTTTTATTTTTATTAGACTTATAGTTTATTTTTATACACATAATTATTTATAAAAAATATATATATTTTATTATGTTCACTTTTTTGTTAATATACCAATTAAAGTTGAAAATGCATGTAGCAACTTTATATACACGTTTTATTCTACTTTTTACTTGGACTTAAAGTTTTCAACCGAGAACTTTATCAAAGTTAGCACAGTATGACATGGTTCTCACCGGGTCTGCGGGCCACGTGTTGGGAATATCTGTCGCAGAATTTAGCCGAGTTTGCGTGTCGTGACATCTTCGCCGGCTAATCCGAACATTTCTCGTCTGCGAAATATCGCGTATATCGGATTAAGCTTACTTAGACACGAGTTCTTATAGGTTTCCGCATTTTTTCTTTCTTTCTTTTATTTTTTTTTCTGCAATAAAGCGAATATCGCAGTGGCACACCGTGGAGTGAGCGAATCGAGTCGATGCCTTAGGAGAGAGAGACCATTTGTTCCTTTTCGTATAAACGTCTACGGTTTTATCTGGCGTCTGGCTGCCTTTCCTGAATATATTGCCTTCCCTCCTTACGGGCAAATCGGGCGACTGTTCCGTTTCAAATAAATCGCAGGTAATACGTCTTACTTTACAGTTTCCAAATGCCTGTCGATTTGTCAAAAACAAAACCAACAACGCCTCGCCCACCCTTCATTCCTCCTCCCTTCCGAGGACTTTCTTTGTGCAGGACGAACGCCGTCCGTTTCAATCTTCCTTCTCTTCCGGTCTGCGATGTCATCGCTTCGACTTCAGGTTGACCGATGGGAGTTTAACTGGAAAATTGTATTTCGATCCATCCATTTTGCAGCCATACCTCTCTGTATATTTTTTTACGTTATTATTACTCTTACATTGTCGCAAAAATCGATACAACTCCACAAATATATGTAATAATAATAATAATAATAATATTTAGAATGTGAAATCATATATGTACATAAAATATTAAATGAATGCGTGAGAAAGCACTTTGATGCAATCTTTTATAACTTTATATTATGTAAATTGTAGTGAGAAATTCAGTGTTATATACCATCTCCGTTAACTTTTACTATGATACAGTTCTCTCTTCAATTTTAACATGTCACCGTGCAATTTTTCATCTTGTACGACATCTTCGCTATGAAAAATCCATATTTTCACACAGAAAACTTGTAGTCGAGCTTAACATTTACTACTATGTTGGTGCTTCAATATGTTCTACTAGATCCTTGTAGATTTAATTTATCATGTAATTTTAATATTAAATAATAAATATGTACGTATATTTACCTATCGCTTATTTAGTGGACCTTCATGCGAATTTATCTGTTTTAACATAAATTAAAATCTAAGATATTTTTATAATTTCTCTGTATTAATTAAACAATAGGAAGTAATATTTATTTTTTATTTATATATTTTTTTAGATTGTATGAATTGTTTTTATTTTGATTTGATGAAAAATGCGCGAAATTAGCGACCACAGAACAATAAAAAATTTCGTATACTTTTCCAATTAAGAAGTTTTTTCATGTATTCTTCTATCTCGAGATTGTGAAGGATGCCATCGAGTTTTCTTGGGTATTTAAGTGCGTGAGGATCGATCGTCTCGTTCTAGCGTTTACTCGACAGGACTTTAAGCGTCTGCGTAGGCTTAAGCGGCTCCAGATTTTCGAAAACTTTGTACCGAGACTGTCGAAATCCCGAAAGAATTAGCCCTCGGGGCCTGAATTAGCTAAGCGCCGGGAATTAAGGGCGGGAAATTGCTCAGAAACGGTGCGTCTATGAAGTTTCGGACTTATCTACTCTTCTCCAGACATATAGACCCTATCGCTGCCGCCATCATCCCTTTTATAGTCTTCATATACTGAAGCTTCAACCTTCGCATTTAATTCTCATTTGAATGTTTATTTTCTTTTTCCTCTTGATTCTTTCAATGTCGATTTAGAAAAAAAATTGAAATTTTACTTTTAATATCATTTTTTTTATCAAATTTTTAAAAAAATATATAAAATTCTGATTCTTGCAATTATTTTTAGTATTATAAATAATATGCGGATACAAAATATTGTTTTTTTTTTAAATATGATTTAGTGTGGGTGTGTATTATAATATAGTATTATTTTTTCATCCGAGGAAGAAATCCAAATTTACGACTTCGGGAAATGTAAACAGTCCCTCTCTTTTTTCGCTCTTCTCTGGGGGTAGTCGTAAATCAAGTAGCTTGGAAATTTTTCGTTTTTTTTTCGTTTCCAGGTCCTATATTATTATTTTTTTCAACAGTGTCGCGAAGGTTTTCGAGGGGGTGTTGAATCTATCAATTCTTGCTTCGCACTAAATCGCAATTTGAACATTGACTATAGCGATATTGGTTTTTTTTTCGAATATTTTGGTAGACGAAGTTTGTTCATCGTGCTTAAATTAAAAAAATATATATTTTATTGTAGATTTATTGTAATTTATATTATATAAAGTGGTAAGTTATTACATACGTACCCTAATTAATATATATGTACTTTCAAATCGTTTTATATTTTTATGCATTTTGCAGTTTGACTTAATAATAATCTTTAATGATTTTTTTTATTTTTTCTTTATCTTATTATAATTAGTTAAGATTGTATAATACTTTTATTAAATATGTGACTCCATTTTAGATTAATATATAAGAATCGTGTATTAATTAATTCTAGTTATAGAACAATAAAGAAACTTATATGTATTTATTAGTAATACAATATATTTTGATACAATCCGATATTTCAGAAAATTATTATTGGACAACAAGAAAGAAGAATTTTCGGGCAGGTTTTCAATCATAACGATCGCCACCTGAATATTTTCGCAGCAGATGCGCGCATACACACACACATACAAATATATATATATATATATATATATATATATATATATATATACTCTTGTATACGGTTTAGTATGAGGGACTCGTCGTTTCTGTACCGGGCCGTCGGTCCCAAATTGTTTCCATCGTAATTTTCCTTTTTCTCCGAGCCCTCGTCCTCACACCGCGGGGATTTTCCTCGATTTTCTCGAAAAAAAGGAAAATTTCGCCGGCGGCACGTCTGCCGTCCGTTGGACCGGCAAGAAATCAACGGGCAATTAAATTAGGGACGGACGGTCGCTGATCTGTGGAGGCTTCGACCTCGCAAAACTCACACTCTAGCGCCGCCCTACCTTCGAACGTTCCCTCGGAAAACTATCAAACGAGCTTTATCTAGTCAAGCAGTTCGAACGTGAAGGGGTTGAAATGCCGATTCGTACGTTGAATTTTCCGACGTTGTACCTCGGCATTCCATTTTAAGAACATTGTTTCATAGTTTTAAAATTGTTTCGACGATTTTAAATCGTTCTTGTATGTGACTATTGGATTCCTTTTTCTTGTTTTCTTTATAATATATTTCAGATAATAGAAAATTGCTATTAGATTATTAATTTAACTATTTGCAATATGTTTTTTTTTTGTAATAGTATTACATTTTCAAATCCAAATATGCGAAAAATTATAAAAATGAAAATTATTTAGTGTTAAATATCAAATTTATATATGAAAAAATGTTTTAATCACGTTATGATCGAAATTGCATTATGACATATATAATGTTGTCCACGACATATTTTTGCTAAATTTATATACGTTTATATTCGTATATCGGAAGAAAAGAAGAGAAAAACATTTATATTGATGTTTACGCTTCTGCATTGATATATTATGGACACAAAACTCGACGTTTCATTGGGGAAAAAATCGTTATTTATTCGCAAATTGTAAGCAATGTGCGTCGTAACTTTGTCGTTATATCGACGACGTAAATATAAAATTTGTGATTGCGGTCGCCGTATTTCGTGCGTATGTAATTTTCTGATTTTTTCCCCCATACTTCTTTTCTATCTCTCAACCCTCGCGCCGCCACCCATTCTACCGATCTGTTTTTTCATCTTCGATTAACTGTCGTTCGTTTACATCCCCATATATTTGCGATTGGAAAATATTTATGACGTATATCATATATCATTCGTTTTGTGTATGCATTTCCATGTATTTGTGTTACGTTTTTATATAAATGTATCAAAGGGCTGAAACATCAATGTCGTCACATATTTCACAATAGCACAATGGATATATCTGAAAAAAAAGAGATAATGTGAAATAAAATTGATATATACGATATTTTCATGTTATTTTTTTATATTTTTTCAAACGTTTTTTTTTATTAAATATAGTTAATCAATTGTTAGTAATTTTGATATTTTTCAAATTCTTTAATTATGATTTATTAATTTTACAGTTTTTTTTCAATTTTTGATATTTACTATATCATTTCAGTTATAGTATATTAAAACGATGTAAAAAAGTGTATAAATTACACGTGTATTCATAGAAAATTATTATGTTTGAAATATATAGTTGTTTTTATGCTGTTATATGTGTGTGTGTGTTAACTCTTTATCGTTATTATTTATATATTATATGAAAAAAAAATACTATAATGTATAATATAAAGACCGAATTTCACATGTTTATGCGCACGAATGTATACATATTTATGTATATGTATGCGGAAAACCCGAACCGGTAACCGAAGCGTTAACCCTTTCCCGGGCGCGCTTCTTTTGTTTTACGATTCATTACCGAAGGGTGCGCGCGGCCCGAGGCCTTTATTTATGACTCGTGATTGTTTTCAACGGCGAAAGGGGCTTTATTACCTGTTACGGCGACTTATGGCGCTTCCCATAATGCGTTTTGATTTATTTCGCTACGATCGCGGTTAAAATTACGAGCTACTTACTCCCATTGCTATCGTTTATCGTCGGCAAAACGTCTACTGTCGATGACGCGCGTGCTCGCCTCGTAAAAGATTGCCGCTTGTTAGCTTTTTGCACGTGCGCCTTGCTTCTCAAACTTTCATTTTTTTTTTTTTTTTGTTCAAAGCGAACGCTTTTAAATTCACGCAGGAAAGCTGCTAGTTATGAAAACTTTTCCTTTATACGATATAGTTTTTCGACGGGGCACATTCATAAATTCCGACAGCTAAGATACTATATTAGAATTAAAAAGTTTTTCTTGAGATTCAACATTTTTATTATAATTTATGAATAAATAATTGTTTTATATATATATTAAAAAAAAAGTAAATAATTATGTTATGAAACCGTAAAGTAGATGGTTAAAAACAAACCCTATCTCCCACTCACACCTACGAGTCGTAATCCATCAATTGCTACCCTGTAGGACAAATTTCATTACGCTGCAATAAAATACTCGTGTGTTCAGCTATAATGTGAACTGCCATTAACCGTATCATAAATTTCCGCATGCGTATATAAATCGAAAGTCATTAATTTACTTTACCGTCGCGGATTACGTTTAAAACATTATATATATATATATATATATATATATATATATATATATATATATATATATATAATATTTTTTTAATATCAATCCGAAGGGTTTTTCGGCATCGTGACATACCGCCGAATAAACCTTCTCCGTTACGTTGGCATACGCTTTTCTATATAATATATACGTCGGCTTTCTAGCGTTCGAGTGTACTTCATCGAAGAATTTAATTAAAAAGACTCAGCCCCATCTCCTGTTTCGATTCAATTTTACTAAACGTTTTGCCGTTCTTTGAGTAAATTGAAAAGCAACTCCCTGCGCTCGGAACCGATTCAAACGAGAAATTTATTGCTTGTTTGTTTTTGTGTCCGGACTGTTGAGTGTCGCCCGTGGGCGACGGGTCGTTCATTTAAAAATATTTGATCGTTTGCCTGAAAACTCTTATACTGTCATATTTCATCAATTATAACAATAATGAACGATTTTGTTTTTACGTTTCATATTGAAGTAATATTTCAGTTAACGACAATTTAAAATGCCGACGCTAATGGGACAAAAACTCTCATCTAAAATTTATATATATATATATATATATATATATATATATATATATAATACTGTTTATTTAGTTTTATATCTAAATCTATTCAATTAAAATACAAAATTTGTTACTCAACAACTAAAGATAATAATATAAGTTCTTAATTACTTTCTGACGAATTATATACATGCGTTGAAAATCATGGATTTAATTTATATATACACACACACACACATATATATATATATATATATATATATATATATATATATATATATATATATTATTAATATTCAAAAAGTATTTTATCTATTTCATAACGTCGAATATTATTTCTAGGAATTTTACAATACCGATTTTATATTAAAATACGTCTATGAAGCTGATATATAAAATATATCGGTATATATTTACGGGAAAAATATTATAAAATGCCTTTCTGTCATTTTACTGACACCTAGACGTACATCCGCTTCCGTGAAATCATATAATCAAATTAACTTTTCAGCTTTTCTTCAGCCAATATCCGTGCGTTGTTTTTATACCACCCTGGGGTATTGTTTTCAGCGATGGAAAACCTTTTTCTGGTCCTTTTTTTTATTTTCATATATTTTTTCCTTCTCTTTCGTTATTTTACGGCTGTTTTTCGTTTCGTTCGTTCGTTATCTTCACCGTTACATATTATTATATTTGGAGCCGTTTAATATTATCTCGCCTTATTAAACTGCGTATCTTTTTGATCAACCATTTTTCTTTTGGCTTCTTTTAGGGCCCAGTTATACGATAAGAATTTTCCTTTTTTTCATATATATTTTTTTTCGCGGAAAAATGTATTTATGTATGTTTTTATTGCTATGTTATCATTTAATATAAAAGTGAAATTTAATACTCATTTTTCTTTGAGTGAGTACAAGACCTTTTATTTGTGTCACATTTGATTATACATTGATAGTATTAACCTTGGGGTAGCAAAATGAAATAAAAGTGTATTGTGCTTGTATATATATATATATATATATATATATATATATATATATATATATATAAGAAAAATAAACAAATTTATCAAAGAAACGAAAATAAAAATGTATTAATAATACAAAATATCTTGAAAAAATAGTATTATGTGTTATTAAAATATTCAACACTATTCAAAAGAAATTGATATTTCACAATATTATTGTGATCCATATTTTATGAAGATGAAAGTCAATACTTAATTGTACTGAATTTTAACAATTACGATAGGGTTTAAAAAAATATTACGATTACACTTACAGAAATAAAACGTTAAACGAGTCGTTAAAGTTTTAACGGCGAACAATTTAAAATGTTTTGCTATCGTTTTCGGCTTATTAAAACGCACCATTTTCCTCCGTTACGACATAACTGACTTTCTCTCATTATACGGGGGGTATTTTCATTAAAATTCCCTTAATTGAACGAACATCACAAACAGGTCCTATAATATAATAAGACCGCCTTTCGAAAGCGATTATGATGTTTGCGCAAATTTCGCAACGTAAAAATGGACTGCGCATCGAAAGGGTTAAATTGTGAAACCTTCATAAAACAAGCCCTTTTATAAAGTGTCCTCTCGTAATATGGCAATCGTATCGTTTTATAGACTTTTATTTAATTCGATTTGGATGCGTTTTAGTATTGACAATTTAAATTAATTTATTATAAATCAAATAATGAATTGGTGAACTGGGGTTAATATTGTGAAGCATATTTTTTTTTATTTTCATTTTGAAAAATCAATCAAATTATTAATTATTTTCGCGTTTTAGTTGTTGAAATAGGAAAAATACAATATGATTTTTATAAGCATTTTTTACATCTTTATTTTCAAGAAAAAATCGATTAAATATTATTTTATTTCAATTATATATGATATCTTAATATGAATTTAACCATCTTAGTATGAAGATTTAATATTATATTATATATAAAATTACTATTATATTTATACTATTAATCTGATTTTAAATCTATAAATACATAAAATCAATCATTTATTTATCCGGCTTTAAATCGGATTAACCGCGAATCTATTACGTCGTATTTTCTTTTCAATTTTTCATTCGTGTATTATTTTGTAATTTATTATCAATTGTTTTCAAAAAAATAAATAAAAAATAAATAAATAACGTATATAAATCCGATATCGGCCTACGGATAATAAATTAAACGATTTTCATCGCAAAAATTTTGATTCACGCAAAATTCTCACGGAATATTCCATCTGTCAAATATATAGGGTGCAACAATAATGGCGGTCGCCATTGTTACGGGTTTGACGCGTCGACAATTAATAATGCGCCGCACAATAACGGCGATAACAATAACCACGGCGATAACGGTGATTGCAATAGCCGTCGAATATTGCAACGTCAGTCCGGTTAGTTTATGGACATACCAAAAATTAGTTTGCGGCCACGACATGTGTAATACCATAAATCGCGAATTGCGGCTAGCTTTCAAGGCGTGCTGGCTCGTGTACGTTACATGTTTACTAATGGGCGATAAGCCTCACAGTTTGACAAACGCTGATATATATATATATATATATATATATATATAAGGATTATTGCTTGTAAGTACACGGTCCATTTGTATATCGCGTTATTGCGCATTCGCGCTTATGGAATTATGTGTCTACATTGTTTAATATATATTGATTAATCGCATACACGAAACTACGATTCGTTAAAATAAATCTCGAGAGCAATCGCTGACACATAAGAGGATTAAAAGTCAAAGAATACAAGTACATATAACTGCAGACTATATGAAAAATAACGCAAGTGTTCATTTGTACACGGTTTATATTGCATACAGAGCTTTACACTTCTCTCTCATTATTAGTGCTTTTTATAATATTTTAAAATCGTATTAAAAATATGAATTAATTTAATAAATGTTATATGTAATTATTATACTCTTCCATTTTGAATATTTTATTAAAGTTGATGTTTTATATAATAGTAATTTTAATATATTTCAAATTCAATATATATAGGTCATTAAATGATTGATGCGTTCAAAAAATTTATTAAATCGTTTTATTTACAATTGAATAAAACACAAAAAATACATATAGATTTCGTTATTTACTATTTTTTCCATGTTTATCTGAGCGAGGTAATTTTAATCGATCGGTTATGAAAATAATAAATGCGCCTTGTTTACATTGTACAATATATACGGTTCGAATCGCACAATTTGTATATCATATCGCATCTAGAATTTGTATATATTTAATATTTATATAACTTTTGAAGCATGCGAGACGATCATATATATATATATATATATATATATATATATATATATATATATATATATATATATATATATATATATATTTATACATGTGAAAAAGTTACAATCGTGTATGTTTCGCGAAAGTATCAAACATATACTTCAATTTCAGACGAAGTTTGCGTGTCGACGTTTTCGCAGCGAAATCTCGACACGGTCAATATTTATCGGCGCTTCAAAAAGCTCCGTATACCGTAGACACGTATACGTGCAGATTTTGATCCCTTCGGCGAAGCTTCGGACTACTAGGAGCATGCTGAATATTTTAAAAAGTCGAAAGCTTTCACGTTCGAAGATGTACTGTGTGGAGATTTTTTGATACCGGACGATAGATACGACGAGAGACGTTCCAAGTTTTATAACTTTGTAACTCGGTTTCGTTTAGTGTTTTTGGCGTTCGAAGCGAAATGGTGTTGTCCCTGTTGTCGTCATTTTTGTTTTCCTTTTTTTGTTTGTTTGTTTGTTTGTTTTCATCCCTCCTATGCGTCTCTCGTTTCTTTTTTAATCGCGTCTCTTGGACTCGGACCAAAATTTAAGGCGAAAACAAGCCAAGACAATGCAGAAATGTATGAAACGAATATCTCATAAATAATATACGTATTCGGTATATCGAGATGTTCGACAATAATAAAATTTAAGTGCTTATTCAATTTTGGCCAACTTGCGTTAGTTCTTTAATTTCCTGGAAACTTTTTTTTTTCGAGGATCGATATTTCTAGACTATTTTGTTAATTTTGTATTTGATTAATTTGAGCTAATTGCTAGTAACTGTTTTATTGATTATGTTTTTTATTTTATTAGCATTTTACATTATGTAGTTAGTAATGCTGTAAACCATGCTATAGTAAATATGTCTAATTTTCCATTAAAAGTTTTAATTAATCGATATAAATTGAGGTTTATAAATATCTTGTAATCAGATGTACTAAATTTCTGTTATATTGGACTACAATTAAAGTTAAATTTTTGATTATTTTAGATTGAAATACGCTTGTTAAATCATATTTTTACTTTTTTTTTCTTATGTTTGATACAAAAATAACGCATTTATATTAAAAATGGATATATTATTTCATTTTGATATTAAATGTTACTCATAAAAAAAATCAGATTTGATTCAATAAAATAATGTTACTCCATTTCATGAATTGTATTTTTTAATATTAAAACTTTTAATTTAAAAATTTAACTCAAAATCCATTTTAACGAATGTAGCTTTTATACATAATTTAACAATTTTAACACAATACGGACCAAAAACGCCAGTCTGTAGTTGAATTATAATCATGTGCGGTCATGCGGTATTTTCAAAGTCGTAATTTATGGTTTCGTGAAAAGTGTCCGACGACTCTTTGGACGTCCCTTAAATCAATATATTCAAGTTGCACACTTGGCTTATGCAGAATTTTCAACGTTGCGGTTTCGCCATTGAGAGTCATTAGTTTCTGTCACCGTCTCGTTCCTTATCGCAAACCTAAACTGACCCCAAAAGCCCGCTCGTACTTTTTGAATGGACGACGAGAATCAAAACGATCACAGGAATCGAACCACATATACGTTATAATAATAGTCGTCGGTTCCTTTCATGCGATATCTTCTTCTTTTTACTATTGCAACCGGCGCTATAGTCTGTTCCGTCTTCGGAAAAGTTCTTAACAAATGCTAATGCAATTCTACGGGTTGCGGCGAATAAGTTTTATTTCATTAGTAACGGGGGTCGAGCCAGTTGCAAGTTCCTGTTTTTCGTCTTGACTTCGTCTCAAACCCCTTTCTTCTTAATCCATCCCTTGTTCTTTTTTTTTTTTTTACTTTATCCTGTTTCTCTTTAGAATTCGGGCTTCGAACGCGTCTTTTGTGTGTGGAAAGTCGGCTAACTTTTTATGTGGGCGCCGTTGAAGTTCGCGATAATCTAATTTAACCCCTTCGCGATTTGTTCCAGACGAACAAAATTATATATACCCCTTTAGCTTCGGGTAGAAAAAAAACAAACTTAGAATCCTTTTGGTGAATGTTAACATTAAGAATTACACTAGTTTTTATACTTTTTGTGATGTTTGTATTTTTATTTTAAATAATTAAATTTAATTATGTTTGCTAGTTTTATAAATTAATCGTTGATGCCAATTAAATAATTGAATTTAATTTTTGTACGTTTAATTTATATAGATTTACGTTTTTATCTATGACATTTGTACTTTTATTCTTCAATATTTTTCCTTTTGTAATTCTTGAATTTTCACATTTCGTCGTTTTTTATTCACTTTCTTTATTCTAGTTGTTCAGTGTTTGTCGGTTTGCGAATCGAAAAATGTGAACAAATTAGCACTGTGAAGCGAATCTAATTAAAAACTGGCAGCCGGGAAAACTTAATTCAAGATAATTTTCATAACAGAAGATTGACCGTGGAAGTTTTTGCAGCAATTACTTTAAGGAGTGCTCGGAATTGTTTAAGTTGAACGGCTGAACTTAATGTCTCCGAGAACGAAGACCGCGTTCAAATAATTATTATTATTATTATGATTATTATTATTGCTATTGCTGTAAAGATCTTAAAAATGTTTTTTTTTTAATATGACATTCTATCAAATATATTCTTTCAGTTTTTTAACTTCTGAAAAAAAATATGACAAAATATATATAAAACTTCATACACGTTATAAATGTTCAAATTTTTCTTTAATTCTTTTCTTATTCAAATATTTTCCTCCATTGAGTTTTTGATGACATTATTGATCTTTTTTTTATTTTATGATATAGACAAGAATTATTTTCATTTTTTTATAAATTGAAAATTTATAAATAAAATCTACTTTTTATTTAAATGTATACAATTTATTATTTATTGATTTTATAATAAAAAAATATCGTTTTTATTATTATGCAAATTTAAAAAGCTTGTATCAAAATATTATTTTTTTCCACGAAACAACCTGTTTCAATACGTTTAGATTTTTTTTTTTTGTGAAATCGAAATAATATATTTGCCTATATAGATATGTATTTGTCTAATATGCGATTGTTCTTTCCACAAAGTCATTTTCTTAATATGAACATTTGTTTTCGTTAAAATTGCTTACAACTTTTACGTAAACCTCGATAATGTCGACATTATTCGAGAACGGTGAAAATATATTTGTTTTTCGCGTTTTCATGGAGAATGGATTTTCATGCCAAAATGGAGACAAAGCATAAAAATAAAAGCAATGATCGTCTTTTTGAATACTTTTTTTTTCTGTCGCGTATTTTATGTATTGTGCTTCGTCATATTTGACGTTAAAACGTGTTAAATATTCAAAAATATTCTTTGTCGACTTGTTTACATTGTATGCGTCGATATTTTTATATACACGACGTTGTTGCTTAATATCGTATGGAAATTTTTCTAATTTTATTTTTACCTATTTCATCCACTGAAACGCTTTATAAAAAGAATACAATAAATTTTTTCCTTGTTTTTTTTTTTTGCTTTTACGTATAATAATAATAAAACATCGACGTAAATATGCGCACGTACGAGTATGAATTTGGGAACTTTGCAAAAATAAATTGGTGAGACGTTAGATGAAACGAAAAATATAAAGAAATGTAAAACTTTTCAACGTTGAAGGAAAAGTTATTTCTAAACTCTCCTTCAAATATTAGTATGGTCTAAAATAATGCTAGTAGCTATTTACAAATATTTATTATATTGTCTAAGACATTTTAAAAAAACACGTATGTTTTCTTTTATAACATATTATTATAAAAATGGACGATTTTTAATTAGCGATGTACTTTTGATTAATGATTTGAACCGTGTACAATTTTCTATATTTTACAATTATTTGTTCAGCGCATGTTTCTATGGCATAAATCAAAGTAGTAATTGTCGGTGCCCCGTTGACCGACAATCGGCCTCGCAGATTAGCCGAACCGTAAAGCCTTTCTCTTTGTTATTATACGTTCTCGTTTTACGTCGACATTACGTCGCTCGTAAAACTGTTGACGACTTCTGGAGCACGCTGCGACCATATTTACTCCATTTTTACTCGTATTTGTCACATTTGCTTTAGATGTGACGAATTTTTGTCGATTTGACGTTAGTTTATGAACCGACTGGTATAAATAGTTATGGATTTATCGAGTAAACATGCACAATTTTCTCCATGTAATTTCAGGATTAACAATATCAACATTTTCTTTTAACGTTTTAATTAAGTTTCTGTGTACGATATAATTAGTTTGCCTGTAGAATTGATTGTATGAAAATTGAATTTATAACGATTAAGTTTTTTCTCTGATACTTATATAATAAATAATCAAAAATATTCATTTTAATAAATTTAAATTATATAAATCACCATTTAGTTTATATTCATTTACGAATTTTCAATTTTTTCCCATATTTTTCATCAAGATTAAAATTTTACAGATAATAGTTTTTACGTACAAACTATGTCGAGTTTTTGTATGCTGATTATTTTTTTAACTGTAAATATTATTAATTTTATATCTAAATCTTAGAATATATTTATTATTATAATTATTAATATATCTATTATTAAATTGTCTTAGATAAATTTATATTATATATATCTAAGAAAATAAATATGCAATACTCCAATTACACTTCGTTGGACGGGTGAAGCTTTCCCTCGTTATCTTCGATCGCAATTTTTCGACGAATCAGTGGAAAATTGAAGGTGGATTAGTTCGTAAAAGCGTTCGCAATATTTCCACAGCTTTCGTTTTTCCGTTCGACTTGGCCTTTCTTTCTAGGAAAAACTTTCGAACGTATTATTCTTTCGATGCTGTACTACTTCCGATTTCGCTTACATTGCAGCGAAATTGATTACTTTTTCTCCGCACGTGGAGTTAGTGCTACGTAGACGGAAAATGAAAAGCGTACGACCGCCGTTATCGGAAAATTCCTCTATTTTCATTTTTTTTCTTTCGTTTCCATTTTATTTGATATCTGCGATGCGTATAGTGTGTAAATCATAAATTTATTGAAAAAAAAATACAAAAACAATTTTTGATTTACCATAAACTATTAATTCAGTTAATTATATTTTTTCATATAATTTAGATTTTTCTTCTCTCAACTATTTTAAACCAATATTTTAATATTTTATATTATTTTTTTCAAATATTAAATTTCGTTTAATCATAATGAATATATGTACTCTTTTTTATTATAAATTAATTATTGAAAAATAGCAACATTGAAAAAAAAGATACTATAAAACAAGCATAATTGGCGTGTTGTTTGTATTTCGGTGTACTAATTTCATTAATTTCAACCGGTCCATCCCCTGCCGGTTTCTTTTACCTCAACCCTGTTGTTTTTATGCTATATTTTTTTTTATTTGTGGTGCCCTTCTTTCCATTTCCATTTTCGACTACGACGTACTACTCACTTAACTCGTTTCGGTCGAAATTCGGGAATATTTCAACAACTTAATCAGAGCGGAATTAAATTACTCCCGTAAATCTTCATTACTTCGGTCCCGGTTAACCCGAAACGCCCGACATTTTTGCGACGCAAACAAAACCTAGCCGTTCTCAAAAAAAAAAAAAGAAAAAAAACGCTCTGAGGAAAAGATGAAAATAATACAGGGGAAAAAAGAGAAAATTACGCACATTCGTGATATATTTCGTGGGCGTATAAATGTGTTATTGCCTTTATTAAACGACCGTGTATACTGCGACTTAATTGAAAATGTCCCTTTGAAGTACAATTTGGTGTACATTTCGTACTTTTCTCTTTCACTCTGCCACATATATATATTTCAATATTTTCGTACGCTTCCCTACAATTGACAAATTTGTGTCTGTTTATATAAATATATGACTGTTTACATTTTCACAATCACTCATACATATTAATTTTGGTTTCGTTTTATTCATAACTAAAATAACATCATTTTAATATACATAATTGTGTAAACTTTCTCTAAAACCATTTCATATTACAATGTTAATTTACAAAAAAAATCTTATATTATAAGTCATTTTATACTTTGTCTAATATTGGTATAATCATTGTTTTTATATTATTTTCGAATCCAATATACAAAAAATTCAACATCACTATATGTTTTAAAAATTAATAACGGAATATAAAATATAAGATTGAAGCTTTTCATTGCTTTAAAATTGATCAAATTTGATTTTTTTGTTACGATGTTATTCATATTGAAGCACAATACGCTGCTTTGAATTGACAAAATTGCTTATTTTACGAAATAAATTGAACGTTGATCTCGTAATTAATCTAAAATTCCATTTAGCGAAGTATTAAATTTCAATTAACTAACACATTAAAGAAAGTTTAATCTACAGTAAATTGTCAAATGAAGAATTTTTAATAAATTTCAATAATTAATTCTATTAATGTATCTTAGTATATATGTATCGATCATTAAGTGAACCTATATTATATATATATATATATATATATATATATATATATATATATATATATATATTTATAATATTATACTCCATTATTACTTCCAAATGTATTTAGTTTAGTTACCGAAATTAAGGAGCTTTGTGATAATTAATATTGGTATTAGTATAACGTGTATTAAAGTATAAAATTTATAATTAATCTATCTTGAGTATTGAATGTTTTGTACCCCATTTACTATGAATGGTTGAATGATTTATTTTATGGTTTCTCTAATTTAATTTCAGGATTCTGAAGGCGATACTCCATTACATGACGCTATATCGAAAAAACGGGACGATATGTTAACTTTATTATTGGACCATCAGGCTGATGTGACACTGACCAATAACAATGGATTCAACGCTCTTCATCATGCAGCTCTTCGCGGAAATCCAAGGTACTTAAAATTTAATTGATATATAGATAAGTTTATTAAAATGATAAATTTATATCAAATAATTTCCTTATATTACCGGCGATATGATTACATCTTTTATCGAATATTTATTTCTTCAGACCATTTTATTAGTTTTTGTTATAGTGCAATATTTTTCTATTAAAGACAAACATGTTGCGGAGCAAAGTTTTCCATGCGGTGTTACATTTATATTTTATACTCACTCCTATTTCGTATCGTTTACTTTAATTGTAACGCATTTTAACGTAAAATAAATATGTATTATAATGAAAATAAAAAAAGTTTGAATGATAAACTTTCAAATGTAATGTTTAGTTGCTGCAGAGTTAACAAAATATGGAATGGAATACATAAGCAATGAACATTCTATATTTTTTCTTTAATTTGTATTTTATTTCATTTATTACGTCTGATTTAAAATACGAATTTTATTTTATTTAAATAATTTTGATGTTTTATATTAATTTTCAATTTTACGTAGATTATATATTTAACCGTTTTTTGATACGTAGTTTCAAATGACTATATAAAATTCAATTATAAACATACACGGGGATGCGTATTTGTTTTTTGTCGGTTAGCACGTAGATTATTCTTAAAATTCAATTTTAATGCCGCCGTTTTTTGCTTTGTAAAATTTTTGAGACACTTATTAAATTTATGTACATTTGCGTACACGCATTATACATTCGCTATAATGATAATGTATTTTTGTTTTTTTTATATATAAAAAAAAAATTGAAATGAAACATGTGTACTTTCCGTTGCGAACGAAAGCTCATATAAATAAACAATTCTTGGGAAAACGAACATTCGCCTTAGGGAATTGCTTTTGTAAGATTAACCATTTTGGAAAATATTTTATTAAAAAATATCATGGATAAAATAATTTTTATATTATGCTTGTGTATACATGTATTATATGTTTCTTGCATTAAATATTTAATGATTTATATATGATATCGATCGATTGTTATAATGGAAAATTTATTTATGTGACAAGTAATAATTTTATATATATGAAAATCGGATTGAATCTTTGAATTATATATGTGAATTAAAATATCCGTGTCATTTTATTGACATATTTATGACTTTGATAATGATATTGTGATCGTATAATTTGACAGCACATTATATTTATATAAAATAAAATTATGATTCTTAAAACATCAATATACATTATACGCCCTTTGACGTCCAATCGTCTTAAGCATGAGTTTAGTATTAATCAAAAACGCGCATATGAAAAAAAAATAACGTTTAGAGTGAATGCTTATCGTCGGATTATCGAAAACGTGTACCGTTCGTTTCAGATTGGAGGTGCCTCCATTGTAGATTCCCAACGCGAGTCGGAAACGATGGGAACTCCCCCAGGTCTGGGATCCTTCGGGTACCCCAAACCAAATTCCTTTAACCCTACACTGTGCCCCTCCCCCCTCATATTAACCGCAAAAAACGGGTATTCGGAATTCGCGTCACGCGTGCCCAAGCGCGCGCTCGCGCACCTATATAAATAATATACGAAATGTTAGTACGTGACTTATTCATTATGCCCGGGGCCCCACTGTAGCTAGGGTAAACACAATTTCGCCGCCGGATTTTCGGAACGCATTATTTTTTTTCGTCGCTTTCTTTTGAATATGTGCACGTATGTAAGTGTATGTGTGTGTGTGTGTGTTTTTTTTTTGCTGTATTGATATTATTGGTTGTTCAAAAGTAAGCCAACAACGAGTTTTTTTAAAGTCTTTCATTGTGAACTCTGCCTTCTTGTTTATGAAACCGAATTTTTTCGTTATTTATAATTCATTGTGAACTTTAATATAAAGTATCGATTCATTTCTTAAAAAATTATAATTTTATATTGAACAAAATTATTATTGCAATATTTAATCTTTAATAATAATTATTAATCACTATTTCGTTACTATTACAATAATATTGGCAAACAGTTATAATAATTGTATCATCACTTCAAAGTGTAAAATAATTGTCGGGCAAGTATCGTGAATAATTCAGCCGGGTAAACGGACACTGGTAATTATAACGCCTAACCCTCTTGCGCCCTTTAAATATTAAACGGTATTTTGGCACTTTCGAGGTTTTAGGGATAGGACCGTATGGCGAGATGCGTCGCTTGCATTATTAAAAAGATACTCTGTAATATCTGAAAATGCGCTGATGCGTACTAATCCCTTTTCACAAATCGATTTAGACCAAATTTTCAGTCCTTCAGATTAAAAGAAATCTCTGTTCGGAATTTGATGATAGAAATGTTTTAAATATTTAAACATATAAATATGTATTTTAAATCGCGCAAATTTATTAGAGTTTGAAATATTTTTTTCATCATATTTTTAATGTCATCATTGAAAAGTTGATTTTATTTGGTTTATTATGTTTTGTAATATTTAATCATTTTTGAAAGTTAAAACACAACGAATTTTTATATTTCAAACTATGTATAATTTTAATTTAAAATTTCAATTGAGCATATAAAAATATATACGTCAATTCAGATTATAAGATCATTTTGGACAATATTTGAAAAATAGAGATATGATACTTTTACTTATTTTTTGTATATCTAATTTTTAAGGTCCATACATAAATTATGTAAAATAAACAGCAACCATGATTTATTTTTATTTAAAGGCATGTCATGATCATATTTTAAACTAATATTTTTTTTTATTATAATTGGTAAACATTTTATATTATTAATATCAAAGTATATATTTTTTAATGATTTCCAAACTGATCCATATCGTCTATTAAAAAGACAAAATAATTCAGAGTTTTATTTACTAAGACAAAATAATTCAGAGTTTACGTCGAAGTAGTAGAAAAATATTGGAATATTTAATTTTTTTTATTTTATTTTAAAAAATACGCATATTTTTTTCAATGAGTGCCAACTTTTACTTCTAAAAAAAAGGGATGGTAAATCAAATTGATTTTTGAAAATCCGTAATATATTCTATGATTTGTAATATGTAGTGAATTTATATCGTGCTTTCAAAATGTCGTGTAATTTTATATACAAATATATTTGAAATAATGTTAAATTGAAGTCGTTCGATGGGGCCGTCGAAATGGCGCGGATATACCACCCATTTGAGGGTTAAAGGGTTCTTGGCGAACGTGAACGGGGGCGTCTATAAAAACTGTGGAGATTCGACGAGATGGTCGTAAACGTTTTTACATCGGAAACAATCGCGAGTGCAAAGTTCATAAACTAAACTTTGGAAAAAATCACTTATGGTGCCAGTCGGACCATCTTCGCGCAGACAGACAGAAACTTTACGAGTCATAAAGATCGGAATATCTTCGGCGTCGAATAATAAAAATAATAAAAAAAAATGCGAAAAGACGTAAGAATGAGAGAAAAAAAAAGAAAAAGAAAATGGCACTCTCGCGAAGGGTCCCGCGGACCTTTATGCGAAAGTGATCCGTTTATGAGCCCGGTACTCTCCATAAATATGAGCCTCGCGAACGTTCGGGAATCTCCGAGATAAGCGCCAGTATATCCTTTTTAGGGCGTTCGAGTTATCCTAGAACCGGACAGGGCCTGGATCCGCTGAAGTGTGGCGGATTTGCTCAAATTTATTAGGCATTAGAATTTGTTTGCAGAAAAAAAATGCGAGAGGACCCATACTTGCTGAGGGCGTTTCCATAAAAAAAAAATCTAGTTAAATTGAACGTTATCATGTACTTTCGTGCGTGTAAATTCAAACGCGGTACATTTGGACCTTTTTATAACGCTATCCTTTTTATAAAGTGGAGTAATATCTGCAAAATATTTAAATTCTAATACATAAACCGTTGAATTACAAATTAACTTTCAAGTAATACCATTAATCGAAATATCTGGCTTTTTAAGCAAATATTATAATATAAAAACATTAAATAAGTTTATTATTGATTCAATAACCCATTTAGATATTTGTTTTCGAGAATTTTGATATAGTTTTTTTTTATAATATTTTAAATTAAAATATTGATTTTTATTAAAATATAAACAATATCATACATTATGTAGTATATAAAATGTTAACGCCAGTTAGATGTTGATATGATTTTTTATACTTTTTTAATTTTAAATTATTTTTTACTTTTATTTTTATTAAATATATATGATAATAAAAAAGTGTATACTTCTAATGATCAAACATACACGTCGGACTCGTGTACAAATCTGAACACGGGTCCTCAATAAAATACAAAATTGATTTCGATTCAAAATTACGCCAAAATATATACATAAATTTATAACGTCTTCAAAAATAGTAAAACAAATTAATTTTACATAATAATAACAACTCTGAAATCTTTATGCGAACGTCGATCAAATTAAATACAATAGATTCAACGACATTCAACCTTTATACTCGCGAGATAGCATTCTTTCTACGCAAGCAATCATTAATTAACCGTTCAATTTTATCGTACGCTTTCGAATAAAATTTTCGTCGACAATATTCGACATTTTGCTCCCCCACTCCCTCAAATTTTGCACACACGTACGAGTTATGTAATTATAGTTTGAGAGTTTTAAACCGCAAGAGGTTTCGAGTTTAAAATGAGATATTCACTAACTCTCACGGCTCAGACTCGTCTACTAATAGCGTCGTCGCATTTGGGCGTTGAATAATTGAGAAGGTTCCGTTGTGCGGCGTCACATACCGTGGTGGGTTCCAAATATGGCACTGTTACTCTGTCCTTACAATATATGCATCTATATATATATATATATATATATATATATATATATATATATATATTGTATATGTATATATATATATAAACCTCTGTATCTGCACATATCTCGACGACCATATGTGGCGTCGTCTTTCCGATCGATTCACTTCTCGATTTGGCCGTTTTCAGATTTTCAACAAAATGCGTGCTTATTCGTAACACAAATAGAAAATAGTGAAATTGACTCGCAAACAATATCGTAAAATCGGCTGATTATCTATATAGAAAAGAAAAAAAAAGAATAATTATTAATAATAATAATTACCTATGATATATACAATTTTAAATCGATTTTAATTACGTTTTAGGTTTATGTTTTATTTCGATTACACATTTTTTTGTGTATGATATTTTTTTTTGAATTTAAATATTATTTTATCGTTTCCTTCTATGATTCGTGTTAAGTGTGCTATAAAAATATTTATCACGATATATTTTTGTCATTTTTTTTACGATGAAATCTATTCATAAAATGAATATATTGTATTATATTTGAACAAAATATTCGATTGTGAAATTTGCGAAAATTTCGATATTTTTTTTTATTGGTAAATATTTTTACGATTTTTTTTATTACTAAGGATATATTGGAATATCATATATAATATTTATTATACACGACAAATTGAATATATTTTTATATTTCTTTATGGAAATATTCATTTTATTGAATAAAGATTGAAAATTTTTCTATAAATAGCTTAAATAAAATCCAACAATAAAAAGATGGGAGTCTAACAAAAAAAAGATTTAAATTAAAGCCTTTAAGAAGCATCTATGATGTATATTTGACATTGTTCGCCTAATTTTCTTTTTATTTCTTTTTGCATTTTCTATTTCCGTACCTTAAACTATACGATGAAAAATGTATCGAATAAACAATTTAAATTTTCCTTTTTTTTTCTCGCGTTAGATATTGTAAGATATTGTAAAAGCGACTACGTTTTCCCTTTATGGAAAAGTACACGTGCTTAAATGTAAACGTGTGCACCATGTACATGTACATACGTATACGTGTGCGCATGTGTGTCTATTTGTTTGTGTGTATGTATGTATATATCTTTATGAAGTTTTTCCGTTCGCCTTTATCGTCTATTTTCATATATTTTTCCGGGCGTATATCGCGAAGGCAACACGTTGAACAATCGCTCGGCAATATTGGCAAACTTTATCGGTTAGAAAATCGAATTATATATACCTTCGGCGAATCGTATTCGGTGTTTTTTCTTTTTCTTTTTTTTTGGCATATGTGAAATAATCGATGGAAAAGCGAAGGGCACAGAACCCCTTTCTTCCGCGAAAAAAGTTTCTACTTTCTTATCCGCAAACGGGCTTATATGTTAACCCGCCCGCTGCCGGCGTTCATTATATGAGCTATCGTAAAAAATCATTGTGGAAAATATAGACGATAATTTACGGTTTATCTTTGCAATTGTGAGATAAAATTGCTATAAATTTTTTTTATAATATAAGATTATGTTAACTATCAAACTTTTTATTTTTAGTTTTTTTTAAATTTTATATTTGAAATGATTCGATCGTTTTTATTATATTGTAAATTTTAAAATTGTTTAAACATATCTCTTTATATAAATAATATTTACTAAATTTCTAAGATTTTATATGATAAAATTTAATTACCAATGTTTCCCTTAAAAAGTCCGTATATATTTTCAAATCTACTTTTGCACATTAATCTATAAAAAGTATCCGACGTAGAAAAAGCGAACTACTTTTTCCATTATATTTGCTCATATGTCTCTTTCCATCAATGACATAGTTAAATTATTTTCTTTTCAAAAATTGCTTTGAGAAAAATTCTAAGATGTTTTCATTTCAAAGTCTTTTTGATCGATAGTTACATCTAAGTATAAATTGTATAGCTTCATTTTTATTGAAATTTTCTCTTATTAATTTAATGTAGTATTACTGTGAACACGGACTAATTACAAACTATTACCATACATATGTATTCACCTGCAACATATATAGTTACACAATTGATTACTTTGTGCACGGAAGCTATATAAAAGATGTTAGAAACAACTTTGAAAATAAACGTCGGCAAGATTGTATTACCTGTTATTAATTCTTGGATTAATTATTCAATGTTTTAAAATTGCATCGTGAGATCGGGTTATTAATTTTGTTAATCGATATCGTTTATTTATTATACTTTGATGGGAATAACGTCATACTTTGAAATTTATATTTCAGTAATTATAAGTAATATATGAACTTTTTTGTTGATTATTTTATTATTTTTATCTTAAAATTAATCACTGAAATTGTGACTAATTATATCCAAGTGCTATAGTGTTTCTGGAAGCGGAATCCGACTTGACATCATCAATGAGATATATAAGGACACATTTCCGATAACGACGCGACACATTTCGATTTTTAACCCCGCGATAATTGCGTAACGTCACGAGCGACGGACGGCTAATATAAAATAAAATATAACGAATCGCGGGGGCACAAGCCCCGGGGTAGTTATTGTATGAAATTTCCACTAAAAATGTATGAGAGAGGATCGAACCGCTTATCTGCCGGTCGTTATCATTATCGTTGCCGAGCTGCCGCCGCGGGGATGCAAACTCAATAACAATTCTACCCCAATCCACTCTTCCAACCCTCATCCGATATCGAAGAGTCTTTGACTCTACATCAGCGACTTTCAACCTTATTGCATTTGACGTCTTATTCTTATTAAAAAAAAATTGTTTGTTTATTTTTATTATAAATTCAATATTTTATTTTTGATACTTGAAGTATTGAATCAAATGTTATAACAATTTATCATCATGTATTTTTATTATTTTATTTTTGAACTTTTTTATATTCAATTATTTTTCATTACATATACTTTATATATAATAATATATGTACTCGCACATAATTCATTATTATAAAAAAAAATAATTATTAAAATTTTAATTACTTTTTTTTTATGAGCGCATCATTTATCACGTCTACAAATTCAAAGTTGAATACGACTGGGGGTACGTACTGGAAAATAATGGTGTTCTGTAGGATGTGCGGGGGTTTGTATAGTCTTTGGTTTGGGGCCACGGTGGTTTCAGAAGTGTTCCACTGTAATCTCTCTCCGGGCCGGTAGGCGGAAGGAATCACTTTGTCGATAGGTGACGTCTCTCACTATGTATTAATGCTTTACGATTTCCACCATCCACCCTGTATTTACCTCCCATCCCCTCTTCCCTCTCCCGCCTTCCCCCTTAAGAGTCGACGCCTCACACCGCCTTAACTTGAATATACCCTTTCTCGGTTGCGTCGTTTATTTTTACGACGTCATTATTATGGCCGATCTCTTCTACTACGCATCCACCGTTGCCTCGTCTATCGAAATCGACGTTTCCACTCGTTGAACGCACCGGTGGTGCTTCGCCTTTAGCTATTTGGTCCTTTGAATTGCGGACGCATATCCCATTTTATGTGTGCTCGTTTTAATATTATATTATTTACCGTAAGAAACATTGTTGTCTTCCCGATTTCTGCTTATCCGATTCGGGATCCGACGTTGTTTTCTGTGACTAAGCATTCGCAAACTAACGATTGCGTATGTGAAACACGTCCTATTGAAGGTCGTACAATGGAAATGAAAGGACCTTAATTTTACATATACTATATATATTGCAAACAGTTTACAAATATAAATTAACGACATTCATATTTTTTTTTTATTAAATACTAATAAACTGTAGATTTATCAAACAACCTTTTTTAATTTAAACTAAATAAATTTACAAATTTGCTATCTATTTAAAGAAAAATCAATACAGCCGACTGCCAACATGGGTCGGTTTTAATTCGCAGATAATAATTTGAAAATTTCGGCTTTATATTATAATTATTAGGATTTATTTACTTTATGTTGGAATTTCTAATTCTCCGTCCTATTTTAACTTACGCATAATTTATTGTTTCATGTAAATACGAAATGTTCAAATATTTATGTATTCTTTAACCGGTTCATTGCTTTTATTATGAATATAATATAATAGAAATTTATATACCCAATTTACAGTGTGTGTGTGTGTGTTTTTTTTTATTCGATATTTATCTGACCTTCAAAGTTAAAGATATGCGTACAAATTTAGGACGAAAATTGCTGGAAAATATTTTTTCAACAATGAGCTCGTAAAATTAATTTAAATAAATTAAGAAAATATTTCGTGATACTGAAAAGGTTGAAAATACATTTTTCATTTATCGAAAATTGATGGTTATTAAAATAAAAAAAAGCGATATAACGAGATTTTTTTTTCCAATTACTTTATTATTTCATCGTCGATATTATTACGTGTTTTTCTTTAATTTGTTGGATATTTTAAAAAACATTGTTATTTTTGTATAGCGGTTTGAAAGCAAATACTTGTCTGAAATTGAATTTCATTAGAAAATCGTAGACAATTTATATTATATTTTTTTATTATTAGATGCTTTTAATTTTAAAAAATGTTATTGAGTTTTTCAATAAAAATTTTAGATATTATCAAATTTGTACTTTCAGTTCTGGATTTTTTTTTTGTTTATAACTAAAACTCATATAATTCATTGATAACTTTAACTTTATTTATTTAGATTATTTTTTACCATATATGTTGCATTTTACTATTATTGTATTTTTTTTATAGATTGAAAGTAATTGGAAATATTGTCTTCTTATCTATCATTGACTTCAAAATAATGAGGTGCATTACAAATAAATTAAGCAAATAACTAAAGAAAAGATAATTATAAAATATGATTCTATTGTACAAGGGAAACTACAGGGTAATCGTGATTCTTGGGTCATTAGGGAAAAAGGACTTAACAACATCTGCAGGAAATGTAGAGCGGCGAAACGATTTAAAGGAAATAAAGCGATTTTTAATTGGCGTACTCGTTTAATTTTAACAGAAATATAATTAGAAACATTTTGCGTTAAAATATATGTATATTTTTACGTTGCGTTGGGGTTTCTGCGGTACAAGCGTAAAATAAACAAATTCATTCTTCTTAGTGAAAAGGAAACCGTATTTGGATCGTAGCATTTTATTTTCTTTTAGACAGCCAAAAGAAAAATTTTATCGTCGATATATATATATATATATATATATATATATATATATATATATATATATATATATTAATTCGAGCGAAATTCACGATTCAATTACATGCGAGCTTATCAACCGCTACCCGTAATCGCCGAAACTATGGCAATCACGTCATACGCCTCAATTGGGAATTTCAGGCATTACACATACACAAGCACATGTACATATTAGCGTGCAATGGCTTGTACTGCATTGTCTACTGGGAAGGATTCTGGGTAAAGTTCTCATTTTGGACCCTAAAGTACAGTCGAGGGTCCTAAACGGCGCTGCAGGTGAATTACGCCCTATGGTGTAATAGTTGGCGCGAACAATCCGCTCGTACATCTGACGCTAATCTTGAATTATTAATTCTAACCCAGACGGGACTGTTTTATCTCATTGTTATAATACGTATATGTTACCGTAAAAGTCCGAATTTCACGGGGGAAAATGTTTTCGAAGAGAATTTCGCGAATAATAAATATAATTAATGAAAAATTCACTTCGTATATTTTTAGATTTCTGATTTAATATCGTTTATTGAGTATATTCATTATAAATATGACGTATTTTTATATAGTTTCATAATATTTATTAATTACCCAAAATCATATATGTATGATTATATAAAAATCAGTCATATTGTATTAATTATAATTTTATGTTTTTTTTTTTGCAAAATAAAAATATTTTGAACCAACACTTAAATAGTACGATCACATGCGCATCTATCATTCTTGTCGTGTTTCTCTTGATTGAGGGTCCCGACCTTCCACCCTTCTTATCTCCATTATACGTATGATTCTACCCTCTATTTCTCAACTCACGTTGCAGCCTGACGCGCCTCTGCCATTATTAAACCAGTCGCAACTTTAATTTTGGCTATTCATCTTGTAAAGGTACTTCCGTTCTTTTCTGTCGATCAATCTATTTTACGCAACTATCTTGATTTCTCTACATAATAAATTAAAAAAAAACTATAATAAAATCGTTAATTTATATATTACAGATTACAGAAATGTATGCGCGTTCTTATATATATATATATATATATATATATATATATATATATATATATATATATATATATACCGAGTTTGATTACTTTCATATGTATATAATATACATGAACATGTTCAGCGCTCTCTTCATCTGCATGCTGTTGATGTTAAATTTAATTATATGCAAGTGCTGCACAACTCAAGAAACTATATCTTGTCTGCATTTGAAAACTTATCCATTCCACAATATATGCAATATGTCACTAACGAAGCGTGAAGAAACAAAGAAAACATGTGATTAATGAGAACGACAAGACAGTGTACTAAAATTTAATATTTACCGTAACCGAGATAATAGAATATATTAATTATTCACTCAAAGCAAAGTTCGGTAGAGATTACAAATCGAAATTTGTAAGCATTATATTTATAATAGAGTATATCTATTAGAGATAAAAATTTTTTTGATAGACACACATCCTTGAGATATTTTTTCTTGTGATATATGTTTCTAAATTTAAATTAAATGACAAAAAAATATTTATTTATTATTGTTAAAAGTTAAAATAAATTTAGATCAAATGGCGTATTTATAAACGCGTATCTTCCCGATTGTTTGACTTTCAACGCGCACCTACAAAAAAGTGAAATCAGACGGAAGAGGTCAGATTTCGAAGAAGCGATTCGCGTCACACGACCGTTTTTAACCCTTTCATCGTACGGTGGAAACGGGAAGTTTTTTTCCGTCCTTCGTAACCGTGCGCAAATTGCGGTTAATCGAATTAACCGGCCGATCGAACATTCGAACTGACGATATATCAGATTAATGAGCATATTAGTTAGGCGGTTCGCCCGTTAAGCCGAATCCGATTATAAATTGCAATCGGGATCACATTAGCCAAATTGTTGATTGACTTGTTAAAATTTGATTTTAAATTCGGATTAGATTTATATCTTTTTTTTGTTGTCATTTTTGAAATCATCGCCAAAAATAGTTATTTTAAGTAATTTATTATTATTATGCTTTAACGATTTGTTTAATTAAAACGATTGCTTTTTTGCCGGCATAATTTTATTTCACAAATTGCCTTAATCACCGTTGAATATCGTAGGAACGAAAAAAAAAATGACTCGATTTTAATTTCGTTACTGTAAGTAAGTCGTTTCAAAAATATTGAATTTGTCGACGAACGAATTGGGGTTTGAGGATTTCGAGGGTGCAAATTTGACCTTTTTCCTCCTTGTCCACGCCTCCTCACCTCCCCTATGTTGTCCTTACCTCGTTGTCCGTGTTCGTAGGTTAGATTGTCGAGAAAAAGGTACGAGCGGTTAACCCTTTACGTGCCAGTGGCCGTTGACGACCTCATCGACGATTAGTAGTCCCATCGTGTCCCTTCGTTATATCCGAACATGGCAGGGTGTCCTGCTAATTTATAAAACGCGTGACTCTACCGTAACTCTAACACGTGGATATCTGATTTTGTTTTTAATCCAGTTCGAAATAACCGTTTTCTGTTTAGATTCAAGCCGCCAGTGCTGTGTTTTACTTATTTACGGTTGGATATTTAATCCAATTGCTCGCGGTGAATTTTATACTTTGCTTTTAACACCATCTGTTAAGCGTCATATTTTATTGTTTTGTTTATGATTCAATTTGGATATCTTTCATTAGATTCAAAACTATTTACCGCGTGGAAATATTTTTAGTTAGAACTATTTACATAATATTATTTGTAACTACAAAAATATTAAACATGAAAGTGAAACTTAACGCTGTCCACAAATATGTAAACATTCATATTTTACATCTTAAATTTATATTTACATTCGTACGATTAATGCTTCATTATCGATACTAAGAGTCCGGATGCGTTGTCCTTCGCTTGATTTTGACTTCTCTTCTAAACCGATTCCCCATATTTTATGGAACAAAGTGCGCCTTTTTGTTTCACAAATCGATTGCGCAATTTAAATTTCAATTGCACAACCAAGTTTCGTTGAACGTCGTCATTCTAGGCACGTTTCGCCGCTTTTGCACAGGACGATCTACATACATAAATACTCGTTTGTACAGAGTGGGCCACCGATGTATATATTATGTATATATGTGTAATGTCACTATCATGATTTTGAAATACACGTTTTCCTAATATATATTTTATTATAACAATTGTCCTTTTTTTCCGACCATTATTATTACTATCTTTTCTAATATATTTTTAAATATTTTAATAAATTATGAATTGAATTGGTGTATTTAAAATTATTTTTAATATATATGTCATGAATTTTTGGGGGACTAACTGTACACATATACTTTTCAAATGCGAACTATTTCGCATTACGAAAATCGATTCGATCGCATTAAATTTATGCACGTTGCATGCCCATCGGAAACGTTCAGTACTAGACTTATTTCAGGATAATCCTCGGTTCGAATTATTCGCACCGGCGATTAGTTTAATAGTTAACGCCCCTTTCCCTTTTGTAAAAGCGTCGAGTTTAAATTCCAGCTTACTATATATAGTCGCCTTTTACGAATTCTGCTGAAACTTTCAAATTGAAAGCTAAACACCGCTCGAAAGTTACTCCATAATGTTATCATTACTTTCGTGCGACACTTACTGGGTCTCATATAATATATAAATATTTCTATTTTCGTTATTAAAATTTAAAAAGTAATGCTCTCATTCACGTCTTTAATTTTAAAGAATTAAATAATTATTATGAATTAGATTGGTGATAATTCTAATTGTGTTATATATTCCAGTATATTATATGTTTTTTTCTTTGCTTATTTCGAATTATATTTGCTTTTATGATTTTACTTTTAACTTTACTTGAAAACGAAATTATATATAAACAATAATAATAATAATATTGTATAGTTGATAAATAATTTTATCAATTAGTTACATTACCATTTTCTGTTGAAAAGTCGACTAAATATTGTGTATTATATCAATTTTAAAAATGATTAAAATGTTTATTCATTTACTATTGTCGATTCGTTTGAATGTCATTTGTTCAACTCAAGATGTATTTTATCTTATTAGATTAATTTTTTCAAAACAATTTTTATTTCCAATATATACACCTGTGAATTACAATTTTGCTATTTAAACATTATTTCTTTTTGCATAATTTTATTTGCCACGTTTGTATTTAATTATTTTCAGACATTGTTATTGTCTGAATAGCTATTGTTTTCAAAAGAATTTTTCACGCGACAGTCGGATAAAATGTGGCTAAAATCACTTTAATTTGTATTTAAATTAAAATTTCATTGTTAGTTTCTTTAAACATCCACCTGGTGCACAACATCAGGCGAGAAACCTTGAAAAAATATATTATTTTTTTCTGTTTATACACTGGCTCAGTCTTACTTATTCTCGGCTTCGTTTTTAAGAGATAAAAAGGACCATTAAATTATTATTCTATGAGCCTTACCGGGGTATTTTATACCTCAAACCCATATGCTTCAGCTATCTCAACCTCGGCTCCGACCCAGTCGCCGCCCCCCAGCCATCGCCGCCCTGGTCTTTTACTAATGTATTTATATTCTCGAAGAATTTTGCACGCTCCCAGTGGAAAATGCTAATTTTTAGGGATCGTAAAAACGTCCATTTTTTTTACGTCCGGGCTCTCGTGTCCCCGCGAAAAACCGTAGTGTTTTGCTCAAAACCCGGCTTCGAATCTCATTCCCACCGCTTTGCCCCCCCCCCCATCGTTCCGCCCCGTCGGAGAATTTAATTTTATTTATTTTTATTAAATGTTCCGCGCATTAAATAACATTATAAAAGCGAAACGTCATCCGCTTCCAGTTCTCTCTTTTTTCGATGCTTTCAATACCCCAAGTGGGAGCTTAAT
Organism: Leptonema lineaticorne; assembly: GCA_024500535.1. Taxonomy (NCBI): domain Eukaryota; kingdom Metazoa; phylum Arthropoda; class Insecta; order Trichoptera; family Hydropsychidae; genus Leptonema; species Leptonema lineaticorne. Next base: position 5,098,589 of record JANIJI010000016.1, on the reverse strand, counting down.
AGAGTTATTTTTTTCGTTCGCATTTTTTTTCTTCCTTTCGGCACCAAATTGCCTTTGCGTATTTTTTTCCATTAAAGTGTCTCATATCGCTTCAATTTTTCTGTTTATAACATTCAATAATCGTATTTAATTAAATTTAACTAGATGTTCCTCAGCTGAAAGAACAATGTGAAGAAATATATTTTATCATACTGTATTTTATAGTTTTAAAACTTTCTTGATACTATTCGTTAATTTAATTAATAACTGTATCGATAAATACAGTTTTGCCATTTTTCACGTTTGAATATACTATAGGCAGCACAATCGAATCGATAGATTATACTCAGCGTAACAGCTTTTTTTTGTGGAAAAATTTAAGTCATTCTTTCGTTAATTGGTTTCTAATGTTAACGTTTCCGTCCGTGTGATCGCATTAAAGTTAGCATTACAAAGTTTAACTTTATTATGCCCCCCCCCCTTTCACCTCAGCCGTTTCCCTTTCCCCTCGCCGGGCTATATTTTACACGAGTCGATTAGCCGGGGCCGTGCTCCGGTCGTTATTTTCAGATTTGGCGATAAAGTTGATTTATTTTTTGCGTCGTCGGGGTGGGCGGACTGCTAGGCGGAAAGGGCGGCCTTGGGGGATGAATTTTCGTTTTGGAGGGGGAGGGGTGGGTGGTAAATTGGCACCGTGGTTGCGACTAAACAAATCGCACAGGGTTTATCGTTATGATATTAATTATAGGAAATCGCTTAGGGCCCGGCCGGTCGCTTGATTGTGGCGATTCATAACGATCAGCAAATTGGGAAACGACCTTAATGCGCTTGTTCGCGCCAGGGTTCCAAAACGTGACGTACATACGCACCGACACACTCATGACTAAATACTATGTGCTAGCTATAAATCTCAATATCAATATTTCTTATATATAATATTTTTGGTTTTTATTCAATATTTTTGAATAAAATATTTCAAATGAAATCATATAAAGACGATAGCTTTCGAACATTTTTAAATTATTTCAAATTTAACTATAATTGTGTTTATTGCATTGATAATTCTAATTTATTCAATATAAATGTCATTAATGAACATCTGTGATAGCTGAGTGATTCAATTTATTTATTCATATTGAGATATTAATATTTAATTTGTTTTTTTGTTGCAGAAACAAAAACGTTTATATTTCTACTGCAAATATACAAAATATGCAGAAATATTTCAGAAAAAAATATTGAAATATTTAAAATTTAGTCATAATTCTAATATACTAATCTGTCAGAATAAAACTATTGCTTTAAGACAATTGTCGTTTAATGATTATTTTTTGAATTTATAACAAACTTATAATTAATTCTTCTTTTGCAGGTGACTTTAATCACAGTCTCCGTAAAAAATAATTTTAAAATAAACAGGACTGTCATCACAGTCCTGTTTATTTTAAAATTATTATTGCTTGTTTCACAACATCTTTAGATATGAGACTTTTAACTTTTTAAAAATGAAATTTTGGACGTTCTTGTTACAAATTTATTATTATATATTTTGTTTAACATATCTGTACATTACGACATATCCGCTATTCTTTGTTAAATTCAATCCCGCAAAAGATGCGTTAAGCATTACTATGAATTCAATTTTCGTATAGATTTTTTTTATATATTGAACAATTATCGTTTAGTTTTGAACGACATCATAATTATCATTGTCAGCAAATTTGGTATTATATAATAAATTTAACGCTTCGGCACTTTTAAAAATGTCAAATTGTACGTTTTTTTTTCTTTTTGGAGAAAATTTTATTATTAAAAGAACACGAGGATGGCCGTGTATATGCATGATGAATTTGAGCACGAAACAAATCGCACAAAAGCCGCAATCGGATTAAACGTAAATTGCGCACGCGTCAATCAACCGAACTCGAATTTAATTCTGCGAGACGAGCGCACAACAATATGCGCTTTCGAAATGGTCGTCCACTGAATATTAAGCCGACGCCACATCCTAATACGAACACGAGAAATTATTTCCTGTTATATTTACTATAAAGTTCAATTTATGTAAAATATTGACAATAATATATTTATTCTAGTCGCCTATAACGAATTGAAAACTTTCAATGTTTTTTTATTCACAACTTTTTGCAATTTTCGCAAACGATTCTAGAACGAAAAACGGGATGCGCGTTCAAATATTGGCCGAGCCAACCATTATTTCTAACTCGCGAGTTCAGCACCATAACATCGAACATCTTTTCAGCGCAAGATCTCCGGTATCGAGAAGGGAACGCTTCCATTTTACGCCGTCGTAAAACTGAAAATGATGGTGGCTGCGATGGTGATGGTGGTGGTTTGCGGTGATAATATTAACGTCCAATGGTATGGGGGGACAGTTGAAACATACGCCTTGCAACAATAAACGTATTGGCGTTGAGATCCTTTTTGTTTGATGTTGCCAAATTTATGTGCATTGTTTTATGCGCGGCTCCGTCTCTTTGATGTTTTCGACGAGAGGGGGCGCCCGCGGTCGTAACGTTTGAGAACATGCGGTCGAATAAGAAGAACATACGATATATATATATATATATATATATATATATATATAAATGTGTGTGTGTGTATGTAAAAGAAGTATTCAACTTTTTCAATACCTCAAAACAGAGCATATATTATGAATGTCACGTCGCCGTATGAAAATTGTGTATCCATACGTGTGAATAACGTTTTAAAATACTATCAAACGAAATTGAACCGAAAACTATATATGTAATTTAAGAAAACATAGGATGACGTTAAAAAAAATATTAAAAAAAAAATAAGGATAATAATATGTGACATCGATTGAGAAGCGCTGCTTCGCACAGTTCATTGCGTTGTTGATTCGTGGGGAAACGTTTCTCTAAATTATTTCCTCCAAAGTTTATTGCTCCTTTTATTGTCAGTTGTATTTATTCGCTTTGTTTTCGTTGGCGATGATGAGCCTTGCTGCGGCTCCTTCAATTTTATACCTTTGCAAAATACGGCCCATGTTATAAATTTTCATTAACAATAATTGTTTATCGTAAAATATAACATACGTTTTGTATACGGATAATAAGCGGGATGCTCTTTTAATAACCGTGTCGATTGCATAATCTTCATCTCATATATTTTATGCCTATTGTATATATATATATTTATTTATTATTTTAAAAATTTATATGGATTTAATTAGATCTAAAAAAAAAAGAAAAATAAAATTCATAAATTTTACATATATATTCAATCTTTTAATTTCTCCATATGAAATATATAGATATGTTTATTAAAATACCGAATTCACATATATGGCGGCATTTCACCATACGAGACCCGTAATATTTGATGCAAATACGAGCTTTTCGTCTGTCAATCGACATCGATATTTCGGCTATCAATTAAGCGTCGAAAACGTGAACGTCAGCCGTCGACAGGGCGGTTTTCAACCCCTCTTTCGCGCGTTGCACAGTTTTGTACAAACGGTATGCCTGACGTGTAATTTCGTGTAACGCTCGTAAATTTTGATGTGTTATTATTGTTTATTTTTTTTTTTTTTGAAAACGTTAAACATTAAATAATTTATTTTATCAATTATTGTAAAATTAAAATTAATTTTATATTATATAAGATGTTTTTTTTTTATAAATATATAGAATTTTAAATTAAAATAATACATACATAAATAGTATTATTTTCCATGAATTTGATTTTTCTTTGATTTGCTCGGAGGAAATCTGAACAAGAAGTCCAATTTTTTATCACTTTTTGCAGCAATTGAGGCCATATGTCATTGATGACGTAGAAAATATTGTCTTCTACGATGTCAATTATTTTATGACTTATCAGCATAGCTCAAAGACTTCATATAGTCTCAGAAAAAATAGTCCAGCAGTATTAAATTGCATGATATTGAAGACCAATTCACAGATCAACTTTGTTTTGAACCTATTCACCAATAGAACGGTGATCTGGTTCTCGTGCATCTTCAATTCTTGCACGAGTTGATATTTATAATCCTCCAAATCCAAATTTCCCATAAAATGAATGGACACAAATTCAACTGTCGAGCACCATGCCGAATGGACTCATTTGGGTCTTCATGAATACCGTAATTTTCGTAAAAAAAATGCACAATTTGTAAGTATTCTACAAGTATAAGTCGATAAATAATACAATGACATATTAAACTAAATACAAAACAAGTAATGGCTGTCGAAATGGTGTAGTTTTAGTGTTGTCAACATAAAATTTTATACCTTTAATAAAAAAAAAAAAAAAAATATATATATATATATACATGATAATAACACTCTTATTAAACTCACTTTTTATAATAAAATATCATTATTTATTTGATTTAGGTATATAATCTTTTCAATTATATTCCAAATAAATTTTGCGTTAAATTAGAAATTAATAGTCTGGAAATATTTTAGTTAGGTGTAACTGTATTATAGTCATTTTATCTTGTGTGCAAAAGGGAATAATCGGTACGTTTTCTGAATAATATATCTTTTGCCGATAAATCACCCGTTAAATTCGCCGTTAACTGCATTGAATTCGTGCGCTTCAAATTGTAAATATATATATATATATATATATATATATAATTTATTTCGATCAATATTTGTCTAAAAGCTGAATTTTCACATTACATAATCTAGATCGATATACATATAGTTATCCTATCGGCTATTTGTTATTCAATGTTGTCGTTGTTTATTCTGTCACCATGTTCGTGGTTACTGTTTGGTTTCGGACACCGATTGATAATTATTGTAGTGTCGTTGATGGTTTGCTTTCTAATTGATGTTTGGTTTTAATTGACACTTGGGAAATTGCTGCATGTCGATCTATGCGAAAATGATGTGGACGCACGATATTACATGTATATCGGATAAATCGTATATTAGAATTGCTTCGGAATTTCGTTCATTCGAAATATTTTACCTTATCTAATTTATCATATAACAATTTTCTATCAAATTTGCTTATCATATTCAGTTTTGGAAATGATTTATATATATTAGATAAAATATACTGAATTAAATATATTTTTTTACAATATTATATGTGAATGATAAATATATATATATATATATATATATATATATATATATATATATATATATATATATATATATATAATAAACCTGCAAATGATCTCGCCCGAGTGTAACTCGTGAGTGCGCATCAAGCGGTTAAGTGATTTCAATATTAACCCTTTGCACTCTAGAGATGCCCTTTGGTCAACACTTGGATTAATTTGAAAACTCTGTGCGCGGCAATAAATGTATTTTTAACTTTGAAACTTTGATTTTTTTTTTTTTTTTTGGTTTAGACTTTTTGAAATGATGGAATCAACCGTTTTATTTTTAGGTTTTGAAATTTGTTCAATAAGTTCATATATTCTATGTGAAACCATTAAACAATAGAGATATATAAAATGTTCAAATATATAAACATACATTATTTTTGTGTAAATAATTTTATATTTGGAATAGAAAATTCGCCGATAACGCTGCGAAACGTCTCGACTGCAAAGGGTTAGTTACATCTAATATGTCTTACTGTTAAAAACGTTCATTACGCTCATTATTATTATACACGCACACACACACACACACACACACACACACACACACACACATATATATATATATATATATATATATATATATATATATATATATACGATAATATGAAATCGTTCTTGTTCATTAATTCAAAATTTAAAGAGCTTCGATTTTCACACGAGGCATGAAACGATACATTTTGCTACCAATTTATCTGGCATAGTGTATGCACGGCATGAGTTTATCGGTTGCGGTCTCTTTAGTGCTAGGCGCTATCGCGAATCGTCTGCCACGTAGATTTAACCCTTATAGCGCGGATAAGGGAGTTAACGGCTCGTATTTGCAACGATAACGTGCACTTGATTATAATGCCCGTACGTGACTTAGGCTTATTTCGTATACGTGATGGTAACGTTAACTAACAGATTCGCCGCGTATTTTATTTCTACATTTTTTTTATTTTTTATTTTTTTTTTGAGTCGACGTTCAGTACTTTATTTTTTATGACACCCTTTCTATAAAGGGTTGATTCGGTGTTTACGTTCGTTGTGTTTTTTTTAATGAAATTTAATTATTTTTAACATTTATTATAATTACTGCATTATATATTTGGTAAATGGCTCTTGTTTAATAATTCTTTTTTATTATGAAAATTGTTTTTTTATTATTTTTCTAACAAAAATTCGATATTTTTATATAATATATATACTATAATTGAATATGTATTATTAAATTAAATATTTAATATATTTTATTTTTAAAATAATTATTAACTTGATTTTTGATAATTAAGAAAATCATAATCTCTGATCTTTAACGTCTTAGCAATATTTTAATTTTGTTATAGCATTTCATAAAATCTGAAACAATTCAATTTTCAGTACTCTTAGAATGGAAATTCATACTTTTTATACATTATCACAAAACTGAATATATTTAATTTGATAAAATGTTAATAAATCATCCTGTATGTACCATATTAATACACACATGTGTGTGTGTGTTTATACGTAGTCGTCTCTCCAATTTATCTAGGATTCGCCTACGTGCTTCGGCTTGGTTCGCTGATTAAGAGACGAATGCTTAGCTTTTAGTATGCGCTTCGCGAGTTCTTACCCCGCTACCAGTATTTCTCATTATACGAATGCAACTTCATATAATTTGTCGTTTTCTATATAGTTTTTTTTAATTTTACCGCTTCTTTGCGCTTAAATTTTATTATTTCGCAGTCTACGGTCCGTCTTTCTCCTATATTTTTATACCGCTTTTTTTTTTAACTATGCGGATTAAATAAAGCGTCTTCTCTGTCTTCCATCTATTATATTCTTGGTTTTTGTGTTTGTCCTTTTTTTTTTGTCGTGGCAAACAGTCATTTATTATCGCTTTTGCGTTCATAATATTCTCGTTTTCTTCAGGAATATAAATTACTGACGGTTGAAGGAAAAAAAATCGATGAAAAAATTGAAAATTCATCTATTATTAATTTTCATCATTGAATTCTGTATGTTTATTCAGTGTAAAATATACCAAAAATATTATATATATTTTTATGGACTAATTTTAATGAAAATTAATTAGGTGAAATGTTAAATAGATTTGCATATATTGTGAGTTAATATCTTAAAATTTTAAGTATAAATTTAAATCAATGGAAGGCTAATCTTTAAGTTGTTAGATCCTATTGTAGAAGAAAATTTGATAATTTTGTTTACGTTCATTATTCACATATTTACAATAATATCGATATATAAAACAATTACGATTTATAGTATAAATGTAAATCATACACTACGCTATTTCTTCTAATTTTATTTACAATTATAATAATTTATATAACATTTATATTTTCAACATGTGAAAAGTGTATAAAATAAAGTAATCTGTCAACATTTCAACTGAAACGTGAGTACAAAAAAACTGTCATCATATTAAAATACTTCGCAAACGTCAAGTGAAATTAACGACTGTCTGAATAATCCTTCCATTATATATATATTAATATAAGTATCTTTTCACTTTTCCGCCTTGATTACGAAGTTACAATTAACTCACTCTTTCCATTCTGGTAACCCTTTCGTTCCACCCTTATTATATATCGTTTCTTTTTCTCGTCGCCAAGAAGTTTCGACTTATCGAATTCGAGATAGTGACGTTCCGTGCCTTTTATTTTATTTTGCTCTTACATTTTCTCCAATTTTTTTTCTTCTCTCTCGCAGTCGAGAGCGCGAAATTCCAAGACAAATTGCGCTCGTTAATCTTAGCTTTTTAAAATTATTGCCGTGGCACTGCGAAAAGGTGACGTATCGTTCAAGTTTCCGAGCGAAAGAGAAGGGTTTGCCTTAAATCCAGTACCGAGATAGAATGGATACAAACACTATATACTGTTTTGATAAAAACAATAAGAAAGCACTTCTTATTTCAAACATTTCCGGTATTTTATTTTATAATATGAATTATAGAATTTTCATTATTATTTCATTTCAATAATATTTGTAGTAAAATAGTGAAATATTAAAATATGATTTATATAGTAAGTTGTGTTATATGAACGATATATTGTATTCTATTTCGCACACGTATTAATTTGTATGCATAGAAGGAAATCATAATAAATTTAAATATGCATTTTGTATTGAAACAATCGAACATTGGACTCTTTATATGTATAAAATGCAAATAAAGTTATTTTTTTCTCACAAAAATTTCATTTTATTTCAACAGAAATTTTTGTTTTCTTATTTTCTTTATTTTATTTTGTATTAGTGTTGTATATATATATGGGTGAAAATTCTGATTGTCGGGATTTTCAGTCATCGACATTTTGATATCTTGATATTTTGCGTTGTCACGAGTACGATTGTCGAAATCCTTGATTTCTTATAATAAAATATTATTTGCTGAAAGAGAAAACTATTTTTCTTATTCTTATTCCATATCAAACACAAAACATTTTCTGTTTTTCCGATTTATAATACAAAAAATAAATTGAAAAAAATATATATATGCTATCACAATTTAAAGAATAATCGACGGAAATATATAGAAATAAAAAAATGAAGTATAAGAAGTGGAAGAAAGAGAGAGAGAAAAAAATAGAAAGTAAAAAAAGGAGAAATAAGCCGGTTGTCGCAAACGTGCCGTCGGCTTACGAAGCCGGATTACCGGATTACTTCGTATTCGCATTACCGTTATGTAGAAATCATTACTTTCCACTGTCGAAATTTTCCGGTGAAAATCGCTTATCGAATGTGAAAACGAACGGGAAGAAATTCGTATAAACCTTCGACGATCGTTCGCGTTATCCGTTTCGTGCGATCGAAAACAACAATGGCCGACGGTGCGGACTTTGCATTCAAATTCGTCATGCATCGTCGTCTTCGTCGCCCTTCCTTTGTGTATCCACCTTGATGTGATTCAACAAATACATAATCTATTTAGATCGCTACGTGATTTTTATTTTAAAAATTTGAATCAGTTTATTTCGGATTTCGCAAAAAATATCAATAATTTAAATAATTGCAAATGAGTTCAAAAGAAAATCAGAATTTCGCAATCAAAGATTGATATGAAACAATTAAAATAATCATAATAACAGGATTATAATTACAGCTTTTTAGGCTCTGATTTGAATGTGTGAATTGTATGAAATAGTCTTTAGAGTATTTGGATGACTGTAATTACATTCTCCCGCAAAAGTTGTGTTAACCCTTAGCATTCGAGAGGTGCCCTTTAGTCACCACTTGTATTAATAAGAAAACTCGATACGCATACTATTTATGTTAATTTCTTTATTGTGAATTCCCATACTCTTTCTGTATAATATTATAAAGTGTAAAATGATACTTTAAAAAAAAGAGATTCAAAAACTGTTTTTTTTATCTAAAAATTTATTCAATAAATTCATATGTTCTATATAAAAACAGTAAACAGTAGACAAAGTATGAATCTGTATGTATAATAATTTTAATTTATTAGTAAAAAATTCGCCAAATACGCCCGCGAATCGTCTCGAGTGCAAAGGGATTAATAATAATGAATTTAATTGTACGTACTTTATAAGCTTGATATAAATTTAACAAAATCTATAAATATTTTTATTCATTATGAACCACATAGATAGATTATATTTTCGTCGATAGATTTTAACAAAAGCAGTTAATTTTCTATCAGTCGTCGGTTTAATTTTCACATCTACAAATTCCTCTAAATCATGTTGAAGCATTGAAAATCCGGGAGCTGTTCGCGAATCGAATTTAATCTTGAGCATATTCAGTTGTAAATACAAACAACTCGGATGCAACCAAACTAAGCACCCAATTTATAACTTGAGAACTCTATATTCAGCATATATTGGTTTTGTTAGTACATAACAAATACTAGAAACCGAATTTCGCACTTGCATTCCCGATGCTAATTCCGTTATATTTGTAATATTGTGATAATTCAGAATTAAACTACGAACGATTGCATTCTTAATACGAACAATTTGAACAATATTTTCTTCTAATTATTTATTATGTTAATAAATTTCGCAACTGTATAAATGACATCGTTTACAAAATTATTTTTAATTTAAATAAAAAAACAAAACTATAAATTACGATTATATTGCTTATACAATAGTTGAAAAACTGTTTAAATATTTAAAATAATCAATAATTTTTATTATTCATATTTCGTATGTGTAATATTAATGTACTAATATCGACGTATTTTGTGTCGGACATGTTTTTGTTGTTGTCGTTCGAACGAAAGTCGAGGACCCGTCGTACATTCTATGTCAACACAAAACCCAGCTCGCTCACACATGCAAAGACGTGGCTAACCGCAAAGCCTGCTTTCGGATAAGACGTTATTTCCAAAGTTCGAGCATGAATCATACTTAGATCTGCGTTATGTAGAATTATGGCAAAACTTAATGCTTTGAATAGTAGAATGAGAGAGACCCAGACGCATTACCTAGTCGGGCACACAACACAAAGGGTCATAAGTTATGCACACGTGTGCATAAATTGCAGCGTAATAATAAACGAATGCATTTTCCGGAAAATATGTACCGCCGCCCTTACGGAAAACGCGTTCGAGACGTTGCAAAAGGAAAACGAAATTACCGCATAAATAACGACCTTTTATATATATATATTTTTTTTTTCTTACTAATTTATAGTGCATTAATGCATCGTGATATTAGATTTTTCTTTAACGATTTCGAAATTTTAAAAATACGTATTTAATAATTTAGACGAATTTTCATATGAAATATGATATATTTTAAGTTTAATTTATGTTCAAATAAACTATTATAAGACAAATATTACTTATGTTAAAATGAATTATTCAATAATATATATATATATATATATATATATATATATATATATATATATATATATATATATATATATATATATATATATATATATATATATATATGTTATATATTTTCTATTATGTGTGTGTAGAATATTTTGTGAATAACTTTATACAATCGGATATATATATATATATATATATATATATATATATATATATATATATATATCATAACACTTTATGTATTAGCATTCGAACGTTTGGCTATTTAGATAACATTGAATGTTATACATTTTGACAGCTTTATAACTTTATAACATGTATAATCTATAATAGCCATTAACATTTATCGCATTGAATATTAGATGAATTTATTTTGGATCGGTTTGTTTTTTATTTTATTTGTATATTTCGCTTTTTATGCGATGTATGAATAAAATATTTCAAATCAATATACATTCATATATCATTTTTTATGTAATACATTCAGAACGTCAATCAATTTTGGACAGTTTTTTTTTCGCAACTGACATAGTAGATCTTTATTTTATTTATAGTTTTTATTCGAATAGATCTTTTTAAACAATATTTAAATAGTATATATTTCATATATTTTTACGTAATAAATAAATACATTGATAAAGTGTAATTTGCATTTTCTACGATTCAAGTTCTAATCGTAATCTAATTATTTTGAAAGGTTTATTATAATTTTATTTACTTTTTTGATGAAATTAATTAAATCTTTATTTTGGCGTGTGTATATTAATAATCAAATGCTTTTAAAGTAACATGATTTTTTTTCACATTTTCATGAAAAACAAAAAAGAATCATATGAAAATTACCACGTAGAAACGTACCTCGACAATATAATATAATATCGAAAAATGCGGTGTACGTTTTTACCGCGACGTATAACACCGTGAGTTTAATGGCGCGGAATTAATTTTAATAACGCACTTTTTTTTTTTTTATTTTACTCGCGCACAGTCCGGGTTCAAACTCCGATATAAATCGTAGCAATTAAAACTTACCAGTCGACGGCGCCAAATAAATTATCGAGACACGGCTTTACGGCTCACCCTGTTGCACTAATGATTGCAAATTCGCTACGATGCGAGCCCTAATCATATTATAGTACCGGCTTTGAGCCATAATTCCCGATTTATTATAGTCGCCGTGCGTTTTGTTGTTTGTGCCACGGTGTAATCCCATAGAATGCCGTAGCAAACCGATGCTACCACTCTCTATACAATATAAACACTTAACTATACACTAGAGTTAAAACTTTAGATAAGCTATGTAACTAAAGATTCTAATTCTAATTAGTATCGCCCTTTATATTATTTTATATAATATTTATATTCAAACAATTTATATACAATACGATGTACTAATTAACATAAAAGACGAACAGATTGAACAATTAACGTCTCAAGAAGGAGATCCGTTCTAGAATAGAACAAGCTAGAACACAATTTATAGCCATGAAGAAATTTTTAACATCTAGAAGCACTGATATGATACTAAAATTACGTATGCTTAGATGTTATGTCTTTCCCGTTCTTCTATATGGTGTCGAATCATGGACACTAGATCCTGGTACCGAAAAACGTTTGGAAGCTTTCGAGATGTGGTGCTACCGGAGAATACTAAGTATATCTTGGACCGACAAAGTAGCAAATAAGGAGGTTTTGAAAAAAAATAATAAAACTTCAAAAATATTAAAAACAATCAAATTAAGGAAAATACAATACCTCGGCCACATGTTGCGAAATGATAAATATAGGCTTCTCCAGATAATTTTGGAAGGAAAAATTCAGGGGAAAAGATCAGTTGGAAGACGTCAAAATTCATGGCTTAAAGATCTTCGTCGTTGGTTCAACTGTTCGTCAATAGAAATTTTTCGTATGGCTGTGTCAAAGGTTTCTTTGGTCGTGTGAATCGCCAACCTTTTTAAGGAGACGGCGTGAGGAAGAAGAAGAAGATGTACTAATCTTGTAATGATATCATATTTCGTATATCGTACGTTAATAATTTTTATACAATTATAATATAATTATATTCATTTGAAACTCTCACTATTGGACTTACGCCGCTTTCATTATTTCGTTAACTAGCAAATTTTCGTATTATAAAAACTTAATGATTTTTAATGTATTAGCAAAAGGTTGTTTTAAAATTTGAATAAAAAAATCATGTAAAAATGTAACGATTAGAATTTGTAATTCGATTTTTTTTTTGGAAAATGGACAAAATAAACGTTTTAATTAATATTAACATTTTATGTCTTACTTTTTGTATTATACTTTTACACTAAATTGATGTATTTAAAATATCTAATCTTTCAAGTTTTCCAATGCCTTTACTAACATTGATATTGTTGTCAATTATAAAATATTAAAATAGTTTTATTAAATCAAAACATTGCCTAGATAAATCTTTGAATTTAATAAAATTTTCAAAAAAAATACACATGTTAATATTTTATTTATTGATAGTATTATTACAATTATTAATATTGAAACTGTGTTGGAACTTTTTCAAATCACTGTTTCTATACAATTATTTTTATGAAAAAGTTAAACTAGTAATATTTATAAAAGTTGAAGTTCTGATAGTGCAGCTAACATATTGTTAAAGTTTTAACGCCAAATTACCATTGCACATATTGAAAAATGATTTATATCTTTGGCTTTCGTATCTCTCAGTATTATAACGTAGTATGTATCGAGATCGCTGTATTCAGAATTTTCAAATTTCACGTTGAACACAAAACAACGAAACGGAACACGGTTTAAATTAGCATTTTCCATTTCGTTTTCCTGTGAGACTCTATCCGTTCTTTGTGTCTGTTACATCGTGGAATTGCTTTTCATCCAATGGCGCGTATTGAAAGTTTCGCATTAACGTCCGACGAAAATATATTTAATCGCGAAGCCTACTGTCCTGTCCTTCAGGACCTTTATCTGATGGGGAGGGCTCAGTTGCGTGGGATCAGGACATTCCCGTCGGGACAAAAAACCGGGCATGGCCGAATCTACGAATTTGCAAAAACCGGTTTCCGAATCCGCAAAAACCGTTTTTCGTACTACGCTCGCACGACCGATGCCCATTAGTTTGCCGGACATGTCCGTTTAGATTAAATTACTCAATTTTTTAGTGCTTGTTCACTACACTTGTAATTAATGTCGTTGGGACGCGATCGTTTCATTATGTCGACTTATTCTTGTCGTCCTTGACTCGAAGAATTATAATCCTTTAAAGTTTAGATTAAATTCATAACATAATGATTTTCATAAATGCGTTTTTTTTTCTTGCACATCTCGAACACCTTCTTTCGTTTGTCCTACTGCATATTTTTCGTTCTAGAATTTTTACTATCTTGAAATATTATTGAAAATATCTAAAATTTTTTCTTCTCATTAAAAATTCACCAATCGAAATTTTAAAATGGTTTTGTTATATTACAGCACAATATTATTATTTGTATGAAACCTTATTGTATGACAAATTTCGCAGACTGTGAAAGCATGCATGAAAGTTTGAATTCAATAATAACTCTGATCGCTGTAAGCGTTTCGCTTTGAATTTTTATTAAACTGAATTTATTCTATCAAGTCTGTGTCTCTGTGTATACGTGTGTATGTGTAACGCTTCGGAATCGGTCGAAATTCTATAAACGTGCGATATTGTTCACGTATCTAGGCGGAAGATGGATACGACGTGTGATTTCAGCACAATGCATACGAATCTTATTCGAAACATACACGTGCGTTACTCACACACACACACACACACACACACACACACACAGACACACGCGCGTGCATTTAAATGAAATGTATTGCTATAAATTGTGTATTCGCGCGAGATTCCAGATCCAGATGCCGTTTTTCCGCGACATTTTCGAAGAATTCTCATATTAGACGCCGCTAAAAAATTGCTCGATTTGTCAGACGAACGAGAAACAGTAAAAACTTTTGCGGTAAAAACGATCCATACGTGACACGGCTGTAGTTTTTTTCCCTTTTTTTTTCCTCCAAGGTCGGACGATTCGTTTTCGATTTCGTCGACAGATGGCGCACTTTTTTTGCTCAGCTCGGATCCCACCTTTCTATACGAAGTGATTAAAAATCTCGTTTATTTTGATGTTACGTCGTAAATGCGCCGCTTTCGCAGCTCTTTTCACACTCGTATTACGTGATTAAGTGGCAATACTTTTCGCATCTAAGTCTGCATCCTTACCAATTTTCTTGAGGATCGTTTAGAAAAGTCTACGTTCAAGTAACGGTAGTAACCGTTATATAAAATAGAATCGGAAAAAAGTGGACTAGCTATAAAACGAAAGTCTTTTTATACTTTGTTTTTTAGCTTTTCGAGACGATCACGTTTTAATATAAATTCATAAAGTCATATAAAATCGTTTTCGTTTAAATATATTATATAGAAAATTATATTTTATAGAAAAACTCGGTACTAAATAAACAGAAAGATAGCCCCTATCGACTTTCACATCGCTATTATTTTTACGTTGAAATATATATATATATATATATATATATATATATATATATATATATATATATATATATATATATATATATATATATATATATATATATATATATATATATTAAAGGCACTCTGTGTAAACGCTTTCGCTATTGTCATATAAAATTAGAATTATTCAAGTTTTTTGCCAACAAGTAGAGGTGCTTAGATGCTATCGTTGCACAAAGTGAAAGACGAAAGAGTTCGAAAAAAGTGCCTTACAAAGAATGACATTAACGAGCTTCTTCCCCCGAAAGGTTGCCGCCGTCGTGCATTCCTTTTTAGGTACAATCTACGTTTTCTCTGTTCATGGGAAATGTAATTCCTTAGGTATTGTAGTACGATGTTCTGGAATCACTAACGAGAGTTCCGGTCTGTGCTCCAACGGGAAAACTGTCGGTTAATCCGATTATTCAGTTCGTTACTTCGACTGTGAAAAAAAAAATAACGAAATGAAAAGAAAGACGTTTTCACACTCTTATATTTATTATCATATATGACCTTTGTTGCGAAAATCTATTTTGAAAACAGTTAATTAATTTATAAAATTTTCAATCTATTTAATTAATAGTTGTATTTGTAACCTGTCGCCATTTTGAAATATTAATTTTGTTGTTCTTTTAATATATTCGCGTTGTGTGTGAAATTTTTTACTATTTCTCAGAATTTTAACGGCTTCGTCACTTTTACTGACGTAATTTATTACATGTGAAAATTCCTAGAACGTGAAAAAGTAGTGGAAAACGAAGGAAACGGTCGCCTTTTGTGGTCGCGTGTCTACGTTTGGGTCAAAGTTGTCATTCATCATTCGAACGACCCAATTTTCATCATTATTGTTTCGTTCATAATGCCGCGATTAAATTATGGAGGTTTTGCCTCTTCATCGGCGTGAAATGATTACAATGACTATAACGTAAACTCAAATATATATATATATATATATATATATATATATATATATATATATATATATATATATATAACTTTCATATTTATAATTTATATTTGAATTTAGCATTTCTCAATTTTGATAGCTGTATATTTTTTGATAAATTATTATAAGACCACACCCTATTTCTGTATTTTACATTTTTCTTTTCTCCTTTATTAAAAATTGCTATATTTTTATGTTCAGTATAAAAGCGTTTTAAAAATGTTTTATGTTTGACATTTAAATATACTCATTACATAAATATATTCTTTATATTATTTTTATAAACGTCTATTTATATACATTTCAAAATATTTATTAGAAAAATGATTAATATTTATAATAGACGGTTAATATCATATATATATATATATATATATATATATATATATATATATATATATATATATATATATGAATAAATAACTATAAAATAATATTTTATGAAATAATCTTCAAAGAAATATAACTACAGAAATATTTATTTCTGTAGTTATATTTCTTTGAACTAATCTATTTGAATGCTTTTAGTTTTTTTTTTTTGAGTACCAATATATATATAAATCTTGTTTATATTTACGTCATTATAAATTTTTATATTAATTATCTTGCTTTATATATCATTTGCTTTTCCATTTTTATATAATTGCGATATTTTCGATTTTCAATATATTTTGTCATATTTTTCATATCGCTCATACATAACAATTTAACACTTTTTTTACCATCAGTACTTTACCAAAATTTGTGATTTAAATATTTTCAATTTATATAAATTTTAGATGTATTCTATCATACACACACACACACACACACACACACATATATATATATATATATATTTGATGCATTATTGAAAATTGACAGTATATTGTACACGTGCTAACGTCTCTTTGAAGTCGTTATATAGTCTGATTGAATGAATCTGACAAGCGTGTTCTACAGTGAAGTCTCGTTTCGACATTATATCATTATTTTATGTTACACTTTTATATTTTCTATATAATATATATTATATTATATAACTAAATATTATATTTAACTATTAATATTTTTATTTATTTGTTTCTAATATTTTTAATCTGTATTTGTTTGATTGTAATTGTATATTTATGATTATATTATATAATATTTTGTACTTCGATATTGGTAATAATTTATGTAATTACATGATAATTAATTTTATTATTATTATTTATATATACTATAATGTTTTGTAATTTTGTTTTTATAGTAAATATTTTAATATTAGAGGCACTAATCAATTAATTTAAAGCGAATTGATGGTCAGTTGCACTCTCTAAAAGCTACGTATTTTTATCACGTCGTTTTCCACGAATTTTTCCGCTGAAAATTTCCAGCAACGTAACGTCAAAAAAATAAGCTCTAACCCCGTTTTCGATATAAATTTAACCTCTTTTTTTTTTGCGGGTTGTCTCTTTCACGGAATTTTGTTTCCAAATAGAAAAGAGGGGAAAAAAATGACGCTCAAAGGGAGAAAACGGTCGACGGGCAGAACGATGGAAACGGACGAGATTTTTACTCGGTTTTTTCGCGGTTTCTTTCGGTCGGGTCAAACGACTCGGGATGATGAAAAAGAAGAGGATGGCAAATATATATATATATATATATATATATATATAATGAAATCGCGCAGAGCGAGGGACGGCAAGCGAAGTCGGGGACCGTGCAAAGCGAGTACTGGGATTATGCTAAACAGCTAATCATGGCTACGGCACGACGCAGCGAAATGATTTAATATAGTGTGGAAATAAATGAAACGACATTTTTCTCTTCAAAGTCAGCTACCCGGTAGCTGGCTGCCTCATGAATATATAACAACGGATAAAATTGGATGTCGCGGCGAAGAATTTCGCATCTTCTTCTCCTTCATAGTCTGTGCTCGATTTCCTTTTTTTATTATTATTATTTTTTTTTTCATCTTTCGTCTGCTTTTCCTCGAGACCGTCTCATTTTTCCATTTCTTGCCTCTTTGGTCGTGCCGAATCGTCCTGTCTAAAGATTTCAGCGCAGTAAGCGTTCTTTCTTGCGCTAAAGTAAATAAGTAACGACATTTAAGCCTGAAAAGTGTCCAACGGTGAAGAGAATCTTAATAAAAAACGGCTAAATGGCAATAGTAAAATATGGATATTTTTATTATATTTTATTTTATCAATTATTATTATACGTAATTTTATAGCATAGATATTATTACATATATAAAACGTTAAAAGACATGGAAAATATTCCATTATATATTTTTTTTTCTTAGCTATAAAGAATCTTATATTTTAGCTTCTTTTCGCTACATATATCATCACAACTTTTAAAGACATCAAAAACCTCATTTCTATCCTTGTTTTTTTTTGTCGAACAATTTTCATACATTGGAAAGAATATCACGTGGCATATTCGCTGAAGATATACGCGGGAGGCTTTCACGCTGGTAACACTATGAAATTTAATATCGTCACCTCTGGGGAAGAAACTAGAACTCCATGAATTTCAATACCATTCTATATATGCCATAGCGATGAATAAATTTCCACTGAGAAAAAATATTTTGAATAAAATAAGTATATATATTATCCTAAATTATAATACAGTTCCTATGATTTGTATAAGTAATATTTTTTTTTCAAGTAATATTTAATAGTATTTACCTTGTAATTGTTTTTAAATATATATTTCTATTTTAAATTGCTTCACATAAAATATGTGAGAACATTCGTATGTGTGTTTGGTCTTAGTATACTCTTGGAATAATGCATAAGTTGGATTAAATGTTTCAAAGTTGCAAAGCATATGGACTATGTTGAAATAAATAGTGTTTGTTTATTCATTAAAGTCAAAAAAAAAAATATTTTATTGTTATAATAAAATTTCACTTTTTGATTTATATTTTGTCATGAAATACCGATGAAAAATCTATATTATTCATAACTATATAACTCTTTTAATTTTGTAATATTTTTAAATCATAGAAATTCTTTGATTATAATAAAATATCTTTTATAAATATTCAGTAATGTTAAATATTGAATAATCTTCTTTTTATTATATTGGAGAAAATTTTCATTACTATTGGAATAAATTTGAATGTTCATCGTTTTAATAAGATTAGCATCCTTTCTACTCCAACTAATCATTGATTGCTAAACTGTATAAAGTTGCTTTGTAACATCGTTAAGTACAGAATAGCTCTGTTAGTTAATTCAAAGACAAATTAACTTGTTATTCCTCTAAAAGACCGACTGCAAAACACTAATATCCTAGTTCCACAGATTAGCTTTTCGTTCTTCTATCACATGTAGATTTTCGTCTAACCGTTAGACTATGTTGTCTATTTAACATTATTATCGAATTAAAAAAAATAATAATTTGTCAGTCTTTAAACAACTGAAAAATAAAATTTACTTGATTATTGCTATTATTTTTATTACAATTGCGTTATTATAATATACTTATTTAAATTTATAACTGTTTTAAGCTTCATAATATTTAACTGGCCTTTTATGAAAGTTGACTGTTTATTTCCATAGTAATATATTATAGTTTTTGTTATTTCGTTTCCATTTGGAATAGAATTATAATTACTTGGTCTACAAATTTTCATTTATATATAAATTTTATCAAAAAATATTTATATTAATTATTTTGAAATTTATTATTTTTTGTAGAATTATTTTTTCATTACGTCTCTAAATTTAGTCTTACTTTTGATGCTGAATTTATTTATCATGAAATTCCCGAAAATTCTGAAACAGTCTTGCATTCGCTACGTAATTATTTTTATGGTTCGTTAACTACGTTGTTTGTCGACAACATCGACAATATTTGAAATGTTTCATTAATATTATATTTAATTGCTATTTCTAAAATTAAATGACTCTCACCAATATAAAATTTCAACATCATAAAAACCGTTTATTTTATACTCCTTTTAAAAATGATTTCTTTAGAGTATTTTTTTTTTTGAATTCAGAATTTACTATAAAGTATTGTAATCAGATTTATTTATATTATTTTATTTTATATAGAAAAACATTTCAAAGACGATCTTGCATTAGTATAACGAAACGAACAATATGATAATTATAACGATGTTTTCATATTGGATTTTCCTGAAGTTATTTCCTTAACGAAGTCGTTAACGGTAAAAGGAAACGTCATAAAATGGGAATACGTGTCGTAAATTACGACGTTCCCTTTCTTCGGAAAGATGTTTTAATTTGCACTCGCAAAAATAAACTTAACGATCGTTTAGAGTCGTTTGTGTAAATGAACGAGCGCGTCTAACGATGCAATTCGTGAACCGTTGTCCGTTAAAAGGATAGACGAGGAAAAAAAAAGTGGTAGAAACGCAGAAAACTAAAAGGGAAAAAAGCGAAGGAAAAGTATCGTCCTGCGGAATAATCGACGCCATTTAAAAGGTTAATTTGCGGACATAATCGTTTCGATGGCGAAGGGAAAAATTTAATTTAATCCAGTATGAAGTTGAATCGGTTCGAATGTTGCAACCGTGCAACGCCAAATTAACCGTTCTGTTATCGTTAAATGAGAATAAAAATTCAACCGTTATCGTTTTTCTATAATAACCGTATTTTTTTTTCTTTATCGCGATTCGCTTTTATAACTGAAATTTTAAATTGAAACAGATCAAAAATTGCTTGATATCATATTTTACAACTACTTCTATTCTAAATCTTTTAATATATATAAAAAAAATAATTAAAATTACCTCATTATCAAGAGTGGATTTTATATTTTGATATAAGCACAAATTTAATTCATCACGTTTAATTGAGTAACATAATTAAGGTTTTTGTCGCCAAAATAGAATTCGACGGCTTTCGAGCTTGAAGTTTTCAATTTTCCTAAAAGCTTCTTTGTTACGTTTCATTCAAATAGTATCGCGATTCTACTATTGACACGTAAAACCACCTACGCTGTGCAACCTTCATATAAATTCAATCGAAAAATGTCGTAATCTTTTTACAATTTCTATATTTTTATATAAAAACGAGTGTTCTTGATTTTTTTCTACATAAATTGATATTTATTTATTATTGTATTGAAAAATTACTTTTTTTTTTTTTTTGGAAAATGTCGATAAATCTGTAATACGAATAAAACTACACAATTACGTTAGTTACGTATAATTTTAATTATTTTTAATATTATCTATAGCATGCGATAAAATAAAAATAAATCGTATTACGTCCCAACTATACCATATACGTTTAGTAGAGGCGGTCTCTGAATAAATTGAACCTCTGATATCGCGGGTGCATATACGTCCAGTACAAAAAAAAAAAAAAAAAAAAGATAAAAGGGACCGCTGGTGTGCCAGATGATGGCTCCCGTTGCATATATATGAAAAACGATATTTTATGCGCACCGCAATATCGTAATGGAAAAGAGGATGCCGTCTGTGGTGTGAGGAAAAACCGGGATGGCTTGTGATCTTATCGGCCTCTGTGAAGGAGTACACCTTTACACCAGCCAGGCCATCCGTCTCCGAATTGAACTGAACTCGGCACTCGCTCATTTCAAATAAGAATTTTAAACGTGACGTGTGTGTATGTGTATGTCGGACTTTTCATAACGGCAACGTCTTCTTTGACACGGTTCCGTCTTGAAATATATGGATTAAATTTCGTATATTTTTAATAAAAGTGACCTATTTCTTACAAATTTACAATTTGTGTTTAGATTAATTGAAATACGTATATTTTCATTATATAATATATTTAATTTATTCAATAATCAATTCATATTCAAGAATGTATAGTCGAGTGGCGCTAGCGTTTAATATATGTGATAGAAATTAAGTTTTATTTAGTATTAATATTTAAATTGTATAACTAATAAAATTATAAATATTAATCTGCTTTACATTATTCATAATTTAATTTATTATAATAAAATTAAAAGAAAAACATAAAAAAAATATTACATTCATAGCAGTAAAAAATATTGTTAAATGAATAATATATTCTAAAACAGGAGTAGGAAACATACGACCGCAATTGGACTTTAGAGATGCCAAGTACGACTTTTAATTTTGTTTTCTGGCATTTTATATATAAAACGTTTATTTTTTGAAGCCAAAAAAATATATATTTACGGTCTAAATTCTAAGTTCAAATGTCTACATATTTTCGATTTCTTATTTACTTAATTTCACACAATTTGTTTGATTAATTCGGTCTTCATGAGAGACTATTGCTGAAAAATGACCTTTACGAACAAAAAGGTTCCTAACCTCTGCTCTAGAATATTATAAATTACAATTCGGTATATGAACGATGCATATTTTGAGTTGTGATAGCGTTTATGTCGAAAAGCTGGTTGGACGAATGAAAACGGTGACGGCTGCGACGACATCGTCTTAACTCGTTATATATACGGTGTTTATATTAAAAATATATACGTTATAAAATCATTTTTAATATATTTTGTCTGTGTTATATAATTTAAAAATCTTTAAATACTCGAATATATTTATTTTAATAATTAAAAAAATATATTTTTGTCTTTGACCTTTCATTGAATAAATTTTACATTATTGTTTCATTGTTTTCTTTATAAAAAAAAAAAACATTTATTCTTGGAAATACGATATTGTGAATATAAATATTCCTCGTTCGTTCTTTTCTTTACAATAATAGAAAACAGAAAAAAAATGTCATTAGGTCGTTTATTTAAATTTTTTTCTTTTTTGCACAATGCAAAAGACCGCCCGGTGATGAATAGCTTGGAAATTTTGTATATTTGTTTGTATGTTGTATCAATAGAAGAAGCAACGGCAACGCTTCCAATTTACCGGTTCGCTTGACGTTAATCAAGACGTGACCCATCGACGAGCCTGAATTTGCAATACACTCTAAAGAAGCTCCCAACGCTGAAATTACTTTGCACAAAAGAGTGTCGCAAAGACTATCAGTGTGTATGTAAAATACAGTTTGATAAAAAAAAAAAAATATGCCGAAAAATTTTTCTTGTTTTAAATTTAAAATAAACGTAATAAATAGATTTTATTACGTTTACTTCATTTTTATATAATTATCGTATATATCAGAATAAATCGGTATTCTTAAAAAATGAAATATCCGTTTAAATTATTGAATAAATCATAACTTTATCAAGTTAATCTGATGGCGAAAAATAATATATATATATAATGATCAAAAAGAATTTAAATATTAACATTTTTGCTGATCATTCTGTATGCACGATTGTATTCCGTAAAATACGTTTTGATCCTTTCAGTAGTTTGCTGAAAAAAAAGAAACAGATATGAGGGCAGAGGAAACCTTAGTAGTATTATAGTAGAACGAGATTACTGTCTTACACTATTGTTTATAGCGTTTCGTACTGAACGTAGTTTCAATTTTAACTTTGTAACAAAGTTACATTTGTGCTTTGTGACCATTCCGGCTAAGATAGTTTACTTCGTTCGCTTCGGCTATATAATTAAATATACCGTATTCTACTGAAAATTTACTATATTCGAATTGACATATTCTTTAATATGTACGAATATATTATGTTTTCAAGACGAATTCAATGATATTTTTGAATAATCACAGATAGAATTAAATTTTCTGTTATTTTTTTTTTATGAAAAAATACATTCGAAATAGAGCTGCATTCGAGTAATGCACATATATAATATATAGTATATTCGTCGGCTTTATCATCTCCGCTTTTAATAAAACTTCCTATGGAAGCCGTTATTTTTTTTTTAATATATATATTTTGCAAATTTTCATTTCGAAAACTAATAGTATTTTTATATACGTTTCGCAAATGAAATTTTTGTCGGCAACAAGATACGATTTTTAATCGCCTTGTCAATCCGTAAAGTGTTTGTTCCGTTTCGTTCTCCTTTTATTCCCGGAGAGCGGAGCTTTAAAATTCCACTTTATGCCGTTTAAAAGTGCATTTTAATTAAAAACGAATTAGTCAGTGTCGCCGCTTGCAGAAAATTAATGTTAGCTCATGGAAAAATAATATTTTATATGCGGATATTATCACACATGCGATATATACTATATGTTTGTTTTTATTATTCGATTATTTTGCATTGAATTGAAAACGATTGCAAAATACGAAAAATTTAAAAATTGATTCCATATATTTTATTTAGATATATTCCGATTTTTATAAAATGCATTTTCAATATATATATAATTCATTTATATATATTTTTTTAAATCTCAATGCGAACACATGTTATTTGTGTATTCTAAAAATTCTCAGCGGAATGTTCGTAGAATTTTCTTTCCTTGCACGTTTCAACACAAACTCGAATAAAAAGTTTGTTGAATTGAAAACAGTTGCATCATCAATGCATATTTATGATAAAACAACAACAACAACTAGAAAAATCACATTTGCACCGAAACATCTTTCAAGCTTTTCCATTTAAAATTTTCATTTAAATCTCGAATAGCATTTTCAATATTTAATTAACTGCAACTCTTTATAAAATCATTCGTATTTTTTATCGAATATATATATATATATATATATATATATATATATATATATATGCGATATATCGTTACATTAACATCGAATAACGTAAAATTTAGACGAATTTTAACCAAAAAAAAATGACTCCGTCGTTCAGTAGCATCCAGATCTGCTCCATCCACCTTCTCCTCCACCGTCCGCGAGCTGGACTCCCTTCGATGCATGTGCAATTTTTAATAAAGCTAATGGTTGTGTGCGGTCGCAGTTGTCCAACGACCCACTATATCAAGCCCGGCCTCGTTACTTTTTGCATTCGCCGATATTAGCGGAACGCGCAATAGCCGCTTAATGGTGATTGCGAAATTTTAATAGCGAACCGATGGCCTTTTTTATGGTTCCGTTGTGCACTTTTGCTTTAGTTCCACGCTTTTTTTTTCTCTATATATAATATAAATATATTTTTTTTATATGGCATCGACCTCTTTTTATTTTTTGTGTTGTGTACCTTTAGAATCTATTTGTTATTGTAAATTGAAAAAAATGGAGATTTTTTTAATATTAAAATGTAGGTGTGTTTTCATTTTTTATACATTACGACTATTATTAAAAAAAAAATCTGTATTATATTATACAGAGCACAAATTATGTATTTAAAACACGCTCGTAATAATAATCCAGCATACGTTACCCGTTTTTACCAGTTTGCGGCTTCAGCAACATACTAGTTTTCACCGGATAATACCGTTAATTGTTCGCACAATTCCCAAATTGAATTCGCAACAGTTCCGCAGTTTACTACATTATTTTTTTTTTATTTACATAGGAACAAAACCGCTTTTAATATGCGACATTCGTTGCGTTCGCCAAACGAATTTCGATCTTCGTCGTGTGAAATTGTTGTGGAAAATTAACCATTAAAATTTTGGAATATGACTCTATGACATCGTTACGGTTAATGCCGCACCGAACATACTATGTAAATTACTATGCTAAAGTAATTTCTGAAGCGAATGTGCAGCGTCATAATGTTAACCGCTACAGTGGTCATAAGTCAATTATTCGTTTTATCGTGTAATCGTAGCGCCATTATGCGGTTTTCATTTTGTCTGTGCCGTTCGGTTTTAATGTATTTATAAATTATCACTGATGAAATAAAATATTTTTTTTTATATTTCACCAAGTATAATACAAAATCAATCGATTTTATAAAGTATACCCTAACATATAAAAGACAATTTATTAATTACATACTGACTATTATAATGGTTGAAGCAATATACGGATAGTTATATGAAATATACCTTTAATACTGTAGATAAAATTAAATATATTGAAGAGAATGAGCCGATCCAAAGTAAATTGAGAAGTGTAGGAAGATCGAAAGCTGGATGATTGGATGACGTTGTGATAGATTGCTCTATGCTGGATACGGATAACTGAATGAGCTTCGTCGAGTATCAAAAAGAGCGGATTGGAAGCTAAGATTTACGACGAATTATTAGGAAAATTATGATTTTAAAGAATGAAAATTAAAAAAAAATTGATATACTCAAATATTCAATAATGTTCATTGTTATTGAATATTGTCATTGAATTGGCTACAATTTAATAAAAAAAATATCCATATTTTCATCATTATATATTGATTACCATATATAGAGGATAATTTTGCGAAAATCATTATTAATAACGATTAATTGAAATTTTATACATAGAAAAAATAAAAGTGTAGAGTATATAGCCGGGCAATCCATTATGCTTAAACGCGTAACGCGCGTTGTTTTATAACGAAGCTTCGGAGTTTAGTAGTATAAATTGTACAATTTTCTACGAACAAGAATGCAAACAGACAGCTCGTATTGTTCCCCGTTTTCCGGACTCTTGGATGGTAAATGGTATGAGGTGTCGAGTCACGAACGCTCGAAATGCGGTTGGTTTTTGAACCTTTGAGGGCTTTTTCCGTTTTCGGCGCATGTTTATTCAAAAGGGCACATGTCTTCGTAATTTCGACTGAGCAACAAACGAAAACGGCGCAGACTCCCCTGCGGTTTGTGTACTCTCTCTCGGGTGTTGTTTCTGAAGTTTACACACATATTTCAATATTTTCTTCGCGTTTTCGCTGCTGGAAAACGTGCCCTGTTTTCGCATTATTATAATATATGTATAATATAATATAATATATTCGCGCGTTTGAAAACGACCGGAGCCCCACGGCTCAAATGACAAAGCATTAATCTTGCCGAAATTTCCAATTTAATTTTAAACGTTCGCGCGGCACTTTCGATGCGAAAAGGAAAAAAAATTGCGGCATTTATTTGCGTATAATATTTGCTTTTGCGGTTGACGATTTACACTAAGGCTTTATGAATGTTTCTAAATAAAATACAATAATCTCTAGCTTATTAAATTATAATTTGACATATTCAGCTTAACTTTGATATATACCATAATCGATATATAACAATATAAATTGTAATAATTTCCTAAATTGAAACATCATTATTTTTTGTTTAAACTTATTTCGATCACTAAATCATTATATATTATATAATGTCTATCATTTCCTAAATTATTTATCACTTAACAATTATCTTAACAAATGTGATACATGCGTTATAAATGCTATATATATATATATATATATAAATATATATATATATATATATATATATATATATATATATATATATATATATATATATAACTGATATTTGAAATATTTAATAGCAAAAGTTTGCGAAATATTATTAGTATACACGTAATGTGCGTTATACGATAATTTAGTTGATATCATGTTTATTTTATATAAAGTTAAGAACTTCAAATTTTAAAATATATTTCGCTATAAAAAAAAATATGTATATTTGTTTGAAAAACGTACAGGGATTTTCAAATTTTTCGCAAAATTAAATGCGTTCAATTTTATGAGTTTATTACAGTTTATTGCAAAATTTCAATCAAATTTTTAACTATCGTCCATATTTTGTGAAGGTATAACCGAGTTAAGAATTTGCATATTGATATAAAATTTTTTATATATATTTATATATAGTAATAACAATACGTTGACGATAAATAGCTAAACTTTCAACAGTTTTGTCAGATTAAACATTCCCTTCCTTTTATAATTACCGATCCCTCTTCCTTGGCTGCCATCGTTGTGTCGTTGTTCCTTAGCAGATCCGTACGAAGCGAAAGACCTCTCGAGCTTAAGAAAATCCCTTCGAGCGAAAAGGGGAAAAGTGCGTTCTGCAATAAAAAAAAATATAAGAAAAGTAGAAAAAAAAACTGGTAAAAAAAAAAGAAACGAGCGAGCGTTTACGTTTCACCAGTAGTCAAGTTTGTCGGTGAAGTTTAAATTACCTCGAAATGAGTTTGCAAGTTGGCCGAGTTGTATAGGTGTGTGCGCGTCTGGCAATTTACGCGCTGCGCCCTAATTGCAATGGGCCATGCTCTTCTCTTTCTGTTTCGCGTTCCCAACGTGTCACTGAGGCCCTTTTCTATATCCTTTTCTGGCGCCGCTCGTGTATATATATCTCCCTTTTTGATACTGCCGTATTCTCTTTCCGCTCGTCTCATTTTGTACGTGTGTAATTTTGCCCTGTGTGCCCTTCTGTCCCTTTCGAATGCCCGACCGTGCATATTTCCAGGCTCGGCGTTGACACGAACCCAGGAACAAAATTAGAATGTACGCCCGTCGTGCCGATGAGGAACGCTGAAAATTCGCACTTTACCCATTTAACCCTGTAATCACTTTTGTACTTTTTTTTTCTCAACATTCATATAAATTGAAGATAATAAAAAGTATATTCGATTTTTTTCTGACAGGGTTTTATATTTATTATATTCAACTTTCAAAATATAAGTATAATTAATTGTCAGTATTATTTGTTTGAACTATTTATTGATTTGTTTCTCTGATACAAATTTTGTAATCGATTTTTCGACCATTTTCCAATACCCAATTGAGTTAATATTTTGCATACTTACTCATTATCCATGACAATATATGAAATAATATAATATATTTTTCACTATTTAACTTTATTTAAATAGTACATAATAAAATAGATTTAACTTTTTTTATTCCATCGTATCTATTCTTCTGTTTTTGTATGTTCTTTTTTATATTTTCATCTTTTTTCTTTCCATCCGACCCATAGTCTACGATTTGGTTTACGTAGTAAAATTTTTCTATGAGATTTGTTGTCACGCCATACTTTCTTAATGTGAAGCTTTCCGCCATAAAGCGGCGTAAACTTTCACTATTATTTATCGTTGCCTTGCATACAACTCGGCGGTCTCATTTCACCTCGTTTTTATAGCATTTTTTTTTTCTATCTTACATCATATTTCTATTGTATTTATAACGCAAACGTATATTTATTGAAATGTTTCGTAGCCTTTGAATGTCTGAAATTATATGTGTAATGCTCATATATCTGACTCTATTGAGAATCGTCTTTTTAATGAATTCACGATTACGGTCGGGCGTTGCGCATTCGTGGGATGAATTTACTCTAATAATTGAAAGCTTTGCCGCCTTTGATGAAATATCAATGTCATAGTCTCAATTAATCACAAATACATTAAACACGATATTGTTTATTCTAGAATCGAGGATGAAATCTGATTAGTCAAAATTTATATTGTACTATAATCTCTAATTTACTTTATAATACAATGATTTTATTATATCGAACGTTCTAATATCTCTACAATATATATTTTCTATTGTTTGAAATATTTGCAACATATTTTTATATTCAATGTAATATATCTATTTACATAATAATTAATTAATATTATTATTAATTGTTTATATAAAATATCAGAATAATCTACGATTTCTTTGTTTAATTTGTAATATATTATTCCTTTCGAGATTCTATTCATTTTGTATGCTATTAATAATATCAATGATGAATTATATATAATGTATTTATTTTATTTTCAGGTAAGTCCAATGGGATACGCCTACGCACAACGAATTGATAGATAATTTCTGAAGCAAATTCGTATAATCGAAAGCATTAAATTCAGCTTATATATATATTTACGTACGTACATAAAATTAATACAATGTATATATATATATATATATATATATATATATATTTATTATTATATAGTGTATACGTTATAAATTATAGATATATAGACGCGGTTAAAGTTATGGTAACTGATTCGAAGTCGTCTCAGAGTATAACGGATCTGGCACCGTAACGACATTACCCTTTGTGGTTGCAAGTTGTTCTTAGGCACCGGGAAATATCCCTGAGCCTTATTGCCGGGACGTTTCCTTTCGTCGTGGAATTATAATAGACTCGGCGAATAAATTAAGTTATATCTTCGAAAGTGGGACGTAGCCGTAGCCCCTTTTTCGCCCCTCGCCCCACCCCCAACCAGAGCAATAATTCGTTCCCTTTTCGGAGAGTTTCGCCGAATTGAAATCAGATTATCGACGTTGAGGTGTTAAAATTTGACTTTTCGCCACCGCGGCTGCTCGAAAAGTTAATAGCGTACTTTTCGACGATGCGTTTTGCATATATAAGAGTTTTGCCAAGTGGCTCTTCGGGTTTATTTTTAAATTAAGTTTTTTCTTCTCGTTAATCTTTCTGCTACTCGATGAATTTATTTGAATACTCTAAATATATAGCACTATGATTGTTTTCGTATTTTTAAATAATTGATATTTTTTATTGTTTTCATTAGTTAAATGTCATAAGAATAAATATATTCCTCATATTTTCAATTATCATTTGAATCCGAATTTAGTATTCAAAAAGTTGATTCGCAACATTTTTGAATTTTAATATTGTAATATAAATATTGTTAGTTAATATTTCATTTCATGATTATTATTACTTTGCCGACTTTCAGGATTATTTATTGAATTAAATAAAATACATTATTGTGATTGAAATTTTATATATTATTTGAAATTCCATTTTATATACTTATCAAAAAAAATCTACTAATATTATTACACGTTTTAATAATGAATTTCGATTCATATCCGCATATTAAAGTACGTCTTCGTGATGGTTTCAAATTTTATTATTCTTTCTCTTCGTATGTGTCATTTTGTCATATTTTGATTTTGTCAAAAGATTTTTTGCAAATTTATGTGATTATTGTATATATTTTTTTACGTCGGTGGAATGCGGCACTTTATGCGCGAAACTTCGCCAAAATTCTTTTTCTTCGATTTAACACGTTCCCGACGTCTGCGATTTATCCCATTTCTTCTCCTACATCACTTTTGACTTTTTTGCCGACACTACCAGCCCCCTTAATTTTTTTTTTATTTTGTTTTCATCCGGTTCTTTCGTATTTTCACCGGATCGCTTTTTTTCTCTCTCCTTTTCGCTCCTTTAACGTTGTGTAACGTTATCGTTTACATATCTCGAAGATTTACGTTTTATCCGTAACTTTACTTGCGGGTTTTTCTTCGCCCTTTTACTTTTCGACTTTTTAAAACTACGTTATTCGAGTGTTTTCGGCGATAACGAAGTTTTCCTGGCGCCTTACGTTCATCCGCCTGTCCGATCTTCAAATTTCGCCTCTATGGTTTTTCTCATATTTTTATATTCATAGGAAAGTTATATTCTCGCATATTTATGCAACAAATTTTAAGTTTCCTCGATAGAATACATGTTTTGTATTCGTGTTCTTGCTTTAAAAAAAGTCAAATATTTTTTTATTTATTGAAAAGTGTAATATTCCATTAATTGTGATTTATTTTATAATAAAGGATTGTAAAACTCATCGTATATTTTTCCCATACACTCTTAATACAATTATAACTATTTTCGTATAATTTATATTATTGCTGTAAAACTATTACATAACAATATTACTAAATAATTAAATGAATATCGGAATGTGTATTTCCCGAATGCTAATATTAGTAATAATGATAGGAATTATGGATCTTTACATTAACGTCAAAAAGATATATTTTACTACGTAATGATGGGCTTTTGAATCTCCTTTTGTGTGTGGAAAGCTCGAATTCTCTTAGTCAGGGTTGCACATTTGGCGTACTTACCTCAGGGCTGTCACACCTGGGACTTTTACAACCACCGTCTCTGCTATTGCCACTTTTACCGCACCCATACTCCCACAGTCCATTTTTACCATCGTCGTACTACCCTTCGTCGTAAAACCGTACCCACGACTACGGCATCCGGTTATCACCTGCTGATGTAACAAATTTTCGTCGCCTGCGGCCCATCCCCACGTTTTCGTTATCCTGGAACGCGAATATTGCGGCCTTCCACTTTTCGATGGTTCTCGGGGATTTGCCCGTAAATTTACGGCCGGGACCGAAAGTAATGGGCGGTTTAATAAAATGAACGTGAGAGAGAACCGAGTGATATCCCCGGAACACCCTGTAATCCCGCGGAAATGCCGTGTGCGCGTGTGTATGTGCACACGGTGTAACGCTTAAATTCCAGAACATCATCGTTCTTGTGACAATTGGGGGAGTCACTCTTATGAGGAATTCTTTTTGGCTCATATAAAAATAGTGAACTTTATGAATTAGGCAATTTTTCATCATTACTTTTATTTAATGTAATTTTTATAACACTTAAAATACTACCTGTCTAAAAAAATATAATAAAATGAACCAAAAAATTTAGTAACTTAATTAAATTCAACTTTTATTCTTTTTTTTTAAAATACTTTTTATATATAACTTTGATAATTGTTAATTATTTTTTTTAAATCGGCTTTACATTCCAGAAATTTTATTGTCAAGCGACCTTAAATATGCTTGTATAGAGTCGCGGTCCTTTCGTGGTTAATATCGTATAAGAGGAATGGAAAACGATCTCGGTTAGTATGGCTCGGATACGGAATCTGGTTCGAATCGCGCCGAATTACATGGCCAAATCGGATTTGGCCATTTTGGCAACTATGGTACTTGTTCCCTAGCACCCCTACAAATTCATAGCCGAGCGCAGTACCGCTTTTCCCGTAAATTTCGCGCGCAATTTTCGCTTGGTCTGCCATGCGAACCGACTCGGATTCGTTCATCCGAATTTCCTAACTGGAAACAATAGCAAATGCCTGTTTTCGTTGGTAAAACTTCTCTACAATTTTGCGTGTGCTCCTGAAACGGGCGTTATGAGTACGCCGCTGCCAAATGAAATTACATCCGAAAGGACGATCATGGAAAAAATAAATAATATCCACAGATTTATTTCCATAACGGTATTATTACGCGGATAAAACCATTGATAAAATTGTATACGTATAAAGATCGTTTTGGAAATGTTTTTTTTTTAATTAATTCTGAATATAAATTATTTTTTATATGTATAAATGTATTTTACTAATTATATCTATATAAGAATCTATTTATTTAAATATATAAGAAATTCGATAAAAGTTGTATTGACATTATTTATAAAATAAATGAAACAAATTTATAGAAATATTTATTTAATATATATTACAAAAATCGATTTGTTGATATTTCTGTATTTATTATTGTATGTTAAGACAGATGGGTTAAATCATTTCTTGGTACTTGCGGCCACTTAGATACACGGAAAGACGGTTATAATTTGAATTTAGGGTAATCCTTCGCTACATTTGATCAATTATTCCCGGATTATTTTCATAATTGAAGCGAAAACTGGTCTGCGGTCCGAAGTTGGGCAACCCTGCGGATCCTTGGCACCCCCGAACAGGGACGTCTTTATTATTCATGTAATTTAATATCGTCCAGGTACACAGACAGGGGCGGATTTAATATATATATATATATATATATATATATATATATATATATATATATATATATATATATATATATATATATATATATATATATATCATTAAAAACAAAAACGTGCCCTTTTTAATTTCGGACTCACCTTCGACATCTTTAGTGTTAATTCCGTATAAGAAAATGTTAAATAATGAATCTTTGAAGACACGTTTTGTGTAATAAACCCATTATTTATATTATATTTATTTAAAAAAAAATAA
Organism: Leptonema lineaticorne; assembly: GCA_024500535.1. Classification (NCBI taxonomy): domain Eukaryota; kingdom Metazoa; phylum Arthropoda; class Insecta; order Trichoptera; family Hydropsychidae; genus Leptonema; species Leptonema lineaticorne. Next base: position 5,064,724 of record JANIJI010000016.1, on the reverse strand, counting down.
AAATCTTAAATTTCTGACTGAATCTTTGATTTTTTCAATGGATTCTACTGTTTACTTACTTGCTTAATTCTTTCTAATTATGAGTTTTTATTTCGAAACTCGCATTTTCATTTTATTTAAGAATAAATATTAACATCATTTGAATGTGATACATTATTTTATAATATCACAAACTAGAAATACATTCCTTGAAATTGATAATGAAAATACTATTGATGAATTAAAAACGTATTTGATAATAGTATCGGAAATTTGATTTCATGAAATCACGTTATATCGCATATTTTGTATTTCACATAATTCCCTTATTGTACAAATATTATAAAATGACGAACCGCATTAAATATTTTAAACAATTTCGAATTAAGTAATCCGTATATGGCTCATCTTGCGTCTCGTTGAATTAATTAAGCTTTACTTCGCTCGCTAATTCCAGATTTCGCGTTAGTCTTTGAACCAATATGTCGACAGATTATTCGTGACGTCTCGTGAAATATTAATATTTACACGTGTAATTTGCGATATGTCGAGACTTTGTTGTCTAAGTCTAATAGCGTGAGTGTCTCTGATGAGTTTTGCACCGTATAAACATGCTTTCCGTCTGTATCAAACTGTTTAAGGGTTGCCATTTTGACAATTATTAAAAATATATATCATATTAGAAAAAAAAACTCATATTTATTTAGACCACCAAGCCATTCGTCATTCTATCGCCTTATCTCGTTCGATTCAAACGTCTTCCATAATTATGACTCCCTAAGGAATGTCAGTATATTCAAAATATATTATCGTTTATATGATATTTTACTCTAAAAGCTTGAGATTTATTATATCGTATTTACATATAAACTCTTCCATCACGTCACATGATTAATGTAAAATTAAATTTTTGTTTAGTTTAACAGTCACTATTTCGCGCTATGACTTATGAATTATTAAACGTATTTGGGTCGCGCATAAAACGATTAATTTTAACCCATTTGTTACTTATTCGGTCGCGATGTTTACTCGGTTATTATTATGGAGACGGTCTCTCGTTTCTCTTGATTCGTTATGAAATTAAAATTGTTTCGGCTCGTTCGCCCTTCTTTACCGACGCCGTTTCGCTTCGATTCTTTCAGTCCGACGGCTCGTTCTTCTCGCTTTTAAGTTATTTTCGCTACACTCAATTATCCGACATTGTGAAACGCCACCGCCATACTAACTCTTGTGTACCCCGCCGTACCCCGTACCCGTTTACCGTTCTGGAATTAATTACTTGACCGACTGCAATTCATAAGCGGCTTTTGCGCTTTTGAATAATAAAATAATAATAAATTCGCCTTACGGTTCTTGACGAATAAAATTATCAAAATGGCGTTCGTAAATTTGAAGCTCTACGAAAATATTTGTAAAAGTTGAGTATTTTTTTTTATATTTTCATAGCATTTTTTTTTCTTATTAGAAATATTTTATAATTGATATTTAATAATCATTATATTCTTTCTGATTCTATCGACGCACTTTAAATTATATATATATATATATATATATATATATATATATATATATATATATATATATATTTACAATACGTATCTCTAATCTCCGGGGGACGGGCACAAAGGGAATGAAAAATCCATTGGAATTTAAAATACGAACATTCGTATCATTTTTCATCATTTTCATCGTCATACTATCTATAAAAAATTATATAGTCTCTTTTATTATTTCATAATATCTTTGGCGCTTTTTCATAATATATTAACAAATATGACACGTGTAAAATTATATATTAGTGTTGCAATAATTTTTAATTAAGAAGCATGGAAAATTGCGACTTATTTAAAAAACAAAATCAAATCAAGAAAAGATATTCTTTAATATCTTTCTACGTAAAGATTGTTTAATCACATTTAATTTGCAATAATAAACATTTTTTTTTTATAATGTGAAAAAGTTTGTTTATTATGATAGTAAGTAGACGCAACGTACACTACTAACTGATCATTATATTTTATTGTCCTTTCTCCAACCGTGAATCGATCCAATATTATTCTGACTGTTATCAATCAAAATATTTGTCATTGTTTTATTGTTCTCGGTCGTTCGTTCGTGTCGAATGTGAAGTTAATCCAAGTGTAGTTTGCAATTTTAATCTGCACAACCCTGACCGGCTGATGCAGTTTCGCGGCGGGTAAACATCGGTCGTCGTACTGGCACTTAGCGGAACCCCGTGCTACATTTGCATATATGCAAACGAGCCGACTGCCATCTGGCCCTGCAGGTGCTGTGGGTTGTCCATTTCTGCCACCGCCGTAACCGCAAACATCACCGTGACCGCCGCCCTTTAGCTACCTGCCGTTTCATCGGCGCGTGTGTGAGCGCTTCTTCTCTGTCCGCGTCGAATGATTGAAATTTTCACCGGAATTCATCTCTTTGTCCGCTTTTGCTATATTAATTTTTCATATTTGAAAACGTATTCGAACATATTTAATCTATGTATCGATTTAAAAATATGTCTATAAATTAAATTTTTTTGAACGATTCAATTTATTATAGATAAAAAAAATATATTAAATAAAATATAATATATAAATATTTATTTTCGTTTATACAATGCTTTGATTATTCTCGTTTCATTATAAATGGACGAAAGGATACGTAACTTTGTAACATCCTACCCTAAGTATTAATCCTGCATGAGTAGAGCTTTATGCACGAGATACGCTCCTGAAAATATTAGTTGACAATTATAAAATATATTTTAGTTTTATCATTTTATATACAGAACGATTTTTTTTTTATTTTTGTATTACATGAAAAAACTTCTAAAATAACTCGTTTTTCTAGCAACACTAAAACGATATTTTGCCTAAAACTAAAATTTCATTATTTAGTGTCACTAGTGTTTAGTTACAAAGTGGCTTTTGAATATTTAGCAAATTTTTAATCGGCCATGTTTATTCATACAGGATGAAAGGTGCTCGCCGAGGATTGAACCTCCGTAACTTAGCGAAAAACGAAATGCCTCGTCCCGGGAGAGTTTTAAGCTACCGGGTCATTATGTATTTATGTGTTCTTTATCGTGAAGTGTGGCCCAGGTGTTTTCCTTGTTGGTTATGTTCCCCTTTTCCCCATTTCCGGCCCCGTTTTTCCCGACGTCCCTCTCTCGCGTCGACCTTTTTCCCGGCAGCCTTTCCTTTCTGCGAGAACAAATCCCATACATTATCGCATTTCATGAAGTTTTCGTTATATTTTTTATTTCGAAGCCGGAGAGAATTTACACTCTGGCACGTTTCACGGCGCTCCGTCTAGACCGAAGATCCTGTAAATATTTCACTACAAAGTCATAAAATACACGCTTATGACTTGCGTCGCATGTAATTTGAAACATGCTTGGTGTGCGATTTTTTTTTTCTAATCTTGGTAAAATGTACGAATTATGACACAATTCATGAACAACTTTAATATTATATTGCGCATATTTTTTATTATATAACTATATTTATATATCTGGATTATTTTATATGTTTATTCTGATTTTATCTATTCTCAGTCGATGTATATTTGATCATTCGAAAGATAAAGATTGAGAAAATGTGTTAAATTTTTCATTCGTTTCGTATGTAATAGTCAACAGAGTTCGCACGATAAAGGTGTGAGAAAATCGCGGTAAACTCGTCTCGCACGAGTATCTAAAACTCGCCGAGTTTGATTTTCAGACTTCAAAGTGAAACCAATTAAAACTTGTATTATGCGTGACGAGTCACTCGAATCGCGAAACCGTATATAAATAATAAACGGCCGGGAATCCGTCAAAAATAAATACGAAGCAAATAATGTAATATAATGAAACTGACGGCGGATGGCGGCGGTGGGCGGCGTTGTAAGGCGGGTGTTAAACTTTTTAAATAAATCCAACGTTGAAACAACGGACGACTCGAAAGTTTCCACTCGACAGTTTTCCAATGTGAAAGACTTGTTTCGAGGCGATTTCGCAATTTCGCCAACATCACACAAATGCTCCATTGTTGATTTTCAGTTGTCATTTCGGTATCATTTTTCATTTCCGTCCGTTTCTTCGGACGAGATGATGTTTACGATTCAAAGTTTGCAATAAAAACGAACATAAATAAGATTATCGATTGTTTCAAGATGCAAATTCATGTAAACAGTTTGATCGTATATAATACTACAATGTGTTAAAATATTTTCATTTAACTAAATGTTGCATATTGAGTTTTAACCGTTTGAATTTACCTTTTTTTTCAAATATTATATTTTTTGAGAAATTTGCATAATCTAAAGAACTTAATTTTAATAAAAAAAATATATCTATATAAAGAAAGTATTTTTTGATAAAAAAGAACAGCAAATTTGTAATAATGAAAAATATCGATTTATCTTTATATTGCGACGCTAATAGCTGAAAAAAACTATATTATCTACTCATTTTAAATCCGTTGAATTTAAAAATATTTTATTTTCATTGACAATATTGTATTCGGATTTATTTATTATTTTGAATTATTTAAATTAATATTTGAATAATTACGTTAGATTTCTTTCAGTCAGTTAACGTTTTCTAAAATAATATTATATATATTTTTTTAATATTTGAATTTATAAGTATATTAATTTAAAATCACTCCAAATATATTTATTATTTCTGAATGAAATCACAATATAGCGATTTTATATATTTTAATAGTTACTCTATGATAGATCGTCGTTTTTCGTGCACGTTATACATATATACGTAAATAAATACGTTCGAATTTTGATTTTTGCCTTTATTAGTATAACGTAAAAATATCAGAAATATGTATGCGTGCGCTGTTTACATTTCACAGGGCGACCCGTTTAGCCTTTTTAACACGCCTACTCGTTATATATATATATATATATATATATATATATATATATATATATATATATATATATACGGCCGTTTCATTAGTAATGCCCGAATTGTTCCGAATTATTTTTGCTCATCTGCACCGCTCGTTCCCGGTTTTTCGTGGCCGCCCTTCGTGACCATCCGCCGTTCCGCCCATCGGCCGCCTTTCGTTCTACAGCTTTTTACTACGCTCGCGTATCCTTTTTTTTTCGCACCGCTTTTTTTTTTCTTCGCTCTGCCCGAAATGAAATATTCACATTATCTCCACGGTGTGCCGCCCACTAGAAGGAATCCCACCGCGCGTTCGTGCAAAAGGGCTTGTTTCGCTAAAAATAAAAGGCCTACGCGCGCAACAGATGCCTCAAATTTATACACGGGGCCGTAAGTGTGCTTATTTTGTCGTCCGAGAGTGTTTCGAAGAGTTTGGCTCGTGTGCGAAGATGCGCCCATGCGTGTTACCTTGTGTGACGTTATATTGTTATAAAAATAACAATATTATTAAAAAAAATATTTTTATGTCGTCATTCTTGATTATATAGCGTCTTTGAGTGTTCAAAGTAAAAAATTTAATACTGTTTTTGTAAATATTTTATATATTATTTATATATCATGCCTACTAATATGATATTAATTTTATATTGTATATATTTGTATCGAATATTAAATTTGGTATAATGTTATATATAAGTAATTCACTTCGTTCAAATCATATATATAAAATTCTAGCGCTGATAGCTAGTTCGTGTGGTGTAGAAAATGCAACTTTATTTTCACCATTTTATTTTGATTGGACTTTACAACTCAAAATATAGTGTCGTAAAATGCCAAAGTTCTACTTATTACTATATGATTTCATGTAAAATATTTCAGCATTTACGATCTAATTTCGTTTGATATCCTTTCAATTTGACGTCTATTGACGCGATATACCACACTTTTGGCCTATACAACTTTAATGCAATAAAACAATTATATATATTAATTTAAAATTCCTTTCGATAAAATTTGATATATTTATTTTTATGCCAAAAATATTGCATTAATTTTCTATTTTTATATTTATTAAATATATATATATATATATATATATATATATATATATATATATATTATAATAAAAACACGTGTATTTTTAATGATTTAACACACGCGGTAGACCTGTGTACGAATGCGCGCACGGATCCACAAGTAGATATATATATATATATATATATATATATATATATATATATATATATATATATATATAATAAAATAAATATAATTGAATAAGCGATTAAAGAACGCGAATACAGAGATCACGGGGCGGAGACGATTGCGCCATAAAATGTTTTTTTTTTTCATTTTAATTTTAAAACGGCCATTAAATATAAATGGCCGACCGGAACGCGGTCGAGGATTAATTCATTGGACAATTTTGTGCGATTGTGTCGCGTCCGGACAATGGCCGCAATTCACAAACGGGGCACACAACAATGGCCGACAGACGGACACTTTGCGTTTCATCCCCCATATCCCTATTTCCTTTTTCCTGAAAACGGCGTGTACGCGTACAGCGCTACTCAAAAACTGAGCAACGAACGGGTCAAAATGAAATTAGCCGAATAATTCCCCATTTCGCAAAACAAAAAAATAATAATAATGAAAAAGTAAAATAAGAGTAATTAGATGATTTCAATATGTTTAAAATGCATTATAATAGTTTATCTATATTATAAAAAAATATAATAATATAAAATTATATTTAATTTTATTTTAATACTCGTTCTTTTAGATTTCGGATGAAATATCTTTGAGAATTGAAAGTTTTGCCACTTTTCTCCGCCAAAGATAGGTTATCACATTTTAATTGAATCCGCTCGAATATCTCGAAGAATAATACTTTATTGGAATGCTTCGTGAACGGAATGGGATAGGCGAAACTATTAGAACAAAAACTGTCTACCAAACACTTTTAATATGGAAAATTTTAGCCGAGTCCTAAAAAGGACACCGTAGAAAGTTCTCGAAACTTGTATAGAAACGATGCACGGACACCGAACAACTCCATTAATAAAATTCTGGTTCGATTCTTCGACAACTTGGTGCTTCGTCGATTATATTCCATCTATATTGTTGCCATAATATATAGTAGTTCACCATTTTATTCCTGATTTTTGAAAATTATTCATTTATAACATATAATATTTGTTTTTAGAAATATCATACGTATATAATGCTTGCACTGGTGGAAGGTTCGTAGTGGTGTAGCATTTTTTTTTTCGTCAAATGCAATATTATTTTCCAATTTAAATCTTAAATAATTTATACAACTCAAAATATTGATCCTTGCCATGCCGAAGTTATACTTATTATTATTTGATTTTATTTAAAATATTTCAGTATTTACGATCATATTTTATTAACGTGATGTATCATACTTTTCACCTGTACGATTTTTAACGCAACTTTTTAGTATTTTTCTTTATTAATTTTTAACTCATTTCAATGAAATCCTATATATTTATTTTTATGTCAAAAATATTAAATTGTACTTTTTTACTTTTATATTTATTAAATAAACATATATACTTTTAATAATGAATAAATATGTATATTTATATAATAATTTTATTCAACTCGTGTCTAGCTTGATTTAATAATACATAAAAGTTTTCTGTAATGCTTTTTTTTTTTTGTGTGTGTGTGTCTTGTCTGCGCGAAGCATAAGCGGAATGCTCCCGTACACACATTTTCCATTTGTTCCATCGCCCTTTTAATGTTTTGTTTTTCTTCGCCGTCTGAGTTTTTCCTCGTTTATTTTTTTTTTGTTTTCCTTTTATTTTGTATTTTGCTCGGCTTTTGTTTCGTTTTTCGCCGATGAAACAAATAGATTCCGCAGCATACGTATATCCGCAGGTTTGCTTATTCGATTATCGACATTGTGCCCGGTTATGTTCCCGCCGGGATATCTCACCTAGCACGATGCTCTATATACATATATATATATATATATATATATATATATATATATATATATATATATAAATATATTGAAGATTACTTTTAAACGCTCGTGAACATACTTCGTTTCTGTTGCTTTTCCTCCGTATATTTTCCCATGTGATCGTCGACGCTGCACGTGTGCTCACTTGTACTTTTATTTTTCATTTATTTTGCCGTAGTAACGTTGCATCTATATTCTTTCTAGATAAGAAGGTACGTTGCATGTATCGCGTGTTTAAATTATCTTTTTAAAGTGAAACTGTCTTGTTTCCCGCGAGGTTTGACCGCGTGCGCTCTATCTAGTATAAAGCGATTAAATGGATTTTATTTAGTCTCATGTAGCTTTATGAACTTGACTTTCTTCGTGTTGTTCGTTTTGTAAACATCCTTCTAAAATTGTATTCAAGAATATTTTTCGTTGTACATTTCATTTGATACTGATATTTGAATTATTTCATACATTAAATTTTTAATGACAATTATTGTGGCTATAACAAATATTTATTAAAAGAAATTGACTTGAATAATATATAAAATTTAAATCCATATTTTGGTTATTTTTTTTTTTGTTTGATTGTTTAATCAATAGATTATAGGTATCATTCATTTATTTAAATACATCATCAAAAGCAATATGTTGTATAGTATAAAAGTAAGTTGGTGCTTTTAGATTCTGAAAATTAGACGTAAATTTAATTTTTTAATTATAGAAACATTATTGACACGAAATTCTAATTTAGTAAAATTTCAAAATTTACATACTTAATTAATATTCAATCTTATAAAAGAATATATTAAAATATTTTAAACCCGAACACTGTTTATTTTCTTTTCATTTATGAAAAACATTGAAAATGATATTAGATACGTTTTGTTCAACAATAATCTTACTTTAAAACGTTTTAGTACATTTTGTTTTTGTGTGTATAAAAAGATAACGTTCATATATACGAAGTGTTCTGTACCATATTTGAACTTTTGAAATTTGCTTTTAGATAAGAAACTTCTTCTGTTACTTTTCTTTCCTTTCACATCGAATAGCAGATTTTCTTTTATCGTTTAAAATTTCAACTCTCCTTTAATAATATAAATTAAATGTCATATTGTAACGGAAAACCGTCTATCTTATAATATGGAATAATATATATATATATATATATATATATATATATATATATATATATATATATATATATATTATTGTACGTTTAATAATAAATATAAATATTTCACCACCAATATTTTATCAGTGATAAATGTATATTTATGAATTTTCTTACAAATATATCTAATTAATTATCCGGCGTTGTTTATAATATAAATAAAATTGTATTATTTGAACTTTTTTTTTTGCTGTTTATAAACCATTTTGGATAGAAATAGAAATATCTATATTTCTGATTGTAATATATTATGACACCGTCCCGTTTGTGAATATTTCCATTATAACGAAGGCTATTTATTAATATAATAATGGAATATTGCCGTAACGTTAATTAATTATTATGACGTATAATAATTTTATTTTGTTAGTATATTATTCTCTTAATACTGAAACATTCTGTGGGATTTATCATTCATTAATTTATACGATATATATATATATATATATATATATATATATATATATATATATATATATATATATATATGTTTACAAATCATAATAATGTAATACAATAACACTTTCACTCGTAAATACTTAATATGTATATGTGGAAAAATCGTACCGCTATTATATTAATTTTATTTTCATATTTAATCGTCCAAAACTTTTTCCATATAAAAACATTTTTTTATATTGTTACAGTATAAAATTACATCATTATATATATATATATATAATATTTTAATTGAAATAAATAAAAAAATATTACCCTTCATTTAGTGAGCCAAAATGACTATTAACATTTATTTGGAAAATCGAACGCATAATATTCGTTACATCGCAGATTCGATTAACACGATATACTAATTAACATCCTGTGTAATTAGTTACTTACTAATTTCGATTAATTACGTATTTTAAATATGTTTATTTAATAATGAATTTGATGTTAATTGCTATCATTAATACCTATATTTAATTAGTTATATATTATCACCATTCTAGTCCACTGTAATTGATTATATTTTGTGGTTTTGAAAATATATTTATTATTTTTTTTTATATTAAGAAGTATGCATTTTTAATCTTATAATTTTTAATAGCATAAATATTTGTTTTTTTTTATTTCAATAATTAATTTAATTCAATTATAATGATTTTCTTGATAAAGAATTAAAATTTCGTTAAAAAGAAATAGAATTTTCATTGTGGAAATAGTTAAAGAAAGCTCACCACACCTGCGCTTCCCAAACCTTTACCACAAGAGCTTCTAAAAATATAACGATCTATTTCCTTCCCTTTCCACATACCTCTCAGCCTGTTGACTATCTCTTATAAGGAGCAGACTCATAATAAAAGAGCTTAAGAAGAAAAGTAAACTAATAACGGCGAGATGGCGAACTCGCCGACTTTCCATTCCCGGGAATCTCGTTTCCCGGGAAAAAAAACCACACGATTCTAATGTAGATAGATAGCGAAGTCGATGGTCCGCGACGATGTCGCATTATTAATGCGGAAATGAAATTGTTATTTTAAGTCGCAATCGTTACCTTTTTACGTTACATTTAATTTTATTTATTTTTTTATTTTTCATTTTCGTCTATGAAATAATCATTATAAGGATTAGAAATTGCTTAATTACATCTTTGCTTTGCTAATTGCTAATCACACCTATATACAATATAAATAGCAGTAAATGTAGTATTATATTATAAAAGCCTATAAAATTGAATATCAAATGTAATTTATATATATATATATATATATATATATATATATATATATATATATATATATATAACAATAAAAACAACATAAATGAATAACGAGTAAAATGCAACGTCAACGAGCGAAACGTGGCATGCGTTACTTGCGCGCACATGCGGTGGTTTTTTTTCTCTTTTCTTTTTATTTTATTTTATTTTAATCCCATGTGTCGAAATTGAATTTTCCCATTTATGAACCGGTGCCGGTGCAACATATTGAAACGTGTCTCGCGTTCTTTTCGATTCGAAATTGCGCAATAAGCTTTCATATATTTTTTTTTTAATCGGTGCACCTCTCGGCTTCTGTGCGCTGTACGTACATTTCTGTTTTAGTCGGAAAACGGTCTCCGTCGGTAATTGAATCCGTTCACATTGCCATAATGCAGTGCAGCATGTGCGCTTTCAAAATTGTAATAATATTATTATTGGGCGTTAGGACGAAAGCTATATCATATACTAGATGACAATATCTACTACAGACGAAACATCAAATCTAACTGAAACATATCTGATTAATTCTCATTTTTTTTCACCACTTTATTCACTTTTACAAGTTATATATATATATATATATATATATATATATATATATATATATATATATATATATATATATATATATATATATTAATTTTATTAAGAAAAAGCTTATGTTTATTGTTTAATCAATATTTTAGTAAAAAAAAAATATTTATTAAAATAGTAATATTTTAGAGATTAGGCTTAGAACTATTGAGTCGATTCTATAAAAAAATAAATTAACGTTTCTCAAATAGAATTATTAACTGTTCGTATTACTGCTGAAAATGACGATTTTTTTATTTATATATTTATTTGTCAAGTATTGCTCGAGCACATTTTTCCCCCGTTCGTAATGTGGCGTTCTCTACTTTCGCACATTGCAGAAAACTGCTTTCATTTCCAAGTTACTCTCACGCGAAGCGCCGCCATTTTCGTTCTTATACTTTCGTCGGGGGTTGCGAGCATCCCGATCCCCGTTCTATACATTTTCCGGATTTTCTCCGGATTGTTTATCCTCTTTCGCCGTATCGCCGTTTAAAGTTTCAGACCGAAAACGAATAAATTTATAAATACCGGACGATTTACTTAATTCCGTCTCCTCCTACGCTTTTCCTTCTCCATCTAGACCGCTGTTCGGTCGCTTTTCCGTATCCCTTTCTCGCGTTAATTATTGTTCTCTTACCTCTGTTAACTATCTCGTGGTTAAATCCTCTCGAATAATAGTATTTTCAACTTTAAACGCTTCGCCGCCCGTCTCGCATACTTTACGAGTTTTGGAAAGCGCGGATTTACTCGACAGGACAATTTCAGACCCTGCCGCTAATTTTACAGAATGCTAAATATTACCGTTATTATGATTCCGTTTGCATTTATGATAATTAAATTTTTATTTTCACCGGTAAATTTTAAATCGCAATTAGGCTTTTGTGCATTACGCTCATACTATGGAATATTTTATACATCTGTTTATAACTTCCAAATATGAGTTTTAAATATGTAAATGGACTCTAGTGAACGAATTAAACCCATTGTATATTTTATATATCAGATCGATATTCTAATAAGCTCCACTGAATTTATGCGAATTTACCTTAGAGCTCCTATAATTCAGAATTATGATTTTCCTAGACTTCGTTACGTCATAGTAACATTATCTTAAACCTCTCAAATTTATTAAAATATATAATTTCATTCCTAAAAGTATACCTTAATAGATTATTTCATTAACAATTATTTTCTCATTGATTTAATTCCAAAAAAAATATCTAAATGAAATATATTAATTGAAATTAGATCTTTTTATTTATCAATATTTAATATATTATTAAAAAAATGTGATTTTCTTCAAACTATAATTGTTTTTATAATACTATTAGTAAAAGTAAAATAACAATAATTATATATTGTATTTAGTTATCAGAGAATTTTTACAAATTGATTTAAATTTATAAAGTTGATTCTTTTTTGATATCATTTATGAATGTCTGAAATTTATTATTATATTTATTAAATATTATAATTACGCATTTGTGTATGTTCCTATTTTTTTTTGTACAATGTTTCACGTCTCACTTATAGTAAAATCTATATTTTAATATTTATTTCGATTCTTTTATTCTGTGTGCCGTTTTACATTTTATACATTTACATTTTAGATATATTCACATTAAATTGTTGCGTAAGCCGTGACAAATAGGCGCGCTGAGTTTTCGCGAGCAATCAGGCTCGGAGATTAATTTTCAATCGCTGAACATTACAACTTACACGAAACAAGACGCGAATTCTCTCGGTTTTGGAAAATTCCTAGGAATCCACGGGAATTATCCGCCGTTTTGTCCGCCGAATGAAAAACGGGCGTCGAAATAACCCGCGTATTCGGAATTCGTTATTTATTCTACCGAAAATAATTATTACGTATCATAAATACATCGCATTTCGTATGAAATTCATTTTATTATTATATATTATATGATATATTAATATATATATATATATATATATATATATATATATATATATATATATATATTTATTTATTTTTGTATTGCGTGTAATTTTATTTGTTTTCGTGTGATGTATATATTTATTTTTATTCGGAAAAACGTTATTATTGTATTTATTATATATAAAACGTTCGAAATATGTGCGGATGAAAAAATAATAATAAAATAAATTTATTCGGCGATAATTTAACTAGCAAATATGAACGTCGATTTATGCGTATCGTTCATTTTTAATTGTTTCGTTTTTGTTTGTGTGTGTGTATGTAGTTTTTTGTTTGTGTTTTTCGCGAATTACGCTCGGTTTGAATGTGCGATATGACGTTTATCAAATTTCAATATTTTCCTGTGACAGACACTTTCGAATTATCGCAATTATTGACGTATATTAAAATATTTGTTTATTTTGATGTGTGTGCACGTATTTTTCAATGATTATAATAATGAACAAATTAAATTCATACTATATAAAGTTTTTTTACGGAGTTTCGTTTATAAAATCAACTTATTAATTTCATAAAGATATTATAATATTATATTATATATATGATATATTTCTAAAGTGTAAAATAAAATTATTATACATTAAATATATTCAATTTAATTTTCGTCGTTATTATTTTTACATTGGATTATTCTTATAAATAAGTTTTTACTTTAAACTAAATGTTTTTTCAATAATTTGAATCTCCTTCATATAAAAATTCTCATTCTGTATTTAAAATGTATTTTTTTTATTTTGATTTAGTTGTTAATAAAACTTTATTTTAAATTAATACTGATGCTTTCAATTATTAATTTATATTTTTATATTTTAACTTTTGAAGAAAAAAAATTGAAAAATATATAAATAATGACGCTGTAGGTTCAGTGTTAAATCTTTTATACACTTTTTCGCTTAAATTTCATTCTGAAATAATTTTTCATTTATACTGTCATAAAAATATTATTATAATTTTAGCAACCCTTATTTTCAATCTCACACCCTTCGTTGTAGATTCATATTATTTCCATCAAAGTATCATGATATGAGTCGTAATAGTTTTTCCTTGAACTACCCTCTTCTGAGAATGTCGGGATAGATCTAAACCGCAGCATTCCCAAAATTCTAAATTTAAACCCGACACGTGTATTTATTTCTAGATGTCTTATATTATGAGCAACAGCTGCTTCAGCGTGGAAATAAAGCCTGGTCGTCATTATGTTTTGTTAAAACGTAAAAGCCAAGTTTACAAGCGTTTCTGCCAAAGCGTCTTCCGACCCTCATCACAGTCATCTCGATAATTCCAGTAGCCTCTATCGTATCCGTGACGTTATCCAACTTTAAAAATGTATTCCACGAATAAAACAATGTCGTTTTCCTCGATGTTGATTGACGGATAGAATTCTCTCGGTGTTCCAATATCGTAGAACCAATCCGTTTCGTCCGTTCTATATTATGAAATCACCTCTGAAAATTCATGTTTCACCATTGTGGAATCGACTATGTAACCATTGTGACGTTCAACATTCGAAACTGTGGGTAATTGTCAGTTTTGATTCGCTTACCTATATATGTGTTCAAATAGAAGGCAAACCATATTCAAAATTTGCCCATTATTCCGTATCTGCACTATTAATTTTTCAACCGAATTGGTTATATTGGAAATCAATATGAATTTATAATCCAGTTTAATTTGCACATTTATAAAAATATATATTATTATATATAGGAAAAAGATTTTTGTCGGAAATATTTGAGAAGCGAAATCTTTGATGCGTGGGTCACCGTTGACTTTTCCGACAGATTTGCCTCATATTTTTCCGGCAATGGAGGATTAAACATTTTTCGTTGGCGCGAATATAATTTGTCTCCGGAAGCGGTTCGTTGATTTTTCCGCTGGTCGTAATTGGATTATGCGCGCACTCCACTTAATGTGGGCACTTCCAGTCCCGAATAAATGAAGCCAACAATCCTAAACGGCAAGGAAGCACATAATCGCGAAGGGAGAACACTCGAAAAGCGTAAAACCATAGTACCCAGCGAGATATATAGAGGACATGTCCCGGGGCTCATCCTCGAACCGGGACTTAAGGGGTGTCACTGGGACTACAAGCCCTGATAATAACCCGGGCTCGACCTTTTGGATTAATGTAGCTCCCGGCTGGGACGCAATTGCGTTCATCACTTCTTATAAGTAATGCTATGTAGTAGGATAAGTAAATATTGCAACACTAACATAGATGGGTGTACATGATGCCGACTAATCCCTATTCAGGATTGTGTTCTACTTTTTGCGTTTCCTTTCTGTGTGTCGTTCTATTAACATTACTGCTACCATTTTCTTTATACACATGTTATATAAAATGTCATGCGTTTAAAAATATATTATAATTACTATTTGAAATTATTACCAATTTTACATTTATCTACATCTCATTTTTTGCTATCATTTCTCAATCAAAATTTATTCATATTAACTAAATAAAAATATTGATATTAAACAATGAAAAAAAATGAAATAATAATCATTATATTTCATGCATACAGAATTATTTTTGTTATAAATCTTTGTTATTGCAATTGAAAAGAAAACGCTTACCAATATTATAAGTATATTTTCAATCCACAACAACTCGTAACGAGTTCTTAATCCTGAACCTTGTTTCAGTCCTTACCGGCATCGAACCGGCTTGAAACCGGGTTTCGGGGCTCTGAAAATCCTGAGGTGGAGACCGTAAAGGGGCTATTCCGGACAAAGGTTCGAATGTTTGAAGGGCCCCATTCCCTATTCATTCAAGCGAGGTCCCTTCACGCCTTCGGCCCATTCAGCTTCCTTAATTACACAAAGTAAATAGTTTCTTCAACACCTCTCAATGTACACGCGCATTTATACGAGTATGTGTGTTTTTCGTCTCAGAACGGATAAATTGAGTATACTCAACTTTTCGTTATATTTGTACACGTGTGCCCTAAATATATAAAATACACACGTGCGTGTATATGTATTCATGCAAGTTAAGCCTGTCGACTTTTGTTTGTATGAGTTATTTATTGCTTTTATGATTTTCGTCAATTTTTATTAAAATTTATCTAAAAATATTTATCGTACAATTGTTTTATTATCTTTTAAGATAATGAAAATTATTAAAAATTGTAAATGGTATTGTTTATAGATTATTTTCCCTTTAAAGTTAACGTTAGACTATCGTTCTCTAATTTGGTTCCGAGCCAAACTCGAAAGCGCCATTTTGTGTATGAAACAAGTTTTCCAAATGTGAAAAATTTTCAAATTGACGCTCTCTCCCTTTTGACACATTTCACTGTTTCATTTCATCTTTTGCGAATTTTACAGTCTCTTCAGCGCGTTCTCCTTTTTTTCCTCCCCTGTCTTTTTTTTATTATACGTATACTTTTCCCTTTGAAAGAAGTATCGCATGATCGATCTCCCTGTCGGCGGTTGGTAGTGAGCGGAGCCTTCGTTGCAAAAGTTTTCGCATCGAATAATAAATAAAGCTCTCGAGATGGAAACTTTTACGTCGTCGTCGGCATTAAAATTTCAGCGCTGAAACGCCAAATCTTTGGCCGTAAAGAGTGCGGGCTCGCTTATCTGTCTCCGGAAGGGCACGAGCCCTTAATGTGCGTGCCGCGACACTAAAACAAAGTAAAAAGTAACAGAGAAAGTAAGGTAAAAAGTAAACGAAAGCCTCGCCCATCTCTTGTCCCTCACTCGAACACTTTTTGTCCCATTCTCCATCTACCGAGATTTAAGTTGTAAACTGAAAAGTTGACGGGTAATGCAAGCGAGCAAAAGCCTGTAGGATTATCGCTCAAAGTGCGGACACGAGGGTCATATCAGAATTTTCTCAATCTGACTTTCTAAATATTTAATCTTTTTATTTTAAAATTAGTAATGAACTTTGCACATGTGTAATATGATTGTAAATGTATAGTAAAAGTGACCCGTTTGATTTTATAGTATACACATCGAACATATTTTCGCATATTTTTGTTTATATCTTTTATCGAAATACGATTCATTAATAACTATAGAGGTATTTAATATTTTAACAATTCAATTTATACTGAAAAGTTTTAGAATTTCATTTTTTTTTCACTTTTGAAAATTTTCACAATAATGTCGTTTTCATATCTTGTCTTTTTTAAACGATCCTTAAGGGAGAACTCTCGAATAAAAGCCGATTTATTTTCCTGTGTGACTCCGAAAAAAAAACTTTCTCTTTTTATTGCAGTTCTTTTATTTTGTCGAATATAACAATTTCAGTCGTTTCGTGCGTCTTGTTTTGTTTTTATCCCGGAAAATACGGATCTTTCCGAAATTAAGCTATATCTAGAAAAGCGAGCTTTTGTTCGTCCATTTTTATCTTTGAACACGCTATATCTAATTCTCAAGTCTTTCTTATTTAAACTCTTTATTTCTCACGTTTGAAACCATTTTTTTTTCTATAATTTTGTTAATTATATTGTATTATTTTATACAGCATAAATTAGCATAGCTGGAACCTTTCTAGATTTGTATTTTTAATTTTATACCGTATATGAGCTTATTAGCAGATTATTTTACACTCATCTTAAAAATATATTTTTTCGCGGAAATATTTTACATTATAGCATATTTTATTATATTAGAAACGAAATAATATTTTTTAAAAATATGAAATTTATTTCATATATCCCGCTATTTTTGGATAATTAAAATTTAAATATAATTTCATATCTTTTTATACGATTATTGAAAATAATCTGAGTGTAAACGATAAGCTTCGTATTTATATTACTTGGAATTTTTAATTAAATTTATTTTGTATTTTCCCTATTTTTAATATATTTTCGTACAAAAAAAAATTGAATAAAAATATACTCGCATAAATACTCTCGATGCGAAATCGCCGAAGCGCTCATTCGAATATTTCGGCGCTTCCATACATTTCAAAAATATAATGTTTTTTGACCCCATTCGTTCACGATTGCGTACACCCTCTACCCTCCTCCCCTCTGAAAATGATTTATTGTAATTTTAATAGTCGCCTATTTCCCTCTCATTTTTCCGGGGCACACATATATGTACTTTTACGTTTTCATATTCATTTGAATTTCGGAACACTCATTGTTTCGGTTCGTTAATATTTTTAAATTATTACCCGAATATTATTTTTTGGGGTTTTATTTTTATTACATATTATAATTTTGATATTTTTTTTATTTTCGTTGAATATTTATTATAAAGTTATCTTTATTAAATTTTTCTATATTATTATTAGTATTACTATTATTATTTCTTAATAATACTTTATAAAAAATAAATTAGGAATTTAGTAATAAGTATTTAGTGATCTTAAAACACTCAAAGTTACAATTATTTTACTTGATATTTTTCAAACTCTTATCCGATTTATATATAAAGAAATTAACGAAATATTATTTTATTCAATAATGGAAACCTTACTTTAATTTTTATGTAATCGGTGTATATGTGTGCAAACAATAAGATGTTTTAGATATTATGTAAGGACACACACATCGTATATATAATTTTGGCATCCCAAATCCCAAATCGACGGTACGCACATTCAACCCTTAAACCCCTAAGCGTTGAAATGTTTATTTAGACGTTTAGTATACGCTTAATTAGGTCATTTACACGTTTGATAATTTACTTAATACTCGTTTATATGTGAGTTTAGTTAAATTATGAAATTAAATGAAAATATCGCCCGAGTAGGCTACTGTAATTAAGTGCGGGTCATTGTTTTATCTTTTATTGTCAAAGGGGGAACACATATTTAATACTTTAGACTTAATTATTATAATTAGATTCATTCGAAATTGTTGTCTTTGAAAACCTGTATTTTATTAATGCCGTAAAATAAATTTCGTCTCCCTTAGAATTTGTTTTTTTATGTAATTTTATTAAAAATACTTTGTACAAAATGAATATAATTTATTTAATATTATAAATATTTTAAGCTTGCGTATTTTTTTTTAATTTTCAATTTTTATTTTAAAATAAATATTCGCTTGTGAAGCTCACGGTTCGCCGGTTTAGAACACCGTACTAGAATATCTTAGCGGAATGGTTTATCGGCGCGATTAATCGCGGCACGCTAGCACAGCCAGAAGATCTTAACCGTCGGCTCGCGTTTAATTTAAATTCGGCTTATCTGATTTATATGCGCAACGTTTGCGCCAGATGCACACGTAAGATTGGAACCCGGTTTGCCACCGCTGCATAACTCTAGAAAATGTACGTCTTAACTGGAATAAAGATTTCGCAGCGACCTCGTTAATTATACATTTTATTTTTATTCGCATTCAATCCTGCATTTAGTCGTTGTAAAGATTTTCCACGTTAGAAAAACGCGGTAAACGTTGTTTCACAGATTATATTATTATTAATGTAAATTTTTCAGGAAAATTAGATGAAAATAATATTTTTGACTTATTATTTTACATATAATATATTAATTATTTTAAATCGTCGATTACATTAGATCGATAATTTAAAAAGAAAGAATAAAATTTCATCGCAGAAACGAGATCATATGCCAACTGGCAAAGAAAACTTTAGATTCCCATTTCTAGAATAATCGTTTTTTTTTTCTTTCATTAAACTAATTTAACTGAACATAAGGGATGTGAAAAATTTCATTTCACATTTAGCAACATTATAAGAAGAATATTTAATCATAGTTTGATGTCTATCTTATTAAAGTTGGATTAATTAAGTGTTCAGAACTTGTTATTTCTTCTTTTGATACACGCGGTGTTTAATTGCGAATTCAACGAACGCTTTGAGATATCTTAAATTCTTCAACTTTATACAAACGAAGAAATGCACTCAATTTCTAACGAGAATATATGTACAAGAATTTCTGGTATAATATAAGATAAAGCACTATTTCCACGCTCGAAACTTTTGTTTTAATTAGAAGCGCAATGCTGAAATTTCCTTCGTGTTTTTTTTCCCCTCCAGAAACCACGTTTTAAATATTTTGCCGTATATTTTCCACTCTGAATACTATTTTAATTTAAAAAATGGTATAACTATGTGAAATTTCTTTATAATATATATATTTTAATATTTTATATTAATTTTAAAAATATTTATTTAATATAGTAAACTAACATTATAATAATATTTACCTATTTACTGTTGAATATTCATTTTTATAATTTAATATATAAATAAACAGAATGAAAAATATGATTATATGTTTGCTGAATTTTACATCGATATTATTACATCGTGAATCATTAATCAATTTTTTCGTTACGTCTAACATTCGATCGTAAAACAATTAAATTAATATAATTCATATTTGAACCGTTCGTAACGTTTGAGAAACGCTCGCACAGCATAAATTTCTCGCTGCGTTTTCGCACGAACTATACCATATATATAGAGAGTGCATTATGACCATAGTATATTCAGAACGTTTTCCCGGAATGTTCCCGCCGTATATGTTCTATTATTTTGTCGGTTTATGCACAAATTTTCATATACATTTTCATGTACATATACACTACTAGTATTAATCTGAGATAAATAAGACTTGGCTATTAAAACTTGTCGGAGACGTCGACGATTACAATATATATAGTTTTTATATTCATATTATTTTCACATATTGAATTCAAAAATAATCATTAATAACATCAATTATATTTTATTGTATATAAAATTGTATATCTTTATTTGATTTGATATATAAAACGATCACAATTATTCATATAATAATTTAATTAGAAATTTTCCATATATATTAAATAATTAGCGCAATCGTCACTGCATTTTACTTATTAACTATGTAATGTTGTATGTCAATTTCGACGGTTTCTCTTAGATGTATTCCGAGCGTTTGTGCCGTTTGTGCACATTTCTCCCCTTGATATATTCACGTAGCTTTCTACATGTGTGGTTTCTTCTACGGTTCGCTGCGTAAATTGCACTACAGCCCAACCAGACCCGTAGAACTGCCAGACACCACGTACCGTTGCACCGCGCGAATGCATAAATTTTCCGACTTGCTTCTGGTCGGTTTTCGCAATCAGACACTCCGAAATTATCTCAAACCATTTCGGCGCCCGTTTTATAAACAGACCTCTATATATATCTCTCATCATCCACGTTTCGCCATTCGCTGAGAATGAAACTTCCTATTGACTCCATTAAGGACGTTAAATTCGCGTATTACGTACGTTTCATAAGATAAAATATTAAAAATAGTATTTTTTTTAATAATATTTAGTTCCAAAATAACTGAAAGTATTTAAATAAAATCGATACATCATATATGTATAAAATGCTAGTACCTGTGATGCAGCTATAACGTTTTTTTTTGTTAAATGCAACTTTCTTTTTACAATTTAATCTTAAACTATCTTTATTCAACTCAAAATATAGATCCTTTCTACGATAATAATCAACTTATTACTATATAATTTTGCTATATAACATACTTTTCGTCTGTACGACTTAACACAACAAAATAATACTTTTCGTCATCATAATTATATATATATATATATATATATATATATATATATATATATATATATATATGCGACAATGCATATGGGTTTACTTGTGAAATATAATAATATAACACACTAAAAATATAATTAAAAAATAATTTATTTTTATAATAAAAAAACATTTTTACATTTTTTTCACACACACACACACACACACACACACACACACATATATATATATATATATATATATATATATAATGATGTGTCAGAATTCATATCTATGACTCGAGTTCGAATCACACGCCCATCAAACTTTTCAAATTAACGGCGGTTGAGCGTCGGCGTATTGAAAACGTTAGCGTTTTAATAAGTTTTTCAATTAAAACGCCTTCCATCCTCTTTTGCAACGTTTCGTATCCAGACGCCCGTTTTCAGACTCGATTTTCCCAAGGAAGTTTTCATTTTGGCGAAAATTTCATGTTTTTCTCGCCCCGTCTGCCAGTCGAACGACGGTGGTAGATGATGACATTGCACCTCGCTAGAATCCCCTAGACTCTTTCGTGACCGAAGTCAATTTAAGATTGACCCCAACCAAAGAATATAAATTATGAAATTAGATTTTAAATGAAAAACGATTTATTCTTTTGATTTCTATTTGGATCACAAATTTGTTTTGGAAATTCATTTTTTTTTTAATTTTTAAGCCTGCTGTATATTTATTTTTAATTTTCATTTTAGTTAAGAAATATTGACAGATTGAACCGGGATAATACGCGAATTTCATCCAATAAATAGGCTTTGTTATTTATTATATATATATATATATATATATATATATATATATATATATATATCATTGAACATTTTCAACAAAAGATAAAAGAATCGACGACGATGCCGCCCTTTTTTGGAAGTTTAAACATTGTCGTATCGCCCACGTAAATTATGCACGCGTTATATTATATTCATGTTTTCGGCGAGGTTTTCGCCGGGAAAAACGGGGAGGTTTTCAGGGATGAATGTATGGGCGTAATCCGTTTCTCACACACTCGATTATACGCGTCGAACAATGGCAAAATTTATGGGCGAGCCGTAAGGGTTCGATCGGTGCGAGATTTTGCCGGATGATAGCGTTTTTGCGTCCAAATCCAATATCTATAAATTATGCGGCAAACGTTCAAACACTCGATTAAAATTTTCGAAACGATAAACGAGTCAATTCGGCCATTTTTATTTTGACTCCTCGTTTCGCAGTCTACCATAACTTCCAACTCTTGATTTACGAAAACATATACGTTTCGACTTCGTTATTAACAAAATATTAAATTTTAGTTAATAATACTTGTACTATATATATATATATATATATATATATATATATATATATATATATATATATATATATATATATATATATATATATATATATATATATATATATATATATATATATATATATATATATATATATATATATATATATATATATATATATAATAAATGTCGAATAAACTACTCAGAAAACACGGTAGGAAAAGTTTCTGCGGGAAAACCTCGGAAAAGTGGAGAATTCGCGCATCGTTCGTTTTTCCGACGTGACGTGTCTGTCTGTCTATCTATCCACTTTTACGTGGGGACGTTTATTAGTTTTCAATACATACAGTATTTGTCTTTAATTTGATTTAAAAACGAAAATCGACCGTGAAATAGCTTTTTGATAGTTTTAAAACTTGGCATATGATATTAATAAATATTGAATAAAATCGTCATTATTTATAAATTATTTTATATATGTATATTTCATCTCGTGAACTATTTGAATGATTTATTCAAGTATGTTTTTCGTATTGTTATAATTTCGTATTCATTTATGAAGAACGTTGATGAAAATAGACAATTGTTAGCGATTTCTATTATTTTATGGTTCGCTCGCCATTTGGCTTTTGTTCATTTCTATAGAAATATTTTGTGCACACAAACATGGTTTGAAAATCGGTTTATGCTGCATTTTATGCTGCCAACATTGTTACGAATTTATGAATCGAACTTACTCTATTATTATAAAATCTGTATACATAAAATAATCTATATTTATTTAATAAAAGTGTAAACATATATTGTAATGATTTTAATACTTTTTTAAATTTAGTTTTCAATATTTAATATCGTTAGTTTATTTTGATTTTTTTTAATCTATTATAAAATTCGAACTTTTCGTACATTAATGAAAAATTGTGTCGGAAAGTATAGATATATACATACATTTGTGATCTCATTCATTACTTACCGAAGAAAAGTTTGCGGGCGCGATGGCCGTTTTGGAGGATGGGGTCGCTTTTGCGAATCTTAGGCATTTTCCTTATATTAATTTTATATAGGCTACATCGTGCTCGTGTTGAAGTTGTTCGCTTATTTTTATTGGGGGCACCCGGGGGACCCTGTCCCTGTAAGCTACCCCTCCCTACCCCGTAGCCTCGGCCGAAATAATTTATAGCCCGGGCGAGAATTTTATTGGGGACCCGGGAACAATGGGGACGGACCGCCATGAAAATGTCGTTTGTCTCTCCGGTTGTGACGGCCGACATTTCAGACCCTTTATTAGACTACCCGTCCCATTCCTGAGGTCCTTTGGATCCGGTTCCGAGCCGGCTGTGCTGCCCGTTCGGTGACCGCCGCTTTTCGCGATTTTCCGCGAGGGAGCCCTTCGTGGGTAAAGTGACAATTTGTCAAGAAAAAAAAAAGTCGGTACACTCGTAAAATCTCGAATCGTATTCGTGAAATCTCGACTTTTCATATATTGTTTCGCACGCTTTTATATGACCGAGCGCTCTTTTAAATTTAACGTCAACGTTCACTTGTATCACTGTACTATCGCTCGTTTGGCGACGGTCACTTTTCACAGATTTAAAAGTTAAAAAGAAACCCTTCCGCTGCGGCACTTCACAAAAAATAATTTACCCATCTTTAAATACGAGATACGAAGCGAAAAATAACTTTTTTAATATTTCATCACCAACTTTTTATTTGAAAAAATATCCTTTTTATATTTGAATCCTATCTTTGGAAATATGTGTTAATTTTATTATTTTTATTACCCGTTTCCTTTTTCTTTTAATTAAATTTATATCTTAATAAAAATAGAGAAATTCAAAGTATACAAACTTGAAGTATATCGAATCAAAATAAATTTATTAATCAATTACTTGTACTATTAGTACTTAGGATAATTTACGGCTTTCCAAATATAATATACTGTGATTAGTATTATTATATATTATTTTACGTTACATAACTACTTTGTAATATCGAATATTAGACTGAGGGAAATTTCCAATACGGTGAATAATATTATAATACTAACTACAATCGGATGTATCGAAAATTGATTGTCTTACCAGACAGCAATCATACTAATTGATTCGAAGTTAATCAATCTTAATTGATTGATTTATTGCTAAACAAAATAGTCAACGTTGATTGATTAAGCTTCCGAACGGAATGATTTACACTCTGAATATAAAAAAAACCCACCGAAATTTGTTTATAATACACAATTTTGTCTATACTTTCGAAATTGATGTAGTCTGACGGAATTTTCTGAGAAAGCACTCCGTGCACTCGTATTATGAAGTGGATTTTGTCTGAATGTTTGGGAAACGTTAAACGTTTCTACGTCTGTTTGAATAGCCATTGCCAAATCCGTAAATTGCATTCGTCCTTTATGCGAACGTTGCTTGATAATGCATTCAAAGCAAAATATGTTCGATGTTTATGTTCACTTGTATAAACACTTACATAATACGCTTATCTCCACTCGAATATTTATTTATATTTAATATTATAATATAATAATATACTTTTAATAATCTGTTAATGAAATTATATCAGTAGAGTTATACATTTCAAGAACGTTAATTTTTTTTTACTATACACATATTACTATAAAGTGGAGCTCTATCGTATTTCATATATTTCTATAATAATACCATTTAATTACGTCGTAAACGTCCCTTCTTTCGTCACGTACATTTCTTCCTTCAATACTTACTAATTATGCTTCGTACAAATTGTACGCGATTCATTTTAACGTTCTCGGAAGTGTTTCTTTTCACATCCCCACTTTTCCGTCGTACTTTCTATTTTCCTTTTATTTTTGTCGATTTTCTTTTTTTTTCTCCTCTTGCGTTCTCTCATTTCATTTCGACCAAGTGAAATCCGCAAGGCTTCTTCATCTTTTTACCTATTTTCTTTCGTTTTTCACATTTTTTTTCTTTCTCGTCAGAAGAAATACTCGGAATTTTTTTTCCCTATTCATTCTTCCAGTTTCGAGTAAATCTCCGGCGTATTTTAATTGTTTTCGCTTTAGTACGAACTGAGCTTTCGTTTTCTTTTGAATACTAATTAGACGGATGGTAGATAGGGAATTGCTCTCGAATATTAATAACTTTTTCGCGATTTTCCGCCTATTTTTTCTTCCGTTTCCGGAATTTTTCGGATATTTTCTCATTGTTTCCGAAATTTCGTCGGCTAAATTGTATTATACGATTTTTCAATTAAAAAATTTATGACTCTTGCGAAACTTAATCTAAATCGTGATTAAAATTACATAGCGTTCCTTTCGAAATATTTTCATTTTCCTCATCTCATTCCGCATTTTTTTCGCACATATACATTTTTCTTTAATTCCAACTACCGCATTTAATTGAGTTTGAAATTTTCACTGCGTTAAACACTATCCATTGAAAATAACAAATAAGTTTTTTGAATATTCATATATTACATTTATTTTTATTTCAATATGTACAATGTTTACAAGAATAAATTTTGCCATATCTGAATTTACATTAACACCCTATAGGTAGGAATTTACGCTTGTTTTCTTTCCTTTAATATATTGTCTCGTACATATAAAAATATATAAGCTGATATGTATATGTTAATGTATAATATTTTTGTGCGACATTTTGAGAAAATTTCCCAAACGGTGTTAGCGAAAACCGGAAAAAGAAGGGAAACGGAATCACCAACCGAATTTAGTACGTCATAAAGAACTACAGTTTACGAAACGCTGATCCCGAAGAAAACGCAAGAACACCCATATACATACATATACTATATAGTATTTTATTATTTATAAATTTTCCGTGTTTAGTTCATTTAAATTTATTCCCGGAAATTATTTTTAATATTATAACAATATATTTCCTCTCTAGATGCAAGTATATCTAAAGAGAGAATATTTTTTTTATTTATATTTCAAAACACACGCACACTCAAATATATATATATATATATATATATATACAAAGTCGTATAAATCTCATATTTAAAAATTGTATTTATAATATTACTAATTTTATGGTTATACTGTATTTAGGCGTATGCGTGTGTATGTGTATGCTAGCATTATTTACTTCCGACATTCACGTTTTAGAAGTGCAAATATTAAAGGGAGTGAAAGACCCACTTTTTCCGATGTCAGCGCTCTTCGGTCGAAACGCCCGCGCTCTGGCTGAGTGTTACGGGAATATTCCGGGATTTTTCCCGGGATTCCGACGCGTTTCGGCGGCTTGTTTTTCGTCTGAAACAATGGTCGCGTAGTTTTTGCCACGGGGACTTTGCTGTAAATTCGCCGAATCCCGACGACCCTTCCTCTCCACATTTTTTTTTTGTGTTTTTGTTATCTCTTTCGTTCATACACGCGCAAAATATTTTTCGTCTCGCTCTGTCTGACTCTTGCCAGGGCCGCGCTGGCGGGTTGTTCTCTGCAAGAGCCCATAAATGTCACTTGCACATTTCCACATGACCCACCCTTGTTTGTGAGCCTATGCCCTTGTCCCTTTCCACAGTGTTAACGCAAGCATTACTCCGCCCAGTTGCCAGAATTGCCCCACAAATATATAGTATATTTAGTGTTTCTCGAGTTTTGTCATCTAAATGATATTTCAGTACCCTTAATTCCTTATTTTAATTACTTAAATGTTATTAGGATGCTCACACTAATTGAACATCTTTATTATGTTCAGTATAAAACGATAATTAAAATTATATTAAATTTTTATTATATATATATATATATATATATATATATATATATATATATATATATATATATATATATATATATATATATATATATGTATATATATATTTAAATTTTATTCGACTTTTATAACGGTCGTGTGAATTAAACTCAAATATATTAAGACAATAAAATAACACAACACAATTCCCAACCGTACATTGTTTCGCGTTATAAACACATTTCAATGTTTTCATACGGTATTATCGTCCATTTTTTGATGCCTTCATGTTTTACACGAAGCGAATTACATATAATTATTTGCACGTGTACACACACGCGGTAGTGGATATCATATTTCCTTTTCTATCTACCTATTTTCACCTTTCCCTTCGCTTTCCCGTTTTAATTTATTCTTTTTTTTCTTTTTTTTTTTTCATTTTCATGTAAATTTTTGCCAACACGTTCGGTGAGCTCGTGTCTCGTTACCGCATTTCGCACCCTTTGTGTGCTCGCTCCACAAAGGAAAAGCAAATAAATCCACAAAATTAACGATACGAATGAACACATTTAATCCTGTAAACACGAGCGTTCTCCCAGAAGCTTCCTTTGTGTCAATAGAGGACCTAATTATGAGCGCAGGTTCACATTTTAGAGTTGAAAATGCTCTTTATTACATTGCATTGTCTTCGATTTTATAGAATTTTTGTAAAATTTTCCTGCTAACATTTTTAACCGTCTTCAATATATAGTATTTTCTAAAATTAGATTTTTTTTATATAAATTATTATAATTTAAATTTATTTTACTTTTTAGTCTACATTTCATTTATACTTTTTGCGTATCATATTTATTTTGATCGATCCAGTTGTTCGATATATTTTAATGTCTTACAAAGAATTTTATTTTAAGACAGTATGAAAATATACATTATATTTAACTTAAAAGAAACGATTTTTAATCGAACTAAACGGGGAATAATATTTTATTTGTCAAATCATAAATAGAACACACACAACTGACAAATCGTGGTTAACCAAAACCTATAACTAAATGATCAATAATTGCATGTTCACGTGTAAATATTATATAGGTAGACCGCACGCTCTATTGTGACTAAACTTTTATATATATATATATATATATATATATATATATATATATATATATATATATATATATATATATACATTTATCAAACTCAACACCGTAATATATTTATGACCGTCGAGGAGCCTCTAAACTATTATATATTATAATATAATTTATATACGTGAATACATTCATATATTCGCGTATGTGTGTGTGTGCGTGTGTGTTAACTTCTTCTGTTACGACTCTCCAGAACTGGGTCCGATTATTCAAATTGTTTAATACAACTCGCCGGGAAGTATGGTCGTTGGCCCGTTTCTCGCGTAAAATATTCAAATGAAACAAGGAAATTCCTTTCTGCGGGCAGCCAAGAAGTTACTTGACCCGAGACCAAAAACTAAGTTTTCCCGTAATACGTCCGGTTACTCAACCCATTTACCAATTTTCCATCACCACTACATCCTCGAACTTATTTATAACACCGCCCTTCTTTATATTTATATTATGCAAGGTTTTAAACCACTGTTTTGTTGACAAACTATAATACACTAATGTTTTCTTAATATCACGTATAAAATAAAATATAAATATAAAAATAATTTAACAATCGCACCATTGTATAATTAATAATACTTTTGTATTATTGTCATATTACATTATTAGTGGCAATTAATAGTGATATAATTAATTATTTTGTAAATCTGTTATTTATTTCCTGCATTGTCATCGAGAGTAAGCAAGTATAGAAAGTTTCAGCTCATTCGGACATCGGAAAGTGCTAAAAAATCGATTACAAAATTCCACCCAGACAAACAAACAAGTGAAAGTTATTATTAATATTTCATATGAAAAAATATTTTTTTATATAAAGTATAATGTACTGTAATCTTCAATATACGGCCTGTGTGTAGCTATATATGTATCAGTCTTCATTAAAAATGGCCCACATATATAATGCACGTCTCGCATATCTTCGCTACAATTTGATAACTGTCACTGATAAGACTGAAATTCGTATCGCGGAATTTAATTCGTCCTGAATACACAATTTATAGGCGTTTTGCGGAATTAGCCTCAAGGGCTGCGCTAACATAAATTTGTTCAAATTTTTTAATTTTTTTCTCTCACCAAAAAAGCTTCTCCCCTTTAGTGCCGTCCGTTCGTTCTTTTTATTTTTTATTATTTTACTTTTTCCCCATATCCCTTTTTTTCGGTTTTTCTTCAGACTGGAAAAGTTTAAACGGTGTCTGTTAAAGTTTTCCGCTTTATCGCCTCGCTTTTTTTTTTCTCCTTTTTAACCTTTTGACTGACCGTTTGCTATAATTAATGTGCGCCCCTGGCTCTGCGGTTAAATGCTTGCGGAATGTTCATGTTTCAACTTTGTGTTTCGTGTTCTTTTATGTTTTTTTTTCTTCCTTTTATTATAAAAACGAAACGTTCTTCGATGGCGTTTTATAATCAAAGAACATTTAAAATTGATCTAGAACAAGGAATCTTTTCATTCTTTTCAAAAAACTTGAAACAAAAAATCGTGATTATAATACTTAAAATTATGAGTATATAAATAACAGGTTAAATAATATAATTCAATTTGATGTTTATGAATTATATATATGTGTATCCCTGTTGTATAAACGATTTACATTAAATAATTATTTTTCTATTAAATTCCTTGAATAAATTGAATTTAAAATAATTAACAGTGAAACGGATTAAGAGTCGTCAGCGAACATAAAAAACTGGAGACACAATTTATAGGCAATTTAGCGCCACAATTATTCGAAACGTTTAAGCGGGCCATATTTTGAATTTATCCCTTTAAAAAGGAATATTGTTTACTGGGAGACCACTCGGGGAGGTGATTAATATCGGAACGTCTCTCGGAGAGAAATTAGCAATTATTCAGGGACGATCCTCGTTTTCTTTTTCTTTTTTCGTTTTTTTTTTTTTTGCAGGAAAATTTATTCACCCTTCTCGCTAATTAATTAGGTAACGCACCATACTTATTCTTAGATCGGAAGCAATATTTTCCGAGTAACTTTCGCGTACTTTTTTTTTTCATTCAAAACGTGCCCTCGTAAAACGGATGTAACGAGGCCCTTTTAAACTTTTGTGTACGGAGTGATGAAATAAAAGGTACTGCACTTATTTATACAGGGTGTTTGAAAACGTTTGGTCCACTGTAGTGAATTATATTATTTCGAATAATTTAAAAATGAAAATTTCGTTTTAAAATTATTAACACAATTGATTTTAAATATATATATATATATATATATATATATATATATATATATATATATATATATATATTGTAGGTTATATATGCATATTACCGTAAATGAAACTGTATTCATAATGAAAGGATTTCAGTTTGCAGAGTATATTCGATTTGCATTTGCATATACTGGCGATAATTAACTCTTCAATAAAGTTGAATTGCGATTCCATTTATTCAATTTAACATACAAGCATCGAATATATAATTGAATATTTCCAACTATCAAAAGTCATATCCCTATATTTATAATTTCTATTAAATTATTTTTTTTGCTGCGTACTAATAAATTTTATTTTATAATGTGTTCTTTTCGCATTTTTATAATATATTTCGTTACTTTTTATTTTGTAGTTTAAATATCCTTGATTAAAATTAATTACTTTACTTTATAACATGCTATTCTAAAAGGGCGAAACAAAAGTTTTAATTTCACCTTCTCGAGCTTAATTGCAATTTGTTCCTTCTATGGTTTAAAACATTTTATTTAATTTTATTTTAAGATATATTTTTTTTAATTTTTCCATAAATCTGGTAATAAATAACAAAGTTGTATAAATTAATACAAAATTGAGATTTTTTAATATATATAATATAATTTACCAAACCACGTTAGTCTTGTATTAATTTTTGTGAATATGACTATTTTTTCAATTCTGAACATTTACACTTTCCATTTTTTTGTATAATTTTATTTTTACTTTATTATACCATTGCAGAGAATAACTGAATGAAAATTAATTTAAATATACACGTTCGTGAAACTTCTCGTGCGCATACGACAAAAGCATTTTAATGATCACATATATGGTAGCAACTTCGCATTTAATCCTTCCGGGACTTGAACCCGAAATTTCTCACATTTTTGCCAGCAGACACACTTTGACGACTCGTTTGCAGCAGAATTTCATTCTAAACGAGAGAATAAAATTTAGTATGGCATTAATGAAATATTATTTTTTACTATTACCAGATATTATTTTACGTAAAGTTCTGAAATTCAGACCTTTAAATTTCTAAGGCTATTAATACACTTGCAATTCAACATTTTGCACTCTCGTTAATAATGGGTATCTTTTCGTGATTTATGCGATGAAAACCTTTTGACCGTTTTTCAAATAGCCGGTTTTCCGAAAAAAAAAAGAAAAAGGGAGAATCAAAAAATGGTGTCTGGTCAGTGAACGTGCCAGAAATCGTCGCAGGAAAAAGACAGAAATGGTCCAGACAAATGGTATCCATATTAAGACTGAAATATATAAAACTATTATATATAATAATATATATACGTGGCGAAATACTGGTCTGGAAGCCGACAAATGAGCAGACGATAAAATTATCGTTAGCGGTAACGACATGAATAAATGCATTACGAGTCCTTCTATCTCTTTTACACTTATATTACGAGCTTAATTCTATCTCAGTCATCGCATACTATCCAGTTATAGTTCAGCTGTTCTTAATCTTTCCAATATTTTTTTTGCGCTCTTATTTTTTATAATAAAAAAAATAATTTTCCTGAAAATAATTTATTTTTATTTAGATATTAATTTCTATCTATAAAAAAAAATATTTTTATATATTATATATCGATTTTTCTAAAATTAGACATATCCTTGTATTTCAAAGTCATAGCAAATAAAACTGATAATTAAATTTTGTGCACATTTATAATTTCTTTTTGTCACAGATCAATAAAAGAATATATTATCTTTTCTTTATTGAATTCAAAAAAATTTAATGTCAGTCTCATCGATAAAAGATATTTAGTATCTGAAAATATTTTTTTTTCAGAATTTATTTCAATTTATTGAATTGAGTTGTTATTTAAATCAATAAGAGATGTTTTACAATATATGTGGAAATTGTAATTAGAGTGCAAATGTTTTTATATCGCAAACACGATATACTAGTAAGCTAAAGAAGTCATAAAGGCTAATGAATGTGAAAATATTCATGCACATGCATATACTCTATATTTGCCAGTTTACAAAAGTGTATTGTGCTTATGCAAATTTTGTATGCCGGACAAATTAGCAATTCGTCAGCGAATTTCCCATTTTGAGTTTTCCAATGATTATGCATTCCGTTTTAATCACGATTACAAATATTTCATCTCGCTTTAATCGCCAGTTCTCAATTTGAAACTATCAATATGTAAATTGCGTCCGGAAAACTCTTCTACATATCGTTCAACATAATATCATTTATACGATTTTGACGTTTATTTAATATTTTTACGTATATTTCAATAAAACTATATTAATAGAAATATTCGACGATCAATAATGTATTATACAACATATATAGAATTTAGAATATATCTTATAACGTGTTTTAGTTTATTTTGTTCTATATAACTATAAAATTAATATTTTAAATTTTCAATCATAAACATAATTATTTATTTGACTTTTCAGTTTTCGATTCAATTTTTTTCAATAAACTAGAATTGATAATGGTAAATAAATTCTAGATGTTAAATGTCATCATTGGTACAAACTTAATTATATTTAATATATATATATATATATATATATATATATATATTTTTTTTTTTTATTTGAATGAAATATAGTAAATTTGTGATTAAAAAAAAATTGAAAATTGTAAGAAATCCGAACACTTTCTAAAACGTTATTCATACCCTACGGCGCCTTTTGTGTGTACGCATTACGCACAATATAATAGAACAAACAAATGTATTGAGAGAACGAAAACAAGACGTAAAGAATGAAAAGGGGTTTTTATGAGGTGTGAATTCCCGGGGGTAGTAATTTGCAGCCGCTTTATCTTCGGAAATACTTACGGGCCCATACAATAATTCAGGCGATAGGCCCCGTGATGTATGGGTCGGTGGCGAAACAGCGACCCACTGACGGGGTCCGCAACGACCCATACCAAAATATTCGCTCGACTCCAGATACCACCATCGCCCCGTTTCGGGTGCCCCGGTCGTGGAATTTATGGAAATCGGAAAAACGAACCTCCGGCAAAGGTGAGATTCCAATATAAATATTTGTGCGCACTGATACAAACCCATTCCCCACTTTTCGAACCACCGTTCCCTGCATATCCTGAAAAACATTTTCCATGTCTGGTTTGAATAAATCTTTCGACATTTTTTTTTTGTTATTTAATCAGTGATTTTTTTTTTTTTGCTATATCCGTTATCCTTTTTAATATTTGTGTTTTATATAATCGAATTTAATCATTATTATATATATATAAAATTTCAAAATTTTATACAATATAAATATTTTTATACGGAAAATATTCTAATTATATTATATATGTAAAATGAATGGTTCAAAATCACTGGTTTTAAACTTTACTTCTTCATAATGAATATATTATTTAATTAAGCAGACTGTTCTCGCACCAGAGCCTCGAACGAAGGCCAACCTTTAACTGAGGTCATAAAAGTTAAATCGACGCGACATTTTAAACCCTTCGGTTTTCTAATTAACACGAAATTTTCCACGTTAGCTCACACGAACTTATACAACCACGCACAAAAAACATATATATATATATATATATATATATATATATATATATATATATATATATATATATATATACATTTACGCTTTGCCAGCGACATATAAATTGCGAAGTTGGCCCGGTGTAAAATGTACCGGACGCACCTTGATTTACCGACCCAAGTTTATGATTTATGAATAATTGGGTCGTTTTCCTCGAACAGACGACCCGGGTCCTCCTTCTCCGCCCAACGGGAGCCTATTTTCCTTGTCCCCGTTTCTGGAGCGACCCGCTTAAACGTGCCCTAATGTCGAACATTAATAAAGATCA
Organism: Leptonema lineaticorne; assembly: GCA_024500535.1. NCBI lineage: Eukaryota > Metazoa > Arthropoda > Insecta > Trichoptera > Hydropsychidae > Leptonema > Leptonema lineaticorne. The sequence goes on along the minus strand of JANIJI010000016.1, from coordinate 5,029,777 downwards.
ACTGTCGGATCGTATCTGCACAAATAACCTCCTCTGCGAAATAACCGGTCAAAGTGTCTTCTTCAAAAAAGCTTCTTTATTTTATTTTATTTTTTTTCACCCCCTCCCCCCTCCCATCTCCGTCATCGTCATCCTTCCATTTTTCGATGACGAAAAAATGTATTTACAAAAAAAGGACACGCCCGACAAGAACCGCTGTTAAAAGGACTATATTTTTACTTATTTCCCATAATAAGATCGAATCTCTTCTATTATTTATTCCTTTTCCGGGAGCGATCCTGGAAATGTACGATTATTTATTTACGTATTGTTCGGCCCTTTTTGGATTCGCGAAAAAAAGCACTCAAATATATTATGCTTAACTGTGTTTTTGGTTATTATATATCACTATAAATATACCTATTCATGCACTAATAGCGCGTCTTTATATGGAATTATGGTAATTATTTTACTTTTATTTAATTATTAAGATAATTTATAAATTTTATAATACTATGAAAAATACACTTAATTATGTATTTAACGAACTAAAACAATAAACTTAAGTCTTACTCATATTTTACATAAATTTTTTGCTTCAATATTTTCGAATTTATTTACGATTTTCAATATCGTTCATGTTTGATAGTAAAAAAAAAATATCGTAAACCAAATATCGCTAATGTAATATACTATGGAACAATATGTATATTTATTTTATCATATATTATTACATATTTGTTATTGTTGATGGAATTTTTTTTTCTTTCACATCTTGATATACCTTATCTTTCGTGTTTTTCCGCACGCTTTTTGCCATTTGTCAAAAGCAGAAAGCTTTTCTTCGCAACGTTAACTGCCAGTTCAGTTGTAAACATCGTTTTATTGTTTTATTGTTTTTCCGTTGCAAAATAATTTGATTCCGTTTGTCGTTGTCGTCGAAAACAGTGCTATTTTCTACGCCTTCAACGCATTTTATGATGTTTTTCTTTGCTCACTATTCACTTGAAATATTACGCTAATTAATATGAAAGCGATGATATTCGATGTCGACAGAGAAATATTTTCACGTTTATTATTCGGTCATTAAATAACTTTAGTCATGCTATATAAATAATATCGGGTCCATCATTTTGATTCGTCTACAACTAGACTATTTTATTTTATTTCAATATTTTTGTCATTCGTTTTTTTTTATTATATAAAGTAATTCATATTTTTTATTATTAAAATATTATAAGATGATTTTCTATATTTTAAATATTTAATTGAAATAACCGCGAATCATAATATTATATTATATATTACTATTAAGCTCCAGAGTGTTGTTAATTATAAACTTTACCAATAAATTTATCATGATATAAGTAATTGAGATACATCAACTTCACATTTTATAAAATTATATTATAAGTTAGATGAAACGCGTATTTATCAACGAAACAAACTTTCTAAATAGAATATATATATATATATATATATATATATATATATATATATATATATATATATATAAATAGTTGTATTATTGACATCATTATTCTAGTCTATAAATAAAGGTACAATAAGACGGTGGATGTCGAAATGAAGTGCATTTATTGAGGTCGACTTTTGCCAAGTTGTTGTCCAAGTTGACTGTATTACATTTGCGGCCATATTAATATTCTCCAAAGTTTGTTAATCCATAAACCCGAGTACCCAAAACAGGGACCCGGGGCCATTTCTCACCATCGTAATTCATAACTTACGAGTTTGAAGCAAAGGTCGCGCAATAATGGCTCTTTGTACTTAAACTCGATCGTTTGTTACGAACTCAATTTCCTGCTTTGCTTTCGATTTGTTTTTTTTTTTTATATTTTTGCATTGGCTTCTTATTGTCGATGTTTCATTATAAGGACTCTCGTTTTTTTTTAATGTCGTTCTGAATAAAATAAAAAAGATAATTGATTTTTTTTTTAATTCTTAGAAATTTTTATCGTATTTGATCTTATTCATCTGTGTTTGTATATTTATAATGCTATTAAAAATATTATAATATAATATAAAATGAAAATTTTTTATTCGATATAAATAGTGATGATCGTTAAAATTAAAAATTATACAAATTTATTCACCATATGAAATCGGCGAATAATTAAATATCTATCAGTTATCTCTTCTAAATTTGGATCACTTTTTTAATTTATAAAGAGATATAGAATTCATAATATATATTTTGTAATATAACAAAATTACAAAATTATTATAAAGATCTTTTTACAGGTTTAATTTTTAAATAATTCAATGATTTTATAAATATCACATAACATTAATTAAATTAAATCATAATATTATTACATATTTTATGAATATTACAATCAACTGAAAAATTCTTTAATCAGTGCTAAAAGTATTACAATAAATTTTATAGAACCGACAGTTTTCATTTTTCATTCGTTTTTGTCATATATTTTGTTTCTAAAATATACAAAATAAAGCATTCAGTGCTATTCTGTATATTAAAAAAGGGGCAAAAAGGGTTTGAAGATCGGTGCTTTGTATGCTGTTTGAGGTTCCATCTTCATGGTCTGGTAGTTGCAGATTTCGCTGCAGTTGACAGACAGGAAATGCACTCTCTGCATCGAAACGTACCATAAATATTATCGAAGAATATTTTTCACGCCGTTCTTCGAGTGAAATATGCTTTCAGCAAAATTTTCAGCTGAAACTCGTCGAATTCGTGCTGCTACGATTGCAGACATTTATTTATAATAAATAAAAGAACTTTTTTTTGGCAGAAAATAAAATTTAAAAAACTTTGTATTTGTGTAAATGTAAATTTTGTATTGCAGACTAAGAGTTAGTAAGCGGATTATTAAATTGACTATTCGACAAGTTTTATGTCAGAATAATGTGAACTTGTGGAAATTTTATATTTGTTCCGATATATTTTTTTAATATTTTACAATACAGACAATTTTTTTTTATTATGACAAAAATATTGTTATTTTTAAAATTATATACCGAAATAATTGCAATTATGAAAATCAATATTATTTTGGATTCCATTTATAATTTTAATTATTTGATATTTTCTAATATCTTTTATTAGACTGTATAGATTTCTTAAAAAAATAAAAAATAGTATTTAAAATATTCTTTTACATTTTGTTTATTATTGTATAGTTTTCTCTTAGAAATTTCATTTTTATATTATTATGAAAAGTATAAAATTTGAAATGTAAACATAAAATTATTTAAAATTTATTCATAATATTGTCATATAAATTATTTCTTTCATTATACATGGATATAAATGATATGTAGAAAATTGGTTGTATCCGTTAGAAAATTGAATTTAGATACAGTACGTTGTCCATGTACTTGTTCTGCTATTTTCCTGAATTTAATTGTTTCTCTCTTGTTTACACGAATTAATCGACTAGTTGTTGTTTTATAACAAAAATATATCATTAGACAAATGATGAAAGAAAAACATTGTGATGAGATGAAAGGAAAAATATCCTGAAAATATAACATTATAGAGACAATTATTCTTAAATATCTCGAAATTCATAAATTTTATTTATTATCTTGTTTTTGTTTCTAGGGCTTTTTTTTATATTACCAAAAAATACAATATTCAAACGATTGCAAAAATATTTTATTTTTCTATATTTACATAGAATTTTGTGTGAACTTTTATTTTTAAAAGTCAAAACAATTGTTGTAGAAAATAAATTTATTTTTTTTTCTAAAAATTAATCTACCGATAAACATAGACATAATTCAAGCGTAGTATTAATTTTAATTACGTTTCAATTTGATTTAATTTTTATTGTATTTTGTTAAATTGTCATATAATCTATTTGTGTTTGTATCAACATATTGAGACCCATAATTCTTTTATTATGAACTTTATATATAAGTATATAATCCAAAGGTCACTATATTCGCTTCAATCTTAAAATGTCACAATATATATTATAGATTTATATACCAGGATATTTTTACTTATAAAACTAGTAGTTATAATTCTGCAGTTACAGTTTTAGAAAATGATCACACTATCACGCACAGACACTCGGTTATCTTGACAATGTTTTAATATTATATGTGTACATATATTTATATAAATGATATTTTTCCATAAACGTACTTCAATGAACGTCCATTTTCAGACCGGAAAAAAAAGGCGAATGAACGTCGAATTTTCATTTTTCCGCTCGAATTTTTTTTCTCTTTCAATATTATTTTTTTATTTTGCTTAATCCGACAGTTTTTATGCTGCACTCGCCTGTTTGGTGTTCCGCAAATTGGTTTAATCGATTTTTATTCCATTTTAATATAAAATAAATATCGTACACATTTCTTTAAAATGTATTTTAATGCTTTATTACAACATATTCTATTTTAAAATTGATCTTGTGTCAAAATGATATGACAGAAATCGTTCTGCTGAATTATTTTCAGGTTAATTTTATGAATATTATTATTTTCAATAATTTAACAACGAATTATGTTAAAATATTACTGTTTCATTTATTATATAGTATGATATAAATGAAACCGAGGCACTCTTATACTGTTAGTAGTGAACAAAATACAACAATTAGGTCTATTTTGATTAAATAAATATAATAATCGAAATTCATATATACAAATTCAATAAGAATACCCAATGAACAGAAGAAAATAATGTTTTTTTGTTGAGCAAGCACTATTATAAAGTCTTGCCGGGAAGAATTTGCTCGAGCATTACAAATAACACGGTCCGCATGAAAAGTCTGAAATAGTCGATAAAGTATGCTGAAAAATTCAAAACGTACCGCGTCTGAATATGGAATGAGATTCGAACGTTTCGAAATATGCCTATAATAATATAATAATAAAAACGTACGTACGATTTTGACAGGGCATGTCAAAGAAAGGTCGGGCTGTCACGTTCTTTTCTTTTCTTTTTTTTTTTTGGTACCAAATTTACTCTACGGGATCCTCTTCTATATGGACTCCCTTCTTGTAAACGTGTGTCTTTAAATTTATCATTAATGCTCGATGTGACAGTTTTGAAAGTCTTCACACCTTTATCTGTTCTCACATTATTGCGTGGATGAATTTAAAAATAATTTCATATTTTTAATTTTTCTTTTTATATGAAATTTATGTTATATGATTTACCCAAATTCTATATTAAGAACATTTTCATTACTGTTACAAGTTCTGAATACACATACTTGGTATTTCAATTTAAGAACTGAACCCTTTTTGTATTATTTTTTATGCAAATTGGCATATAAAATATTTTTATGCAATTTATATTTTTACATGATAATAATAAAATAATTAACAGCCTCATTCATTTGTAATATATGTTAATTTTTAAAATAATAAACCATCATTTACTTTTTCTAAACCGCCATTTTGGCGTTTAACATTGTCTTGCCCAAGGGCACAGAATTTATAGTAGCCTTCGAATACCTTTATTATCCTTTTATTTGCGTTTCAACCCTAAACTGTCTTCATTAAAGCTAAATTTCACAGTTGTGTGTACTCGTAATATAATATAATAAATATAAGGTATTACGGAGTCGTTCGTCCGCAACGACTGGCATTAAACCTATCTCGAAGAAGGGCCTAAAGGGCCTCAGTTTAAAGGTTACGTTTTCAACCCTTCAACCTCCCGCTTTCCAGGTTTTTTTAACCCCTTAACCTTCCGCTAAGAACGATCGAGTATGATGTTTGTATTTATGCGAACAGCCCTTTTATTGTGATATTATTCGGCCTTTTGCCCGTCGCGCACATTTTAATAAGTCGAAAAGATACCACGATATTCAAACTGTGGGACGTTGTCGTAATATATTTAAATTTATTTATAAAATATTTTTTATTGTGTACAAGAAGTAAAAGAAATGTATATTCTATTACTTTTTTTTAATTTAACCCATTTTTTTAAAATTATAATTAATTCTGTACTATTATCTATATTTGTGTAATATTTATTCTTTTTTATATATAAATGAAAAGATTTTTGTCTTAATTAACAGAAAAACATACAATTTATACGCTTTATTTATTTTTTTAAAATCTTTATACTTTTTTGTACAAAATTAAATTATTTTTAATCAAAATAATTAAGTATTTATATCTTCACTAGACTTGATACTTGATTTACAATTAGTAAAAAGTAATATAAAATTATTTTTATATTGAATTTATGCAACTTATATATATATATATATATATATATATATATATATATACATATATATATGTGTGTGTGTGTGTGTGTTATATTAATTTACAGTAATATGATATCATACTATTATATTTTTTTGTTTCAGGTGAGTTCATTTCTCGAAAATGTTTTAGTGCATATATTTTTGTGTAAGTACAAAAATTTTTACTAATATTGGCTTAATATTCATTTATATTTTTATATTTATATATTTTTTTTAAATAATAATAAATTGAGTAATATATTGAATATTTTTTGTACTATTTACTATTCAATGATTTTTTTTCACTGTGTGATTTAAATAAAATATATTCATTTTCTTGTACCTGTATTTTAAGTTTTCATCGCATCAAAGAAAAAGAACCAACCTTGAACCGTCTTTGTTTTTCCAAAATCATCGTAATGAAATGAAAGCGTAAAAATAAGAGAGAAAAAAACACTCCAATTTCCATAAATTTTCCACGCAAACTTGAATTTCTATATAGATTATTGAGTGAAATTTGCGCTGTGTATTAGCTTTTGTATGAATTTTCCGTTTGCTTCTTTTTTATATTTTCTTACGTTATGGTCTTCTGATGTCCATTAAGAACGGGCCATTTATAAACAGACATTTCAATGTGTTTTCTTTTTTTTTCTCTTTTTCTCTCTCTCACCGTAGACCGCCCACCGCCCCCCACAGTTCTTTTTTGGGCAATAAACGTGAGAGCTTTGTGCGAGAAATTATTGAATGGGAGTGTTTTATTTGCAACGATCTTGAATAGAAGTGGATTGAATGAAAAAATGATGAAAAGGAACCCGCCGCCCACCATCCGCCAACCCGCCCACCCACTCTCGATCGAAAGTATCTGTCGATTCTGAAATTTTCACCTTTTTCACCAAATTCCCTCACCCTTTGCGAATTTTCAAATAATAAAGGACTCCTTGTTCTTTATCAATTTCTAAAATTACGTTTTCAATTGAATGTTTACTTGTTGTTCGTATTGTGTTCAAATTCTTAATTAGATAACAGAACTTAATATTTGTTTTCTTATAAACACTTATTATTATTATTTCTATTTTAACAATATAACAAAAGATCTTGTTCATCAACGACCGAAACTAATTTCTGTTATAAAATTGGAAATTATATCTTCTATTTATTTAAGATATTATATTCATCTTTTATATATAACAATCCTCATTATAGCTGAAAATAATTCAAAAAAATGTGTGTATTTTTTTGTATTTTCTACAAAAATCTATTTGTATTTTTTGTTAGAGATGCGATATATTTTAATTCTTTTCTAAATATATTTGAATATCTAAGGCATGCAAAATATAATATACAAGTGAGTATTTTCCATATTTCCATATTTTTTATTATTAAAAGAACGGTATATCCCTGGATGAATTTTGACCCCATAAAATTTTTTATGTCATTTTTGATGATTAGCAGCTTTCTGTTTCCAAATTATAAAATATTGTGATCTTAAAAATTTTGTTTTAGAGCTATAATTTCGTTCAAATTGTTCTTTTTATTATTCACCTTTAAATTATTACATCTCATATGAAAGCATAAATTAGATTTTATGTCATACAATTTTTTATTATATATTGTTTTATTTTATTTAAAATATCTATTCTTGAATTTAATTAATAATTAAATATACTTTAGTGAATGCTTATTATTGCTATTTTATATACGTATTATCAATATATTTTTTTTCATTCGAATGCTATATACTTCAAGATTATATTTCATATTAATTTTCTAGATGCGAAATTGAAAACGTTTTCGAAATTTCGAGAATTATGATTTCCATTCGATGAACGTACAAATACGAATAGAAAGCAATGGATATTTATAGCCACACACACACACACACACACACACATATATATATATATATATATATAGCACAGTCCAAAATGTATGAGTAAACAGGGGAGCAGTTTGCTGTCTGCAAATTTGGCTCTCGTAGTAAAATCGCATGATGAAGACTAACAAAACATTTCAGCGCAAGAAGTAGATCTACGGCGTAGACGTTGCGTTCAACATTAATGAATGCTCTCTTATAGAATCAGTGCGAACGACTCGTCTCAGCATCGCATCGTAATATTTTAAAATTAACACCGATGTTAATATTTAACTAAGAGAGTCGAATGAACGCATTTAACCTTCAAGCGAATGAGAAAAGCTCCGTGTAAGCTTTGGGCGATAAATCGTGTCATATATTTTCCTCATTTTTTTTTTGTATATTTACTCATTATATTTTTATATATATAAATATTTAACTAAAAAATATATAGAAATTATTTTTTATCACAATTTTGTAATTTTACAAATATTGACCTGTGTATAGAAAGTCTTATTTGTATGCGGATCGCGAAATAGGGTGACCGTTCATCCTTTTACAAAATATGTCGCTACAACGCTATCGTTGTTATGTATATATTCACTAAAATGATTGCATGGATAATATTATTGTCCAAAATTGTTCACATTTATGTGTGCAAAATTTATGCCGCTATTTGTGTCTTATTTGAATAAATAATATGAGCGTGTTGGCAAATTTATGTTTCACGTGTTCTGATATTACTTTCAATCCAAAAAATATTTCAATTATTTCAGTTTATTTTTATACTATATAGTTTGATTACGTTTTTGCATTATTAGTATTATGAAATATATTGTTCAGTTCAGATTAAAAATATATACTGAATGATAAAATACTAATTTAGTCCATCATATTGGTTTTGAAATTTTTGTGATTTTTTTAATACGTTTTTATTGTCTTTCACGTTTTTCCTTAACATTTTTCCTAGAAAAAAAAAACGTATATTTTTACAACTTTTTCTATATGACGACGCACAGACCGCCGCCCGTTGAAATAAATTATTAAGCCGCGATACGACGAATTTCCGCAAAGTTACCACTTTTAACCCTAAAATTTTGCCCTTCGGAATATTATCCCCGAAACCGCCGCCCCCTCATCCCTTCGTTCTGACTCCATTCCCTCGTCCCTGTCCCTGCCTTAGAAACGACCGCGTAAAAGTTGGCAAAATGAGCACGTAACTCACGACACACGCTGAATTTATTGATACTTCGACGTAAACTTTAAGGCCGACTCCACTTCTTTTTTTTTCTTTTTCTTTTTTCTTTAGCGAGGGCTGGCACTTTTTTTTTGTGTGATACGCCTTCGATTTTTTTTTGTTCAGCCCTTATCGGTCCTGTAAAGGAAAAAATTCAACGAGCGTATCTAAACAAAGGCCGTCTCACACCACGCTTTCGCCGGGCTCAATCGAGTTGGTACAACTTTTGTGTCACGTTAGCACCTTCATAATCTTCATGAAAAAAGTTGTCGTGTGACATTTGTACACATGATAAGAATCTAACTTGAGAGACTAATGAAACGGTATATACCATAGATATTATAGATAGATACAATTTTTAGTTTTGTATATACGACATAAAAAAATGAAATTAAGTACTCTCGTTTTTAAATTTCTACACAATAAATAGTTTTAAAACAAATTGCACGGAATATAGTATATTAAATTCGCTAGAAATATTTTCTACAAAAGTTAGAGACGATTTTCCTCGTCAAAGGCTTCTACTACAATTGTCGATTTTCCTTTGTAGTTAAAGTCGATTGCATCCGTTAATAGTCGCCCGCATGCAGTTTTCTTCAATTTTTTTTTCTTTTCTATTTTTCAGGTCGTTATCCCTTTTGGATATTCTTTGTTCTTTTTTCTTTTTTTTTCAAATTTATCGTCTGAAAACGGCTCCGTTCTCCGTTCATACGAGATTTCATTGTGCAATTAAAAACATTTTTAATTAATTTATTTTTTTTATAGTATTATTTTTTTTTGGGTTAAAATCGATTAAGCAGTACTCGAGCGACGCGTAACCGAGATTCATAGTTAAGAGAAATTATTAATCAGCATTAAAGGAAGCAGGTGAACAGCTCTTACAATTAAGCCCATAAGGGTTTTGTGGTTACAGCTCCAGAAGGGTAATAACCATTGACAAATTAATAATAATTTGAATGTCTATGAAAAGCATGCGCGTTAACACGAAACGTTGTTTACTAAATTCACACACTTTATAAACCCAGTTTATTGTAGGACTCTATCTATATATTAATTGTTATTCATTTTTTATATAAATAATATAGATATTTTAAACCTTTTAGTGAGTTTATAGTCACTATTATATTGTATTATTATAATTTTGATTTATATAAATTGAAATTTTCGTATTATAAATTATCGTTACAATTATATCGCAATATATATTCGCATTAATATTATTTAGGGAGTTATAATTGTAAGTATATATATATATATATATATATATATATATATATATATATATATATATATATATATATATATATATATATATGTTACTTTTCGTTATTTGCTCAAATTAGAACGTATCGTTTGATTTTATATAATACGTGCTGTATTAATGAAATATTGACGCTTTTCACGATACAAAAATTTATATCGAGCTTTTGCCTCGGATAAATTGTATTTACAGAAGTCGAAATCTGACGGCAAACTCGATTAATTTAACGTTTTGTTTGCATTAGCAAACAAAAATTGTGTTTAAAGCTATAATTGATGTGATACGTTTACACACACACACACACATACGTCATAGTATTATATGTAGCAATTGTTTATTGATTTATTTGATGTTTATTTTTTATAACACCGAATAATTGAAGTATAAAATCTAATATTACTATTATTTATATTATACGTTTACGAGTAAGTTTTTCGATATTAAGAAACATATTTCGTAATAATTTATAATAATGATATTATAAATTATATTGAACATTTTAATTTAGTGTTCATACGCTAATAAATTAAATTCTAATACTCGAAAATGAAACCATTTTCTATACATACAAAATCGATATAACTAATTATATTTATTTTTGATTCATTATTTAAAAAGAAAACAAATTTATATAGATATCATCAAAATTATTTTACCGCCATAAAATAAAAAGAAAAATACGGCGGAACATAATATAATTTCCGTTTTCTTATTTTTCTTCTATAGCTTATCGCGGATAAACTTGTAACGGCATAAAATAAACTGTTTTTGAATGGAAAATTCTCGGAGTTTTTGAATATTTCTCGCGACAGAACGGAAAATCCGTCGTCCCGTGGGCGCCGTCGTGAAAATTGCAATCGGAAAATCCCGTTTCCTTCGATTGTGAACTTTTTGAAAAGTGCATTTTTAGTATAAACGCTGCAATGCAAGAATTGGCATATTCGATAAGTTTATACAATATGCACGATATTGTACCGTGAAAAATATATGCGGAACAAGTAAATTTTCCATCGGATATACGGTTTACGAACGATGCGTCAGAGATTTATGTATCTATATCCGCAATATGTTATTTATTAGAATAATATAATTCTATATGAAAAACGATTCACTATTTATTTCTAATTTATTTTTTAATTTTATGTTTTTTTTCCACAATTGTAAACTATTTGTTATATTGCAGTAATGTCTCATTTATCGCGGACGCTCCGTTCTAATGCTATCCGCGAAAATTGAAAATGCGCAAAGTAGGGACACTATATTTATATATTATTTTATCCTCCCCGCATATTTAAACACCACAAAACCCTTTCACATTCCCTTAGTAATCTGTACTCTGATTGTACTGCATCTGTTTTTATTAAATACTCCTTATATAATATATTCATACATACTCTAAAAATATTTTAAACTCTTACCATAAATCTGTATATATAATTTTTAATAAATAAAAATAATATGATTTAAAAAAATGATATGGGAACTCACCGAGAACCCTCTAAACTGTAAAAACACCACGATATATATTTTACATTAATATTTTTTTGAAAACTCACGAAATAGCGAGGAATTACTGTATTTACGTTTCTTTTTCAAAACACAATTAACTTGAAATTTGAAATTTTAATTTATATGTATGCTAAATTTTTCATTGGTCATATATTATCAAATATATAATTTTGCTTATTATTTTATTTATTTATATCATTGTTCAAACTTTTGCTATCAATCGTCTATTGATTCATATACAATGAATATCATCATGACATTGTAGATGATCGTATTTTTTTTAATTCATTCTGTTTTTCGCCACAAAGCAAATTTTTAACATTTCACCGTACAATATTAATATATATATATATATATATAATAGACGGTCATAGTTTTTATAATCGGCAGTGCATTGTTCCGCCGAAAATCCGTAGCGTTTCGTTCGCACAATGGCCGATTGTGAATGACAAAACGAGCTACGCGGTGCACACAATGAATGCCCTGCTCTAGCTGTAGCGCGATAAAGCGGCGATCCCACATCAATCATAGTGATTTGCGAACGATATTTGCATTCTGCTCAATAAATCGCCCCGGCCAATATCGCGATATCGCCGATCGCAAATCACCGCCATAAACCCGCTGCCAAAATATTGATAATTTATTTTTATTTTTCCTCTTTCTATTTCACTATTCAATTTCGCCATTCCATATATTATTATTATTACTATTATTATGCGGCGTCTTGAAAATTGGCATCCTTTTTGATTAATTTTTATTTATACTATGATATATTTTTGAAATATATCATTTTCAAAATATAAATTGCGTCGGTTGCGAACGCTTCCTAAAATTTTCCATTCATATCCGAATACGACTTCCATAAACAATTTTAAATTTGAACTCAATAATATATATTATTAGAATTCTCTTAATTCTATATTTCAAAATTCATACAGTTTACATTATTTTGAAAAACAATGCCTATTAATATCGCGTATTAATTGAAATATATCATTTTGGAAATTCATGTTGCGTTAGCAACGGACGCTTCTCAAAATTTCCCATTTATTTCCGAATACTTAAAAAAAATCAATAATATATTTCAAAATTAAAAAAATCGTGTATTAATTTGAATTATATCAATTTGAAAATTCTAGTCGCGTTAATAGTGAATGCTTCCCAAAATTTCCCATTCCATTTTTCCAAGAATATGACTTTCTTTTTATTGAATATACATTTTTTTTTATCATTGCCCCTTTATACTAGATAATAGTATATCAACACTGCATTTTTCATCATTGTACGGTAACTTGATAATCCTTAGAGTAATCTTCCTTTAAACTTTAAACGGTAAATGTTTGCAAGTGGTTATTTTTAAAACATAAATCAACATTCTCGCGAAAGATATATATATATATATATATATATATATATATATATATATATATATATATATATATATATATATATATAAACTTTTGATCCTGCAGTTTAACTTTTTTCTAAACCTAACCAGCACGACTAAGTGTTCGTAAACCTTCACCGCGATACTTACCATCAACTTGTTATGACGACATCGCATAGAAAGTTTAACTAAGCATCACAATTTAATCACCTTGTTAGCATTTGTTCTGAAGCGTGTTTACAGACTATAACAACTTTTCAATTAGTGAATATTACGACTCTTTTAATTAATTATTTAATTGCGTTCATTTTATTATTTCATAATATTCGTAATATAGTTTTTATATATATATATATATATATATTTTTTTTTTTTTTGACTTGTCCGCGCCGCTTTCGTGTCGCGTCTACGAATATAATTCGATTCGAAAGTTTTCGCTTAAATCGGAATATGAAATTCGTGAATTTATTTAAAATTTCGTTTTCGACATTTGCATAATCGCGTAGCAACTTTTCCATTTTGTTCGCGCGAAAACGTTGCACGACAAGCTGAAATAATAATGGAAAGATAACGAGTAATCCCGGAAACTTCGCTCGAACACATCTAATTTATTACACGTGTCATTTAAACGCGTTAAGTCTTCAGCCGGATTATTTCGACAATACAAATTTATTATGCCTTTCGTTTATCCGTAGCTGTGTTTAATATTTACGCGTGATATACTCGCATATATTTATGCGTGCGCTGTTTATTTCTTCGAACGATTATGATTTATTATTTCACTCTTAATGTTATATTTTATTTTTAATTCAGCATACAAATATTGTATATGCGTATTCGTGTTAAATATTATTTTATAATCGATGAACCATGTAATACTATTTGGTATTGTTAAATTTTCCTATATATATAAATTTCGAACATTCTACATCAAAATATTTTGATGAAAAATCAAATATATAATATGATAACCTGAGTCCCATAATCTACAACTTGAATAGCGAACCTAGGATAGGCGTGTCAAAATGGCACATATAACAATTCAATTTGCATGTACACAATTTCCATATTACAGACCTTTTTCGTATAATAAAAACTTCGGTTTGTACTATACTAATTAAAAATTGACTGTTTATATGTGAAATAGTTAATAAAATTATTAAAAAAAAAATATCTATATATTTTGTTTATGTTTTTTGATAAAATAAATAACTGAAAATTTAATATACAAAAAATAGTCAACTATGTCATGAAACAAGACAAAAAGTTTGTTGCACCATTGATTTATACTGCTTGTTATCTAAAGTTTCATTTTTATATATCGATCAGAATTCAATGAATAGAAGCGAAAAGATAACAAAAAGGTCTGATATCTTAAAAAAGACCTACCGAATATTCCGACAATTCGATTCGAGTACAACTCTTTCTAGCTTCATAAAATAATAATATAATATAAATTGTTAAAAATTGAAAAAAAAAATTTTTCTTCCAATTTTATTCATGCGAAACGCCGGAAAAACAACGAAAATCAAATAAAAATCGAAGGGAACGAGCGGTAGCCGTACTCATTATACAATTTGAAACACACAAACATTTGTTTTCAGTAATTGGCAGGGATAGCAATCACGGGGACAAATATTGACTGGCGATGAAAATAACTCTTGTGCGTGCGCGCGTCGCTGTAAACGTGCACGAAAACTTTTCAGCTGAAAATCGTTACCGGGAGAATGTTTCGTTTCATTACATTATACATACAACGTGTGTTTATATCCAAATATGCGTTCATATAAAATCGCTTTCGAACACGTGTGCGTGCGTGCGTGCGTGTTTGTTTGTTTGTTTGTTCGTTCGTAACGCCCTCCGTTGCAAGATTAAAAGGTGCTAGACGTCTATACAGGCAAACCTCAATTAACGCCAGTTTAATTAGCTGCCTATCTTACCTATATTTTAAAACATCATATATGATTTATTCATACGGAATACCGAATAGAAAATGAATAATTAAATTTTTAATATTATACTTAACTAATTAACGGTCATCGTACAAATTCAAATATTATAAAAAAAATTACTAAATATATAAATTATGAAACAAACAAAGGATTATATTTATTTATAATTAAACCACACATTTTAAAATATCCTGTTTAATCGTATTGCGACATCACGTAGTATGTTATTATTCTGTGTTTTGCCCTTTTTTTTTTAGATTTATCATCTTTGATAATGCGGTAACACGGACCATTTTTAAACAGCCTTTGACCTTTGATTGTGTTTCCTTTATACCGTTAGATAGCGTCGACAACGATTTATTTTCTTATTATTACACTGTATTGTAACCGTAATTAATGACAAATATTTACGTCCTTCTCTGAAGTCGGTTAGCATTCGTTATTATTTTTATATCAGCGCTAAATTATACTCATAAAATGTTATTCTGTTTTACTTGTCATTGTTTTTTCTTTGTGTTATCATCCGATTTTTTTATGATTATTGAAATAGCAAACAGTTTTTTTGTAATTTAGAGAATATATTCTTTAAAATATTAATTAAAAAAAAATTGTAAATTATTTATACTAATAACACCTTTAAAAACGTCTTCCATACTATAAATATTCAATTTTGACTTTTGATTAAATATATTATAGGAAAA
The DNA here is from genome assembly GCA_024500535.1 of Leptonema lineaticorne. Taxonomy (NCBI): domain Eukaryota; kingdom Metazoa; phylum Arthropoda; class Insecta; order Trichoptera; family Hydropsychidae; genus Leptonema; species Leptonema lineaticorne. The sequence continues at coordinate 5,013,702 of JANIJI010000016.1, read as the reverse complement.
TATGTACTTACAAAAATCAATTATATTTCTTTATGACTTCACGTATATGTGTATATTAAAATTTTACATTATTTATTATACGAGTTTTAACATATTGTACACTTTTCCTATATGTTTTTTTGCCTCAATCGTGAAGTGGAATATTCGTATTTCACTTGCATTTCTCGTTTCGTTGCTAGAGTGTGAGAATGCGAACCGGACAGGGGTATATAAATCTGGGTCCGGGGTCCGAGCATCCGCCCAGTAATGGAAGACGGAGCCCCAACTGGCCCCATAAATCATTGACGGACCGTAGAGCTTTTGTGTTCGAAAACTCCCTTTCACCTCGCAGTTTGTGAGATTTTCCGTTTTTTATTTCCCCATCCCTGTCGCTACGTCGCATTATTTTATTTTTGTCCGTGGAAAATATTAAAATTTGCAAAAACGAAAGCGAGGCAGAGGATGCATAAAGATTTCGATATTTGACTATATATATATATATATATATATATATATATATATATATATATATATATATATATATATATATATATATATTATTTTTGTATCAGAATGTTTTCAATTGAAAACAAAATGGATTAAAAATATTTTTATAAAATCTACTTTAGGCGATTTTTATTTAATACACTTTGCTATCAAACATGATTTTTATGGATTTCATTTCTAAAGCAAGAAAGTAATTTTCCATCATTTAAATTGTGTATAGTTTTATCTCTTATTTTTTTTTTCAAATATGACTAAAATATTCAATCTATATGACACCTCCCGTTTCACTGTGAATTTATATAGTCGTTTTAATAATTTTGTCGGTATAAAACTTTTAACTCGTTAGCACCTGTCATCTGCAACTTTTTAGTTCCATAATATTCCAATATTATATTTTGTTCACAATGAAAAGTTAATTATAGCAAAATATTAATTTTATATAATTTAGTATTTTAGGATAAAATTAAAATCTTAACATTATTGATTAAATTTCTTTATATTTTATAGCATTAAAATCTTTTTGATATTGATTCACTCTTCATAGTAAATGATTGAAGCGATTTTTTTTTCATATTTATAATAGATGAGAGTCTTTATCGTACTCTCTATAAATCTGCATGCGATCGGTTATAAATATAGTAAAGTCAAATATAACGGCGTACGTTTGTGACTTGCGAACTTTCCCGAAAGCTGCAGGTGAAATCGGAGCACGTGCTACGTTAATGGAGACACGAAACCGTCTCCAGATAAACGACGAAGTCCCCCGGAGGCGTTCCCGTTCCCGTTATCGTTCCATTTTCGCTCCGGTTCCGTGTACAATTCCCGGGAATGCGGTTTGTGCGATTGGCACCACTATCTCACGATCAAAAACCAATTTGGTCTCGAACAATTACTCGCTTTTGTTGCCAATCTTCGTAACCGTAGTCAATTTCACGTCTCTCTCTCCCCCCTTTTTTTACCTGTAATTTCTTATTAAAAATCGAATTTTACTTCAAATATATGTGTGTAGTATATATATATATATATATATATATATATATATATATATATATATATATATATATATATATATACACATTTAAATGAAACGCCATTATAACAAGTTATTTTAGTTGTATTTTATGATCGTCTTAGACTGTTAAAGTTTATAACGTCAATGATAAGCATAGAACGGGTTAGTTCGCGCAGAAAATTGCTGTTTGTCGTTGCACAATAGCCATTTTTGATGACAGCGAACGTTGTTACTATTAATATAAAAAGCTCACTTTTCTCGAAGATTTCAATACTTTTACGTTTTCCACTTTATAGAGCATCGTCTAAAAGCAGGGCTGATGAAATATTTTCATTTATTACCATCAAAACTTATTTATATTATATTATAATTTCAATAATTAATACTTTTAATATAATAAATTATTATTTATTATGTAATAGTGCATTTGATCGCCTATATTTTATTATCGAACATAAATTATTAAAATTAAACGTGAGACCGCAAACGGACCGCGTACATGGGTTTTAACCGATGCGACATAACCTCTTCTTTCTTGCATAACCCGTTCGCGATCCGAGTTGTGTACGTTCTGCGATTCATCTCCAGCCGTGGAAGTAGCAAACTCATCGATTTTCCAACACACGTTTTAGTATTTGAACTACCAAGTATACCTTTATTCATTACTGACTGCTGATGCGGCTCTTTTTATCCATGTACCCCACATACCAATATATAAATCTACTCGTATGAACAATTTTAACATGCCTCGTCTGTCTTCAATACCATAAATTGAATTTAATATTGCATATACGATATTATAATATATTTATTTTAATATATTTTATAAATAAATTTTAATTTATATATATATACATATAATACCTAATATGATGTAGGTGTTAATTCGATTTTTTTTTCTACCACGTCATGATAAGACTTATAATTTTGTCAATTTTAAACTTTTCTACGTATAAATTAACACGTTCGTCCCTCATTGCCACCGATTGAACCTCTTTCCTATACGAGCGGCATATGGTTGGTTGGTAAAGTTACAAGGCGCTCAGGCTTTCATTAGCGATCGTCGTTAATAACCTGTCGGTTTTAGTTTACTTCGTTCTCCGAACGCAACACTTTTGGGAATAATTTTATCGGCGCGCTTAACTCAGTTTACCAAAGGGTTAATTGCGATGGTAATTTATGCATTTACACGTTTGCCTCACTATATCCTTCCTATTCTGTTTTATATGTAACCGAAATACCTTCTTCTTCCATTCGCAAGATACCTTAACCATCTTTATTCCTTTACCCCTGCCATTATTAACACTCCAATGTATTATTATAATCCTCCATACTTATTGATGCACACAAAGAGAATTACACTCGTCTCGTTTTCAACTATGTTATTAATGCTATCGAGTTAAATACCTATATATATATATCACACCTTTCATATATTGTAATTGTGGTTAATTCATATTTCAATTTCCTTTCAAAGTCATTTTTTATTTTTAATGACGGTTATAAATCGACAAAGTATCAAGAATTCTAGCTAATTTTAGAAATATTTGAAAAACAAATTTGAAAATTTATATTTGGTCATAAATTATAAATAAATTTCATAATTATTTAAAATGCGTCAATAAAAATTCTTAAATCATCTAAAATTAGAAAGAACGTTGACATCTTTAATATGCATAAAATTTTATACTCGAAGCACATATTCTATGGATAGATATTTATCAGTTGATCTAATAAATATCTGTTGCATCAAATAATTCGAACATCAGCTATTTTTATGCATTAAATATAACGTATCAAAGTTTTTTTAATATTTTACTTACATTATTTTAATGAAATTATATGATGGTTCAATTTTAATAAACCGATTGTTTTCTATTTATAAGCTATCTTAAAAATAATTAGAATTCATTTATTGAATGTGAGCGTACTTTTCGAGAAAATTCTCAGAATTTTCGTCACTTTGACGTAGATCGACGCAAAACCATCAACTACATCGTAATAACATCCAAATAATATCCACGTCCGGCGTTTTCATCCACTCAAGAAAAGTGGCCTCGACAAGAGCGACGACAATATTACGGTGCCGAAGCCACCCGGGACAATCTCCCTGTATCCCAGGCCACCCTGTCATGTTTCCGAAAAGTCCTCTCATACCAATATCACCATGGCTAACGGCCCAGAGCTGCCAGAGATTTATTTTATTAAAATCATTTTTCATATTTTTTCGCGCATAGGTGGCGCTATTCCTAATGTTTTCCCCTCGGGCGATTTATGGCTCTTCTTTTCGCCTCTTGATTACTTTCACCGCGTGTTCTCTCTTTCATTTCTGTCTTTTTTTTCTTCTTTTTTTTTGGATTTTTTTTAATGGTTGCGACGTTGTCGACGCAACCATTCCCGGCAAATCCTGAATTTCTTCCCCCGGATGGTGACGTTATTTATGTGAATCTCGTCTGATCCAACTAAAGACCGGACTCTTTATTCCTCATCATCTACTCTTTTTTTTCTGCCATTGGTGATGATATAAACCACTATAATAATCGAGTCTTTCCTTATATCTACTTTCCATATCGGTTTTATTAATCAAACGTCTTTAATCGATACTGATTAAGAAATTAAATTTTATTGCATTTTAATACGGATGTTTCTTTCTATATTGTATATTAAAAATAATATAGAGAAAAATATTTGATCATATATGGTATATCAAATTAATATATAACTGAAATTCTCCGATCCATTTTGAATATATTATATATTTATTATTAAGTATTTTTTATCATTAATATACATTTATCAACTTTTATACTGCGCAGCTTTATAATATAAATGATATATACTTCATGTGTACTAAATTCAAAAAAATAGTATAATATAAAAATACAACAAAAACAATAAAATAGAACAAAAAAAAAAGGAGTTTAGTATTCCCCGTGCGCAAACAATGCGGATTTTTGCCAGGACGTTGAATAGGATTATAGGGAAAACAAAGGGAATCGGGATAAGTAACGTTTTGCCCTTATACCGCATGAGAAAAAATGATACGTACCGCTCTCCCTTTTCCTTACTTTTTTATTCTTTTCTCTCAACTAACATTATTCCCGAGTCCTTTTGAATATTTTACTACACAATAAAACACAAATAAAAACATTTTAGGTGCACCGTGTGTAGCTACGGCTAATATAACAACCCTTATTTTTCGGGAAGGAGACGGGTAAGGCTTTTGATAAGATCCGTATATGTGCGCGTATACGATGGTCAATAAAAAGTTTCTTCTTTCCACGTATAAACCTGTATATCCTTATTTTTCCTATGGACTTTCTTAAATTTAACGCCTTGGCGTTTAGAATTTTATGCGCGATTAATTTGAATACAAATTACCATGAAGTTTGTTGATTCACCAGCCCTATATTTTTATATTTTCTATTGTTCTTTTGGCCTGCGGTTGAAATAATATTATATTATATCAAAACATATTTCTATCGATAAATTTTAGGTATTCTATTAAAATTACTATTTGTAATATTTCTCTTAAAAACATACATCTATGTAGACTATAAACATTAAAATTTCTTACTTCTACATATATCAAATTAATATAATATAAATTGTTATAAAATAATAAACATTGTTAGTAACAAATTTTCAAATCACAGTTTATTTTTTTTCAACAATTATTTGATGATTTTTTTTCAAAAATGCTTTCAATTTAAAATTAAACGATTTTCAGTGTCGTTGAATTTGGGTAATTATGATTTTTTTCCTAATACACATTTTTCTCTGCGATTCTCCGCAAAAGGCCTTTTTGAGGAAGAGCCGTGTTCGTGAATTTCCTTTCGTTTTTTTTTCTTCTCGTCCATTTTTTTTTCTTAATAGCAAGGCGGTCGCTTTGTGCTCGTTCGAGAGTCATTTTCCAGTTTCCCCATCAAAGAAACCTCGGAGGTCGCCGAATGCCCTAGAACTCGGCGCCTCGGGGATTTGAACCTCGAAAGTCCCATTTGATCCCAGAACTGCGCGGGTCATTTTCTTTCTGGGGCTCCGGCTCCTCGAAAATTCTTCGTCGCGCAAACACCGTTAACTCGTACAAACAAATTCGTCTTGATAATATTTGCATGAATAATTAATCGACCGGGACTTGAATCCTGTCGGGAATCGAGCAGGAATGGCAAAGTTTGTCTTTTTTGTTCTCCGTCGTACCTCCAGCCGTTTCCTTATCTCACTGGGACGTTTTTGACAAAAGTCGAGTTTGCCCATTAAGGCAAATGATTGTTTTGTCTCGCGTAAAAAGTCGTATAGTACAATGTAATATATTGGCATTTCATTACATTGACTAATTGAATCTACATTACATATATATAACACTTATATAAGTTCAAATATTCACATTATAATATTTTTTCACCATTTTAAATAAGTGCTTAAACCTTTTATTTTACCAAAACATGCACATAAAATGACAACATTTACAAATATTATTATATTTTTTTAACGCGCTTCCATTGTATTTATTTGACAATTTCACTGGGTATTTTATTTGAAACGATAGGCATTTATTTTTTACTCTACCTCTGTCGCTTACTCGTTTATGTAAACATGAAAGCAATATTTTTTACTATTTTTTTTTCAGAATTTATTCAAAAACTATCAAAATATAGTAGTTAGTATTTATATACCTACCAAGTTGCATATACAATCATTATATTTTACATATTAAATACTAAAAAATTAAAACGATATATATATATATATATATATATATATATATATATATATATATATATATATATATATATGAAAAAAATATATTAGAAGCATGGTTTTTAAAATATTCCAGTATTAATATTCAACGTTCAATTAAAATTGTAATAAGCTTATATAACATTTAAATATTCGATATTATGGCCTTATTATTCCGTAATACATCATATTAGACACATCATGAATCGTGAATACGAACACGTCATACGTGTATAAATTTTCATATTGGTATTTTTGAATTTGGAGACGAACTCCAATATCAATTCTCCGCATCCATTTCACACATCGGCTTATTGCCTATGTAATAACTCGGTTTCGCTTTCATCCATCAAAAGCGTGTTTGCTTTTGACATGTGGATTTCTCTCTTCGTACGTAATTTTCATCACTTTCCAAAAATATTATTAGACAGCTGGGGAAAAATAATAACGCCGAAGAAAATAAAAAAATATATATATATATATAATATATATATATATATATATATATATATATATATATATATATATATATATATATATATATATATATAATAATAATAATGGAAGCACTGGCAATAATTTACGGTATATAGATACAATTTTATGAATATTGATAAAAAAAATATATTAAAATATATTAAACGATAAGGCAGGAAAAAATTGTATCTTTTTATAAATAATATATTTATCGTGGATTTTGACTTCCAATAATCAATTTCAATTTTACGTGTATCAATAACAAAAATTTCATTTTTAAAAATCAATATCGCACTCAAAAGTTAAAAATTCTTTATTTTTTTACCAGAAATAATCGTTTGTTGTTCAAACAAAAATTTTGAACACATTAAAGACGTATATTGAGGAATTATTATACAATATTATATGAATTTTTATATATTAATCTGTATTTTAAAGGATTCCCTCAGTCTACTAGTTCGCTATATTGCACGCCACTGATTTATATATACAAATATTGATATTATTTCCATATTGAAAATTACAATATAAAATATTTACTTTACATCCTGTTCTTTTTATAATATCGACAAATCTGTCATAAAATTTATGTCGACTAAAATTTAATAGGCCGATATGCTCTCGTAAAAGATTGTCATAAATATTTTATGTATCTTTAGTTATTGGTAATAAACAAGAAATTGTTCCCTGCCATGACTTTAACTCCATTGATTTATTATACTTACATTCGATGAAATTCAATTTAGTTGAATTTTTCAATGTTTTATATTTAATTCATCTTTATTTGATTTTAATACAATACTCAAATGGAATATCTCATATATTAAATTTAGAATATAAAATTAAAATACATAAGTGAAGTATATGTTATTTATTTGATTTCGTTCAATTTGATAGTTTGAAATTTAATTAATGTTTATTAAAAATATTGAAAATTACTTTAACAAAAACTAGTTTTAATTATGGATTTAGTTGATTTAAAAAATACATATAATTCTTTTATATTTTTTTGACATTAATGATCTCAAATATTTTTTTCATTCTATCATTACAATTTAATAACAATTGGTTTTATGTTTAACCAAATCAACTATTCTGACGACTTCCTCTTCGATAAATTTCACCAATAATTCTGATTCATGAATGTATTTTTCACAGCAATATTCCGGCAATTTTCCTATTGTCATCATTTTAAAGACCTTAAATTTTAAATTTTTTATTTTAATCAAATTATTTATTATATGTTACTATTAATATTTTAATAAGAACTTACTTGTGCTTTTTTCGCTCTGTTAAAGTGTTTAATAATTTCGAGGAACCATTCGGAAATTGTAGAGGTAGCCAATATTCCAATGAGATTCTCGCGCTCATCATGAGAAATTAATAGAGCCTTTACTACCTTTTCAAATTCATCTGGATATTTATGACCCACTAACTTCCATAATTCGTGAGTTTTGCTTATGTGAGCATCGACACATTTGTATTTTATATGTTCCAACTGGATAAAATATGAAATGAACCGCAATTAGTATATACACATTAAAATGTATCTATATATATTGCCATACTAAAAGCTATGATTAATAAAATATTTATTTTTAATTTTTTCATTGCAATAATAGTTACACCAACCAAATGTTTATTATACAAATTAAATATTTTAATAGAATATACTACGTACCACTCTCCAAAATTCATAATGACATTGTGTTGTTTTATAACCTGTCTCCAAAGCCATTTTGCCTCCAACAATTAACTCTTGACTAATTCCTGTTAAAGCTTTACTCAAACGAGTACAATGTCCTGTTTCTAGTTTTTCTACTGTTGCATCGATTACCTATAATTTACCCGATATTTAAAAATTGTTCAAACTATTTTATAAAATAATACTGATTAGATTAATAAAAACATGTTTTAAATTAACAAACCTCTGAATAGGCGCAAAGATCTAATTTTTTCTCAGCATATGGTAAATATGCCGAGACCAAATATGTTATTGACATTGCAGTATCACTTAACTCTTGTTTTCCACTATAAAGCATATCGCTAAGAACATTTTTCAATAAAATCATGTCTTTTGTTAACGTAGTCCATTCTGTAGACCATAATTTCGTAAAAATATTTCTATAAATAATAATAAGAAATTTATTTCAATTCGTAATTTATAGTGATATTTAATTATTTTATAGATTACGCTCACTCACTCTTGTACTTTTTTATAAAAATGTGGATCATGAAAATCTCCATACAGTTTAAAATCTGGACACTCGCCGTGTTCGGATTTTATAAGTGAAACCTAAAAGTCCATATTATTTAATGTTCATATTTCGATTATGTCACATTTATAAATATAATATTAATAATAATATTGTCTTTTTAATATAAACAAAATAATATAAAATATCACCTGATTAGAAATCAATATCACAGTTAAAGTTGTTGAAATTAATAATTTCATGGTCATAAACTGATCTCTCTTCGATATCACAAGTATTACTGGTGATTTTTAAATATTTATATCTGAATATATATATTTATATAGAAAATAAAATTGAAGTAATTGCCATCATAATATGACAACAGATTATTTTACATTAAATATTCGTTTAAATTTTTTCTTATCGTCTTCATTTTTCTTGTGTTTAAAAATAATTTAAATTAATATTAATGAATCCTATAATCGATTTTTAATATTCACATTGAAACGATATTTGGAATTTTAATATGATTTTTAATTAAACTTAATACGAATATATTTGGATTATGAATATTCTTTAAATCCTATTGTTTTATTTCACGTATTACATAATAAGATGATCACATAATTTTACTTAATGCAGATGGATGTCATACATCATTTGTTCAAATAGTCTTATCATGATGTTAAGTAGCATATTTTTCATTTTGTTTATTTTGGACACAAGTGCATTAATTTAATTTAACACAAAAAAAAATTTTTCTTTGTATTATATATTTACTTAATATTAATATTATGCGCGATTTTATTGAATTGCTCATTAACTAATTAATTAATACTAAAATATGACAAATAATTCAATTTAATATCTACATCAGCTATTGTTTAAAAAAAAAAGTATATTTAAATTAGTTCTTTTATTCTTTTTGTTTTCTTATATGTACATAAATTTAAAATATAAAGCATATTTTTCTGGAAATTTTATCACATCAGATAATTAATAATTATGTGATAATTGAATAAAAAATACATTTTTATTTATATAGTTTATTCATTAATTTATATAAAAATGACTCATTAATCGTACTTAATATACTAACAATCACAAAAAATGAACAAAATACTGAATATTTCATTTAAATTTTAAATACAAAATTTTAGTAATAATAGTACAGTTCTTTTGCATAATCTTTCTTTGTGTTTTTAACCGTTTTTTCCAATGATTCGTAAACTCTTGCAGTTTCGTTACCTATTTTATCAAATAATACTTTTGTTTCGTTGATGAATTCTTTACAGCATCTTTCAGGTATTTCTGTCACCGCCATCATATGAAAAAGCTGTAAAAATATTTTTTTAATAAATAAAATATTTCATTTAATATTCATGTAACTCCTTATGTTCCATTATGTATTTTTCATTTTTATTACGCACATTTTGGTTTTTTTCCTTTTAAATAATCGTTAATGTCAAAATGACAATGTTTAATCACGTGTTTAAAATGAATAATTTATGAATTGATCATTTGGTGTTTTTTTTTTAGTAGTTTGCTTGTTTTTTTTTTAATATTACAAAATCTTATCGTATTCATAATTGACTATTTAGGTAATCGACTCTAATTTTAAATACATACCTGATATATTATATCTTGTTCGAAATTTTCCATAAAATACACGACATATTTTGATAATGTGATAGTTGTCAAAAGTGCCATAATTTTATCGGCCGGTTCATATGATCGATACAAATTCATCAGTATCGGTTTCAATTTTTGCGGATATTTCCAATGATCTGAATTTCGCGTCTCTTTTATTTTGTACTCGAAAATTTTTCCTTTACATTTTATAAATAACGGCGACTAAAATATTTTAAAATCGTGTAATTTTATAAATAAAATCAAAATTAAAACAAATTATTACATTAATTTACGTGTTCTTTGTATGTTTCGTCGTTTTCACATCCCGCTTTTTGTATTGCATTGTCTAAAGTCAATGATAATATTTCTCTTATTGTCGTATTACTTGAATTAAATGCCTCAATTAATTGGGAATATTTTTTATTTGTGTCACATTTGATGGTAGTATTTATTATCTATTTTGAAAAAAATCTTTAAAGTTTGGATTTAAATTTAATTTAACGAAATTTTAAGAGTTGCATTAATAACATGATATTTATATATAAAATTTTCATATAAGTCAAACGCATTTAACTTAAGTGAACATTATAAAAAAATATGTAATATTATAAAATCTGTAAATTAATTATAGCATTTTAATTATTTTTTATCATTACAGTTATTTCATATCAAATTTACAAAAAAAAAATGTTTTCATAAATACCTTCGTTAGTGCACATAAACGTAATTTATAATCAATCAGTGTAGGAATAATCCAAAAATATTGAGATATTATCATAGCAGCATTTCTCCAACTTTCGTTCTCACTATAAGCCATTTGCAAAATTATGCTCCTGAATCGCTTTAAATTTTTTGTGAGTTTCGCATCGGGAATTTTCCATATTTTATACAATAGTTGACTACAAACAAAATACAACTCATGTAATTTTTTTCTCTTCAATAGTTTCGATAAACGTTATTTATTTTCAAAGGCGGACTCTTGTACAGATTTCACTTCGTCTGGATCCGAAAAGTTGATCATTTGTCTGAAATTTGGACACCGCTCCTCACATTGTGTATAAACGTCAATCTATAATTTGTTAAATTATGTTAATTATGTTTATATTTCTTATATCAAAAATATTTTAATATTCACCTGTATAATTAAACAGAATAAAATCGGCAATAATGTAATATTAATCCGCATTGTCTTCGTGTGGAACTTTCGAACAAAACAAATGACACACATTTTATTTCAGTTATATTTTTATACAACCGTTTTTTTTCTCAATTTCTTCTTAATCAGGGTTATCACATTATTATCATTATACTTGATTAAAAAAAATTCCAATAATTAAATATAATGCAATTACACGTATTTATCGTTCAGAAAAATAATAATCTATTTTCTATTTAAATATCTGACCTTTATAATAATGAACTTTGTTCTTTGGTTTTACTTGTTTATGTTTGATTTTTTTTTTTGCAATGGAATGTTATCGAGATATTTGATTATTTAAAATAGTATTACATTCATTTACTTAACCTTTATATATAATATGAAGGCTTCGGTATCGGTTTATTGAAATGTTATCAACCATTCGAATATAAGGTTTGAAGGGTGTCACTTGTCATGCAATGTTAATCGTTGTGTGAATCGGCTCGTCGTTCGGATTGAAACCGGATTAGCATATTTATTCATGTAAATTCTTAAGTCTTAGCTCGAAATTTCCTCATTCAAGCGAAAACCGGCCGATGTGGTCCGCTTTGAATAACATTTATCATTTCGTGTGCACGAATAGTGCTGTCCATCATATTAACTAAATACTGCTTTTGCATTCTGCTCCATGCACCGACAAATTTGAATTCGTTAAAAACACACTTCAAAATACACTCGTAATATTTGATTGTGATATATTACATTAACGACTTTATTATTAGTAAAACTATCTACGGAAAATAACTTAATTAAAAATCAGTTTTTCTAAATACTCTGAAAAGTTCAATATACTAATTTATATTATTGATAAATTATTAATTCTCATTTTGAAGTACAAAATGAAAAACATGCTGTTGACCCTGATTGATTGTTATTTAATACTTTTTTTCCATTGTTCTTAATAATAATAATAATAATTAAAAGTTAATGTGATTAAACAATTGTAATCATTATCATAAAAGAACAATGATAATTAGTTTAAACAAAAATATTGTAATAATTTGAATTTTTGGAATATTTTGTTGATTTTTCATTTAAAATATTTTTTTCGTAAATTCATCTTTCTATTTTTTTATTGCACACGTAATGCTAATTAAACGTTTTTAATATATTTTATTAATTAAAAAGTTTTAATAATTTGCAATATGATATATTTTTTAACTGATTATAATTTGTCTGAATGATGCTAAAGCAAGGATTTGTGTTTGAATAACAGATTTATTAATTCATTTCACTGTGCTAATATCTTTTTTTAATATATTATTATATTTTTTTTTGTTGTAAAATAAGTTCTTTTGAGTTGAATTCATTATGAAAACATAGTTGCATATTGAAACAATTATATTATATAATTTATAAGTTGATTCAGCTTGTACAATTGTTTTTGATACCATAATATCGTTTATTACACGTTTTCAAACACATTACTGTCAAAATAACATGTAAACGATCGTCTCGATCATACATAGATACGTACATGTATTTAGCTGATGATTAAAATATATTTTAAATATGTTACATAAGAAGATAATTTCTAATTATTTTGTCATTGGTTTATAAAAATTCGATAATTGCATATACTGAAGATTTTAAATATTTTTTTTATAATAAAATTATTATTTGCATAATACTCAATTAAAACGTTCGCATTTTTTTTTCTTTATTCCTCTATACCTTATAAAATTTTATGAAATCTAAAGATGGCGCTTATATTTTTAATTTAAAAAAAATATTCTTTTTCTTATATGTAATTAGAAATTAAATTTTTTCATTGCATGGTGTATGAATTATTTACAATTTCCGGACTAGTTTTTGAAAATATATACAATTTCTAGGTATTTTACACTACATTCACTTTTAATGTTATCTCCCAAATAAATATTCATACTTTCTAAATAAAATTTACCAAATTCGTATATTTATAAAGTATTTATTCATCAAATTACATATGAAAGAATATATATATATATCTTTTTAGCAAAATATAATATTATTTTTTTTAATGTTATTTCTTAATACATTACATATTAAAATTAGGCGCATCCTGCTTGCTTTTTAGCTAATTCTAACGTTCTTTGCCCTTCTTGTGCGATCTTCGGAAGTAAAATTTTTGTTTCGTTTATAAAATCAGAACAGCAATTACTGGGTATTAGTGTTGTTGGTAACATAAGGAACAACTGAAAATTGGATAAAGAATATTGCGTTAATTATTATCTTACTTTTATTTCCTTATGATATGTTGAATCCTTATGAACTGAAATTTTTATTGAAATAAATTATATACTTGATATTTTAATGCGTAGTCGAAGTTATTGACGAGTGATGCAAACGGTTGAGATATTGCAGTCGTTGTTAAAAGTGCCATTATTTTATCTACGATATTGTTCGATTTACTAAGTCTTTTCACAATATTTTTCAATGCTTTTGGATATTTTGAACCTTCCAATTTCCAAATTGTATCTATATCATAATTGAATCCGTTTCCATCGCAATCCGCTTTCGATAAAGGCGGCTGAAATATATTGATTTTGTTGATTACTGTCAATTATAATCGTCATTGATTTTGTTAATTGTTTTTACTTACTAATGGTGTATAATTTGGATTACCATCACAACCGGCATTTCTTATCGCCGTGTCCAATGCCATCATTGTACCTTCACCCATCGAATTTCCAGAACCTTCTAATGCTTTCACCAACGCATCACAATCATTATTTTTAATGTATTTTATAGTGGCTTCAATCATCTAGTATTCATATAAAAATTCGATTTAATAATATGTTATATTTTATATTACTTTTATTTATCAAGCATTTAATTTATCTGGCTCACATAAAATATGTTTTATAAAATTTATTAATACACACTTTTGCAAAGGGGCACATGTTTGGATTTTTATCCGCATGAGGTATAAACGCCCAAATCCACTGAGAAGCTACTAATACAGTGTTTCTCAAATTTTCGTCTCCTGTATTAGCCATTTGAAATAGTACATTGCGTAACCGTTTTCCATCTTGTGAAAATTTCGGTCTTCTTTGACTCCATAAATTATTTAAAACCTCGCTGTGATACAAGAAAACACGTATTTATTTATATTATATATACGTACTTTAATTTATAATATAAATATGTTCTTACTCTTGTACTGCATATAATTGATAAGGATCTGAAAAATCAGCAGTTTGACGATAATTTGGACAATCGGGTTCAGGGACTACGCAAGTAGAAACCTTAAACACAAGAAAATATACAAATATATATATATATATATATATATATATATATATATATATATATATATATATATGCATATTATGTAATTGAATAAAATTGTATATTGATAATACTTGCTGAAAGTAATAAAATAATAATATAACTGATGTTTTATTACGCCAATACATTTTCGTTCGCTTTTACTTACTTCAAATGAATATTTTTTTACGGTTGTTTGTCGTATATATAAGAGTATGTATATATAGAGAATTTTTTTGTGATTTCAAGTGTTTTTATTGTCATTGTTTCTCCATTAAAAACTATTGTATATAGATAAGCTTTGTTAATAATTTGGTTTATGATATTTGAATAGCATCAATTTAGTCTGTTTATTGTTTTATCACGTTATTTTTTTATTACTTATTTAGCATATCACATTTTTAATGATATATAAATATAATATATTAAATACATTTTGACATTTGTTATATTATTATTATTTTTTTTTAATTTATTATAATACTTTATTTTACACTATAAAACGTTAAATAAACTATAGTACATTTTTTACTCTTTTCTGTAGCAACTTTTAAAAACGTTTTTTTCGATCATTTCGCGGTATTATCGACAAAGTTCCCGGTACTTGTGTTTCCGATTCACATCCGATTTCCTTTTTAACGATATTGTCTTCTATACAAACTTCTTCTGAAATAGTTTTAACGAATTCCGTT
Organism: Leptonema lineaticorne; assembly: GCA_024500535.1. NCBI lineage: Eukaryota > Metazoa > Arthropoda > Insecta > Trichoptera > Hydropsychidae > Leptonema > Leptonema lineaticorne. The sequence continues at coordinate 4,998,018 of JANIJI010000016.1, read as the reverse complement.
TGCTGTATGAAATTTTTACAACAATGTTTTGGTATTTCGCTCGTTGACATCATTGCAAATAACTGAAATATCGACCTTATTAATTGAAAATAAGTAATTCGAATACTTTATTTAATACATTTTTGTGTAATATTTTTGAAATCGTAAATATTACATGATATAATTTACCTGATACACTTTTTCGGCACTATATTGCATTCCAATCAATAAATGTGTTTCTGATAAAGCTGCTGTTGCCATTGCTGCCATAATTCTGTCCACTTTGTCATTTGAATTATACAAATACATAACAGTTTTCTTGAACCAACATGGATATTTCCATCCTTCCAGATCCCACATTTCTCTGATTCTGTATATGAAACCGTCATTACAACAAGATTGTGGCAACGGCAGCTGCAATTTATATTTTTGTTACATTTTATTTAAAAATATTTAAAATTTATTATAATTTATTAAATCATTTAATTTCCCTAATAATATGAAAAAAATAACAAAATTTAATTACATATTCTGCATTTTACTAACTTATTTTTCTAAATTTAAGACTATGACTTATTGCAAATTAGATATAACTTATTTATTGTAAAAACATTTGTTGCATAAAAATCACTACTAATTTTAATATTTATATTAAATCTTTCTCAAACCCCCTGACAATATATATGTGTCCCTAAATCAATTTTAGTTTATTATAGACCCTTTCAACTCTCAAAAATACCTCCGAAAAGTTATGGAAACTGTATTAAATTATAAAGTATTTTTTTTAATTTTTAGTCATTTTTTTCAATATAAAAATTTTATTTTATTTTTCGCAAACCATAAATCTACATTACTTTGTATTTTACGTTTAATATACGCATGTTTTCTTCATTTATCGCATAAATAATACACATTATTAAAAAGTTATATCATTAATATAGTATGAAACATATATTTACCGGTGTTGTCACGTCATCGATAAATCGTTTTCCACGAACGTTATTATTATGATTATTTTGATGATGATGAGAATTATATTCACAGCCGGCATTTTTGATTGCCGTTTTTACTGATAATACAACACCTTCGTTAACTGACATCATAACTTCGTCAATAGCCTTATTGATTTGATTGCAATTTCCCGTTTTTGCAAGGTGTACACTAGCATTTATCATCTAAAATCATCGCTCATTAATGATTTGATTGCGGTAAATATATTAAAATTATATCATTTTAAACATACTTGAGCAATGGAGCATATATTAGATATAGATTGAGCTTGCGGTATATGCGACCAAATCCATATGGAGGCTGTATTTGCAACTGTTGCCCAATAATCTACTCCACTGTTTACCATATATAACATAATTCTTTTTAAATCGTTGCCATATTTCGACATTTTCGGACTAGTTAAATTCCACAGACTTTCTACGTTGGCACTAATATTATTTTATTTCAATTTAAATATTATAATCAATGAAAAACTATTTATATATATATATATATATATATATATATATATATATATATATATATATATATATATATATATTATATGTTCTTACGATTGAACAGCTTCTATTTCTTCAGGATTGGAAAAGTTTGCAGTTTGTGTGAAATTTGGACATTTCATCGGTTTTTTGTACTGTTCATGAGCGTTTATCTGAACAATTTAGAAGTTAATATGAAATATTATATACATTAAAATATAACCATTATTTGTCCACATTTATAATTTAAAATATATTTTACCGTGATGGCCAAATAGAGTAGTGCAAATGACAAAGTTTTACTAAACATTTTATGTCTAGTTTATAACACAATTAACATAGAAATTTCAGCGTTTATCCTTATATATTTTTTTTTCTTCGATTAATGTTTTATATATTAGGGTTACCAACATCGATTAAACTAGATGTAACGAACGAAATCCACTTTTTTATTTATATTTTATAATTATTAATATATATTATAATATATATTAATAGTATCATTGTTTTCAGTTAAAATGATATATTTATACTGAATTACATAAAAAATATCGAATAAAAAATAATTAAAATATATTTCAACCCTATATTTTTATCATCGTAGAAATAATCATAATAGAGTAATGAAGTTATAAACCTCTTTTTTAACACGTAAAATTCAATTAATTACTTTATTTAAAATGAAAATAAAGCAGCCGTTCTGAAATTCGGCCATTTTTTTCATTATACTTATTGTTTTTTGTTAATGTCGCTAATGGACTATTTAAGTATAATTATTCGTTTAAATTAATAAAACTAGTTCATTGTAATTTTATCATTTTGTAATAAATCAGATTAACGTTGTAATTCGCTTGTTAAATTGTAGTGTTTACGTTATCATTTTTTTACATCCTGCAAGTTCATTGTTTATGTGTATATAATTATGTGTGTGTGTGTGTGTGTGTGTGTGTGTGTGTGTGTAGAGTTAAATTGACACAAAATATTATTCTAATAACAGTAAATATTTTTTTTTATAAATGTCATATTTTTTAAATAAATTAATAACCTAATTAAATTAAAAAAAAAGTTTTTTCTATATTTTAACATATATAATAAAAATGAAGATATTTCGTATTGTTAAAATAATGGAATGGATCACCATTTTTTACATATTTTAATCATTAACTTTACAATTAATCTTAATACTATAGCTTTTCGCTTAATAAGTGGACGAAATGAAAATTTGTTACTTTTCACCAAAAATAAAAATATTAAGGTGCATTTAGGTCGAAATTTTCTACCTAAATATGACAAATAATTAGGTATCATGTTATACATAATAAAAATGATCACATTTTCTCCTTTTAGATTTAGACCTCTATTTCGAATTTTAAATTTATAATTAATATATTTATAAAATAAAGTCCCCGCATCTACTCGTAAATTTTAAATATTATTTTCGCTAAAAAACTTAAGATGTCGCTGCGTTTTATCGTATTTTTTTTTTAAATAATGCACTTGAATTAAAATTAGATATCTAGAACTTAATAAACAATAATAATTTAGAATCTATATAATATTCTTAAATTATTAATATACTATATATTATTTGTCTTATGAAATAACTATTTTATGTAGCTTTCATTAGAAATTGATTTAATTTAATAGTATGTAATTTTACATCTAACAGAAAATAAAAAAAATATACATTTTTCTACGAAACTTATATTCGTTAAAGCTTAATGTAATTTAATATATTTACTTATTTTAAAATATTGTAAAAAATATAATTTAAAAAAATATATTTTAATTCGTTAGATACTAGCTTTGATGTACATTTTTTTAGCAATTTTATATTTAAATTTAATAAATTTGCAGAAAAAAAACATCTCAACATATTCTGCGCATGACGAATAATTTATTTTAATTTTATACTAACTCCATATACCTTTGTATTAAAATATATTATAATATGTTAGCGTGGAGCAGCAAAAATTTAAATCTTTATTTTTGCAAAATTTATTTAATAATATCCTAGAGACAACATCTTTGTTCTTCTAGCAATTTTGCACACCCGGCATCTTTCATCCGTTTTACTAATGGAAGATGCACTTATTGTAAATGTATCTTTTTACATCGTAAATAACGTGATGGAATTGAAAGCATCTTTAAAATAAACACAATTTTTATATGAAAAATATTTCAATGTTAACAATTCATCGAATTATTAAAAATAATTTTAATTAAACCATCGAAACAATAAATTAACAGTGGAATAAAGCATTAATACGTACCTGAAAAATAATATTGAGATTAATGTTGCACATGAGAATTCTAAAATTCTTTTATATTTTAGCAGTTCAACTTTTGATAAATTATAATATAATTTTACTACCAACATTTTATATTAATTCAAATATTTTGAACCTTCCATTTCTCACATTAATTCTATTTTATATAAAAATCTGCATTCGTGACACTTATCTTCAAAAATTGCATTCGTTAAATTAAAAATAATAGTAATTTTAATTATTTTAATAGCTTTTAATTATTATGTTTTACTTCACATTTCAATTAAGTATATATTTACCACGGATTTCGCTTTTATCAAATTACCATCTTCACAATTATCGCGTTTACTTCCAGCATTTAATGATAATGCAGTTCTATAGTTTGTCGCAGTTTTAAAATTATCCATAGCTTCATTTAATGCACCACAATTTTCTTCTCTGCTGTTAAAAATGGAGACGTTTATTATCTGAAATATCGGAGTTATTTTTATATTTAATTGTACAGAATTATTTAAGCTATATTTTCAAGTCATAATGATGTATTAATATATCAAAATATTTATGAAAATTTTACCTAATTTCCTCTCTATGGATATATATTTAATATTTAACTAAAATATTCATACTCTTCCATCGATTTTATTTCTGATTTTTTTTTTTCATTTATATACCCTACATTATTTTTATTATCTGAACATTTATTTGTTAAATAGTTTGAATGTAATTGAAAACGACTTCAATCCATTTCACATTTTAACATATTTTTCTCAAAATTTAACCTGTCACATTAGAAATATCCCCAGAAATAAAATTACAAATTTATAAATTCACTGTGAATGTGTCCAACGACTATGTTGAAATGTTACAAATTACAATTTTTGCTAAAAATTTGTTAACATTTTACATCCGTCTTTTAATAGTCACGAAAAAACACATTATTTATCGTACTAACAATAGATTGTAAACATATTATTAATACTGTAATTAAAATATTTTTCTACAAAATTTTGTGAAATTTCATTTTATTGTTAAACTGTAATTTTTCGTTTTGTTTGATTCTCAATAAAAAATAATTATTAATCACACGTAAAGTTGTTTTTGAAATGAAATATTTATTATATTTTACTTTTATTAACTATTGTTAAAACAATATATTTTATATTCTGTAATGCTATATATATATATATATATATATATATATATATATACATATATATATATATATATATATATATGTATAAAGAATTAAAAATATTTTTTCATTCATAATCATTATTTTATACATATTTGGTCACATTCTATTTATTATAAAATCATTATTATTTTTATACTGAATTGCGAATTTGTCTATTTACTGGTACATTATTTATATGAACATATAATAATTAACCTTTTTATTTGTTTCTTTCTATTAACATTACATAATTAACTTCATTGGTATTTAAAAAAAACGTATAAAATTTTGTTAGATTTTTGTTTCTTAGAATTGAAAATTTCGTTTATAAAAATTTTGGCGATATCGTAAATTTCTATATAATATAATATACAATACATATTTATGGTGGAGAACATTGAGCATCTTTTTGAGTGTTAATTAGAGCTTTGGTACATTCGGCAATCATTCTAGTGTGCAAATTATCACTTTGACGAAAAAATCCGTTACAACATTGTTTTGGTACAATGTGAGACGCCGCCATAAAAGCAATCTAAAAATATTTATAATAATTATCCGTTATATTTTTAATTTCTCGCATATTTTCATTTAGGTTTTACCTGATATCTGACAGCCGGTCCGACATAATTTAACATGGACGCAAAATATTTTGATATAGACGCTGTTCCGAAGAGTGCCATCATATTATCTATTTTTATTGTCGAATGATACATTTTGTTGATAATTTCTTTATATTTTCTAGGATAATTTCTGCTTTCCATTTCCCACAATTCTTGAAAATTATATACGAAACCGTCTTTGTAACAGTTGAATATTGTAGATTTTATCTTAAAATTTAATTATTTAATGCATTTTTTCAAATTAACATTTTTTTCTCTATTTAAATTTTTTTAAATAAATATAATTAATTTTTGATATAATTATTAATAGTAGTATAATTTTACAATGTATGTATTATACGTAATAGTAATATATATTTATTACCTTAATATTTTTTTTATCTTAGAGGAGACTAATTGTGTTTTTCAAACATTTATTACACATATATTGAAAATACCTTTTTACGATTGGAAATATCACAACCCGAATTTCTCGCACCTGTATCTAATGCCAATAATGTTCCTTCGCTCATTGTTACATTAAGTTTTTCCAATGCCGTATTAAGAGTAGCACAAACTTTTCGATTCTTGAGAGATACCGTTGTATTGATCATCTGAAATTTTTTTATTTGATACAAATTAAAAAATAATCAGATATGGAACGATATTTTTTTTTTCGCAAATAAAGCTTGACAAACTCTGGCAATGCTACACAGATTTGGTGATATGTCAACTTGTGGTACATAAGCCCAGATCCATTGTGTACCAATAATAGCCGTTCTTCTCCATAATTTATTAGTACTGAGTGCCATCGATTTGTAAATTTTTCTTAATTCTTTTCCGTTATCCGTCAATTTTTGTTCGTTCATATGCCATAGAATATTTAATACTCCGCTAAAATATTTTGATTTTAATTTTCGTATATTATTACAGTATTAACATATATTACATAATATTTTTGTATTATTACTCTTCTACATATTTTAACGTCAACGGATTTGAAAAATCTTGTTGAAGCGTGAAATCGTCGCATGGATTCGGATAGTAGGATTCGACCTAAAATATAAAATAATGTATATCATTTTATTAACTTATAAATATTAATTTATGATATTTACTTTTAAGGCGAAAAACGCCACTGCAAATAATATAACAATCCTATAAACCATCCTAAGCTTTTTCGAAGTTATTTCGAATTAAAGACCGCCGTGTTAATTTTAGGTATTTTATTACATTCTTCATTTCCGCTGAATTTTGTTGCTTTTTGTGGTTTTGTTTTTTTTTTAATCTATTTGTCTATCACATTTGTGTTTTTTATGAGTTTATTATGTATATAACTTTTCCTTCGCCGATTCTTCTCAATCTTGTTTGAAAAAAATTACTGAATTTATTGATATATTAAAGCGCCGTAATTAGATCAAAATCAATTTTCTTACGTTTTCTATTTTAAAATTAAAATATATATATATATATATATATATATATATATATTACACTTTAATTATTTTACTTTTTTTGTGTATTTTTATTCCAGATTTTTTATCTATTTTAAGCTTTAAAGCACTATTTTTTATATATATCTTAACATATAATTTTAATCCCAATCTTTACTAATTTAAAAATATTTTAATTTTTCATATTGAAATATTTTATATTAATTCAAATTCATCATCCAATAATTAAAATCGAATGAGAAAATATTATCACTGAACTGTCATATATATTAGTAATTTATTTAATCTTATTTTGAATAGAAATAAAAAAATATTATATCTGATTAATCGATTTTCAAATATCTTATTAGCTTTTCAATTTATTCGCTTATTTAGATAAATTATTTATAAAATTACTCAATGAGCTCAAATTTACGCTTGCTGCCATTAATCATTTCTCCAACATTTATTATAACATATCTAGAGATTTTATGTCAAATTATGGTTTTTATGAAATACTAAAATAAGTAAGTCAATAAATAAAAGTTTATATTACATATTACAATAAGAACTCTTTTTTTCTTTAATAAATATGTTAAAATATTAATAATGTTGAAGTAATTCTGTTTTTAATTTTGTTTGATATTTTCTTATCGTTTATTTTATTGCCGTCAAGTTTTATTTCCTAATTACCTAAACAATTGCGCCTAATCAGGAAACGAACACAAAACTGCACTAGTCTGTCTCATTATCCTGTCACTATTAATTAGTATCGTAAGAAATATATGTTATTATAGTTTCGAAATTGTTTACCCAATTCTTTTGTACTTCGAAAATATCAGTTTTAAAATGCATAAATTAAAATACAATTTATTTTGTCATCATTCTGTTTATCTTATTTAATAAGAATAAATGTCACTAAATTCTGTTCTCTATAATAATATTTTAAGTATTTTTGTATCAGATTTAAAGAAAATTATAAAAAGATTTTGATTAAAATAATTTTAGAGCATCTCCTGTAAAGTATTTTTAGTCATCTTTATCATTTACTTAAGTGTTTTACAAATGCGTATTTATCAGTTTTAACTGAGATCTAATAAAAAATCGTGTAAGATAAATATTTTTTTAATACACAATTATTTTTACGATTCTCAAACCATCTGTCGACTTATTTTTAATACGATATTTGTATTTTATCTTAATCAACCAATTGTTTTATTGATTTCTTAAATTAATTCCTACATTTGTTTTAATTTTTTTCATTATAATCTTAACAATATAACACTGGTGAAGAATTACATATATTTAATATATTCTATGAAATGATTACATTAAATTTTTAAAATATGTACAAATACTGATAGATTTATTATTATTTATTTAAAAACTCCAATTTTATATATTTCTTTTGGTTTTAATTAGTGCATTTTCACACTCTTTCAACATTTTAATTTCTACATTATCGATTTCATCACGTAATTTTTGACAACAATGAAATGGCACATCGTCCAATCCAGCAATATGCGCTATCTAATTAAAACAATTTATTTATTTATTTTCTATATCATTCATTCAAATATTTAAATGTTTGTCATGTACCTGATATCTTATTTCGGGTGCAACGAAATTTAACATGGACGCAAAATATTGTGATATTGATGCGGTTCCAAATAGTCCCATAACTTTATCTTTATTCGATTTTGAAAAATATAAAGACTTTACAGCATTTTTATAATATGTAGGATATTTTGAACATTCCATGTGCCATAACTCGTCAAATAAGTACACCAATCCCTGTTTATAACATTCTCCTTCTGTTAATCTCTCCTATTTTAAAATATTATATGATTATGAAAAATTACTACATGAATGAATCATAGAATTTTATTCATAATCAATATTACTTTGGTCTCTTTAACATAATTTAAATTTTAAAACAAAATTAAAAACCCTATGTTAATTTTATATTATATTATAACTAATATTTAATCGATATTAGTAAATATAATAGATCTTTCTAATATATTACTAATTAAATATTATTAAAATTTAAATTTATTTATTTGAACTTACTATATCTTCGTCGCCGTCATCACATCCAGTATTATCCATTCCGGTATCTAGTGCCATCAATGTTCCTTCATGCATAGTTTCATTAAGTTTATCTAACGCTTCAAATAATGTATTATTCTTTTTATTTTTGTTATAAATCACAGTTGCATTGATAATCTAGAAAATAAGAGAAATAATCTTATAAGAAATATATTGGATCATGTTGTTTTTTTAATGATTTTTAACAATTTGACTTAAAACATATACAACATGTATATTAATTATGAAATTCTTTAAAAAGAAAATATATATTATTGTCTTATTTAATATACTACGTGCTTTATTGTTAAATTATTTTATTAAATAATTATTTTTTTTTTTGTTTTCGTGAAGAAATCTATTTTCATATAACTTTCTTAAACACGTTGTAATGATTATCAACTGAAATTATCAGAATCCCCCTAATAAACGGATAAACTAATCTAATATTTCAAAATAAAAGTCAATTAAATAATAATCTAAACTAGCATAGTTAATAACACAACGTCATTTAATCAATAATATTATATAAAATTGCTCTGAAATCGTTTTAAAATTACAAACCGATATTATTATTAATTAGGATAAAAAAATGAAAATGTATATAATGTTCGACAAATAATTAATAATTTAGATGAATTGAAACAATTATATTATAACTTTATTTATATTCAAACCAAGAATATTTTTGAATAATACAACTTCAATTTTAAATATTAAAAAGCGATTTGAAATTTAATGTTCGTGTAATCATATTTTTAATAAAAATCGTGTTTATACATCGATAATATAAAACATTGAAAAATTTCGAGTAGAATATTTACGATTGTAATATAAAACATCTGACATTATTTTTTGACATAACACTGATATCATATTTAGTTTGACTCGATCTGATTCGTTATAATCACAAAAGGATCAAAGCCCTTTTATATTATTATAATTCACGTTTTTCTTATATATATATATATATATATATATATATATATATATATATATATATATATATATATATATATACATATTCGATTTCTATATCAAACCTGGGCAACGTGACACAAGTTCGGCGAATATTCCAATTGCGGTAAATAAGCCCAAATCCATTGCGTTGCCACCAATGCTGTTGATCGCCATAATTTATTTGAACTGTAGAACATATCGAACAACGCATCCCTTAAAGTTTTCCCTTTTTTAGATAGTGTGGGCGTTCCGATATCCCACAAATCCTCCATGGTGTTCCTGAAAAAAACAATAATCATAAGAAAAATATGATAATTTCTAATTATGAGACTATATATAAAATTTAATATTCTAACTCTTGGATGCGTTTCAATATCGATGATTTTTGTAAATTTTTATTTATTTTGAAATTTGAACATCTTTCCGTATGCCCAAATTTAATGTTCAACTAAAAATAATATAATTATTATTATCATTTCTTTTGTTGTTGTAGAGTTTCACTATATTTCTCTTAAATATTTTAAACCTTACCAGTATTAAAAATATTAAAATTGTAAATGCAACTATTTTGCTGTCCATTCTATAGATTTTTGTTATCTATTATGTGCTCTAGCACAACTGATTACTGATTTTATTTATAGCGCTAAAATATGGTTGCCAACTTAATTCCATTTAAGGATATAAATTGTCTCAACTTAAACAATTGATGTTTTTTATAGTATTTTAAAAAAATTTCACTATTTTTTTCGTTATTATCACAGAAACACTTAAATATTCATATATAATATTTCTTTCTAAATTCCCACTTTTAAATAAATTGATACATTATGAGTAAAAGTTTTAATAAAAAGCTACTCAGCTTATTGTATTTCTAAATATTTGTTTCATTATAGAATAGTTAAAAAAATTAACAAACACATTAATATCCTGAAATTTTTAAAAATAGGATTAATTTACCTACATAAATATTTTGTCTTAAATTCAGTGTTATATATATATATATATATATATATATATATATATATATATATAATTATTTTTTGTTTTAATTCTATAATATTTCAATGATACAGCCCTGAATATATTTCTTTAACGTTTGAAATTGTAATACTAACAAATATTTATATAAAATTTTTCAAATATTCATACTTTATAATTGTATTGTCTTTGACATTTTTTTAGTAATAATTAGTATAAAATGTTGTTTGATATTTATTGAAGAACTGGTTTTAATTCTATTTATAATGTTGCATCAATTAACCTTGATAATAATGAATTTACAAATAGTGAAAAAGCATTATCATTAAATTTAAAAATAACGTAAAAATCTCATTATAATAATCTTTGTAGTTTTTTTTATCGATCTTTTTTTACTTAATTCAAATATTATTTCATTTTTCGCTTTCTTCATTGAAATCCAACGACACCTACTGCTTATACAGTTGGCTATCTGAATTAATTTTTTTTTCATATATTTGATGTTGTAAATATTAAATGTCATTAAATTAAGCATATATTTTATCGTGTCTATCGCAATTCAGTTTAAATGCAAGTTTCACCTATAACAGGATTATAAAATAAAATTTTATATTTTATGTGTGATTGGTTCTATTATTTATCTCTAATTATTATGTTATAACAATTTATTTATTTCAATTGTAAAAAAAGTATTATGAATGTTTTCATATAAAGTATATGCTTCAAGAAATATTTTTATAAATATTTATTATTTATAAAATGTATAATTATATAATTTATAAAAATATTTCTGCTGCCATATTTGCTATATAAATAATTCGAAATATCAATAATTGTGCAAAATTGTCGTATGTTTGTTTATTTTCAATGTATTAAAACTGTGATATTACCTGATATCTTATATCTGGTTTAATGAAATTCATAGTTTCCGCAAAATATTTTGATATAGAAGCGGTTCCAAACAATGCCATTATTCTATCCTGAATATCTGTGAATGATACATTTTCGTGATTATCTCTTCATACTTGAAAGGATATTTGTCCCTTTCCATGTCTCATATAATAGTTCTCTTAAGCCGAATACTAAACCTTTCTCATAGCAATTATCCTGCGATAATAGTTCCTGAAAATTGCAAACGGATTATAATTTTATGACCCTCATTCGTGTTATTCTATAGTTCAGCAATAACAAATTAAACTTACTAGATCTTCACTATCGTCACATCCTGCGTTGTCAATGACACTATCCAATACTATTAAAGTTCCTTCATTTATTTTATGTCACTATTTGGCAATGCCTATGATCTACAACTGTCATATTTATCATCTATAAATTTATACTATTTTTGTTTGATATTTAATAATATTAGGCTAAGTTAATTTAAATGAAAAATATATATTTTTAAAAAAATTTTATATTGGTGTATTAAAAACCATACGATTTCTTTAATATAATATAATTCTTTAGCTTTTGAAATAAGTTTTGAATACGATAAGTTGCCAACAGTTTCTTCGACCGCCTTTATTTAAATTTCCTCATTAGAAATGAAATTTATTTATGACAAGTGTTTTAGAATTGATATGAAATTTTATTGATTCAGTTGATAATTGCGAGAATAAACTTCGAAAAAAAAAGTTCGACTTCACTATGATAATCGACAATTTACCTTGATAATTTTGAATGAATTTTAACGAATTATGTTACATAAAGATTTTTTGATCTTAAATATAAAGAATGGTCGATCCTCAACCGCATTAAAGTTGTTTAAGGATTGACCAATATTAATGGAAATCGTTTCATTCTTCAATGTAAATAAAATTCGAATTTTAACACTTAAATTTTTATGAATGATCACCAGCAATTACCTATTATTTTTAATGTAGAATTTTTAGTAAATATATTATTTTTTTATACTTTAATAAAATTATACATACCTGAAATGATAAAATTGTTAATAATTTTACAATAACACATTTTCACACAATTACGAAATTTTAAATATTGAGCTAATATATTTTAACATTTTTTACAAAAACTTAAATATTTTATCTTATTGGAAATTCAACGTTCACTGTTCAGGTAACATTATGCATTTTTCAGGTGCATGCTTTACTTGTATCAATAGCTTTATGTTTTTTAAAACTGAAACGTTGTAGAAATACGCAATTTACGAAAGCCTTTTTTGTCATATGTTTCTAAATAAAAAAAATATCCATTTATAAACTCAGGTACCGCTTTGTATTATTTAAATCTATAGATAACGTCGGAAAAATTACTAAAGAATACTTTGGACGTGCTTGCAATTTTTATATAATATACCGTAACAAATGTCGTTATTTTTTAGTAAATATAAGAAATAACTTTATTGGAATTCAAAAAAATACTATTTAATTCAGTATCAGTAAAGTTCAGATCTTTATTACTATTTAGAAAATTTCTCTATAGTTTAATAATTCAAAAATTTTAAGAATTTCCAACGAAAGGTAAATTTTCATAGACATTTTCACACATTATATTTAATATAGATAAGAAAAACAAAATTATTACAAACACTATGTTCATTTATTAATGTTGTAATATGATTAATTACAATACATTTTTAACTAACTATGGCTGCAAAATACCGCATTTCGTTATATATAGATGGGGTAGTAATGCTTAATTATCCTTGTGAACCCGACTACATAAAAAAGTAATAATATATGTTTTAAATTATTGCATATTCTATTTATGATATTTTTATTATATTTAAATATATTTACCCCATCAACACATCCATATTCTTTCAGTGTTGAATCTATTGCGCCGTTCACTTCGTTAATTAGAACTTGTTCAATTAACCAACGAGATTGACTTATGAAGTTTGCGCAACATTTTTTCGGTATTTTTTCCGTTGCCAACATAGCAAGTAACTAAAATATAATTTAATTAATAAAAGTCATTTTACGCAAGATATATATATATATATATATTTGTAATCATACCCTAAATTGATATTGATCCGATAGACTCTGGTCTATCAATTGTAAAGATCTAGTCATTGCCGCAGTTCCAATTAGAGCCAACATTTTATCTGTATATCGTTTCGATTGTGCTAACTTCATTATTGCTGTTTGGTAACAGCATGGAAATGTTAAACCTGCAGTTGTCCACAAATCTTTTGAATATGCGAACCCGTCTAAATAACAATCGGGTTCCGACATTTCGCTCTAATAATATATTTTAAATATTTACATAAAAAATATAATTTTGAATTTTTGAAATAAATATGTTGGAAAATATACCAGTTCAGGGCTACCATCTACATCATCACAACCGGCATTTTCGATGGCGGTATCATTGATGTATGATAAACTTTCAATAACAGTTGATTGAAAGCTATTCAGTCCATTTCGTAGTAATGTGCAGTCGTTTGTTTCTTGAAACTCGACTGTAGCATTAATTAACTATAAATATAATTCAATTATTATTTTACTATAGTTAAAAAAAATTCGCTATTTTTTTTTTCATAATTACCGTAGCAAAACCGCACATATTTGGCTCGAAATCATCTTGGGGTAGATATGCCCAAATCCAAGCTGTCGCCGTCCATGCTGCGGTTCTCCAACTTTCGATTCCACTGTTGTACATTGATTTTATACATTGTCGGAAATTTTTGCCCTGTGGCGATAATTGTGGATCATCAATAGACCACAATTCTTTAAATACTAGGCTAAAAAAAAAGTAACATTATATTATAATAAATATTTAGTCTTCTTAATCATTTTTAATTTGCATCATTCTCTAAAAATATAGAATATTGTAAAAAAATATATATACTCTTGTACGACTTGTTTCTCGGCTGCAGTAGTAAAATTGACCATTTTTTCGAAATTTGGACATACTTTTTCTTTTTTAGCTTTTGCTGCATTTTTTTTCTCTTCTTTTTTAGCTTGTTGTTCATTTTTTTTCTCTTCTTTTTTAGCTTGTTGTTCATTTTTTTTATCCTCTTTTTTAGCTTGTTGTTCGTTTTTTTTATCCTCTTTTTTGGCTTGTTGTTCAATTTTTTTCTCTTCTTTTTTAGCTTGTTGTATATCTTTTTTCTCTTCTTGTTTTGCTTTATCTCCGCCCGCTTGTATCTAAAATATTATAAATATGTTTGGAAGCTCTTATATGTTATGAAAATTTAAAAAAAAGATATTTATTTACCTGCACTATAAAAAGTACGAGGAAAATTAACGCTATCGTCTTGTAATTCATTTTTGAATAA
Organism: Leptonema lineaticorne; assembly: GCA_024500535.1. Classification (NCBI taxonomy): domain Eukaryota; kingdom Metazoa; phylum Arthropoda; class Insecta; order Trichoptera; family Hydropsychidae; genus Leptonema; species Leptonema lineaticorne. The sequence continues at coordinate 4,982,795 of JANIJI010000016.1, read as the reverse complement.
ATTCGTTTCTTTAAAATCAAACAATTCAAAAATAATCTATGTTGCTAATTTTCTTCCGTTTTTATACAAAAATGAATTGTTTAAAAACATGTTTTCGACTTTTAAGGATGTCACAAGAATTTTCGTTTTTAATTAATAATTTTAACTCGGAATATGTATTTATGATTTCAAATTTTAATATTTTTTATATTTAATTTTGAATATTGTTCTCAGCTTTTGATATAAAATATAATATTAAACAATTTACATTTTTTTAATATATTAAAATTGAATTCATTATTAAAAAATCATCTTCTGAATTACATATTTTTCCAACTTTCTTGTGTTTTAAAACAGAGAGTTTTTATTAATGTATAAGAAATATTTATATTTTTTTCATTTTTCTTTTCAAAATCATCTCAAATATTATAGAATTTTTACTATTCAAAAATGAATAACTTTGTGCTATTTTGCTTTTGTAAACCCTTAAACTTTTAAAATTTGGTTCATAATCTATTGTTACAGGTGTTTAATATTCGCTAATATTCGAAAATGACACACATATGTTACAAATTATAATTTATTATATATTAATTATTGACTTTTCATTTTGTATGTTAAAGTTAACCCTAATACGCAAATATTTTGATCATAATATAAACATGTATACATTTTTGTTTTGTAAAATTGGCTTTTATTACACGTTTATTGGCTAAAATATTTTCAACACGTGAAGAATGTGTTTTTTATTTATTTTAGAGTTTAATAAAGTAACACTGATTCAATATTAGCAAAACTTGTACTTTGCAAAATTTAACAAAAACGTTTATTTTTCCTAATTTGCATATATCGCTATAAGCTGTTCAAAACATATTTTTTTTGTTTTTCTGAAATCTTAAATATATACTTTATATTCCCAATTATTAATTATAATTTAGAAATAAATTAAATATTTTAAAAGTCTTTTATATATTTAATAAAATATGTTAATATTCGATTTTAAAATTGAACACTGTTATTGGCAATTTCAAAATAAATTTTTCATCCTATGTCATGGTTTACCGGTATCACATTTCGCAATTATCCATGAGGTGTGATGTATGGAATTGTTTACGCAATGTGACGCATTCGGAAAATGCCGAAAAAATCGACTTGCGCGAATTCCGCTCACACGCTTCCTATTTATTATATCACGTTTCGTTATTTGATTACACATTACAACGAAATATTTCTTTGTTTCCGTGCATTCGGTATGGGTTCACAGCCCGTTGTCGACCCGCCCACCCATCCCGAGTTTGGGCGGGTTGGTTTTCTGAACTTTCCGCACCACCCTTTAATGTGACCGCCTCCACCGTTTTGGAGTAGGCCTCCGTCGAGCAGAAGCGACAGTGAAATATGGCACGACTTTAATTAAAACTGGAATGATGAATTTGTTGTTTTAATATCTGATTCATTAATTGTATTTCACTTTATTTTTTGGTCCGTTGTGCCGCTCGTCTCACTTAATGGACAACGGCCTAATTGCTCGACTCGTTGAGATCATTTCGTCGTTTAAGGGTTATAATATCCCTTTTTCGTTATCAACTGAAGTCTGACCCTTAACGTTTGAAATCAATTTATTGATGACAGTATATTTTTTGCAATTTGTTTTAGAATTTTAACATTATATTACGTAAAATATTGTCAATAAATAGAGAAAATGCTATATTCAAATTTTCGTATATATATATATACCATATATATATATACAATTTTATTTTTCAATGTCTAAATTTTTAATATTTTGTTTTAGCTTAACATACTGTTAGTTTTTCCTCTTACTTATATAAAATTTTACCTTATATATATTATGCCTATATTACTTTAATTTGATTTCATTAATTATGTCATGTAATTGTTGTAATAAGAAGAATAGGGCTTAAAAATGTATACAGCTCAAAGCCACGTATTTACTGAGGCGTATCTTAGTATGCCACAAACACGTATATTTCACTTGAACCTTTTATTTTGCGGTCCGTTTACGTATCGGTAATGCGATTCGGGCATCGAGCATTAATTGACCCATTCTTCGCCACCGTCGCTGATTACGGCCATTAACAATTGTTAACGCATCTCGAGAGGACCATGTAGGGTTGCTCGGGACTCACCGTCATCCATCTTATCAGTTCCGAAATGCCTTGGTTACTAGGTGGACAACTCGGGGAGTTTGGATAAACTCAATAGGTAGTTTGGGTAATGTTGGTGGGGAACCAAAGAAAAAAAAGGTACCTCTCCACTCGCGGATATATCAGCTCGAATAGAGCCGTGGACGTGGATGAATGGCCTTTTGGTCCCACCCACTCGGGCCAGCTCGAACGATTCGGCACTTAGCCAGATTAAGTGCTGGCCCTGTGAAGATATCCACAGTCAGCCACCCCACGAAATACCATCGTTGAAATAGCCATATCTCTTTCTGCGCACTCTGGAAAATATTCCGAGTAAATAATATTTTACCTATCGAAAGCCAAATTATTTTTTTCTCAAATCTTGTGCCAGTCGCATTTGAATAAATATATCATTTCACCGCCGCTTTCGATTGGTTTTTGTTTCATCATTCGAAATATTAACGATACACATATATCAAATTCGTATGGCGTTAATCTACCGCATGAAAAATCCCATTTTATTCATCACCTCTGAAATCATGTACGCGTCGTTAGCCTAGTCGCAACTCCAATCAAATGTCGTTTTGCTCACATCTCGCACCATTTCCCTCTTATTCGAAGACGTCTGCTCACAATTTGAGTTGATTTCCATGTCGTTGCTATACGGAGTGCTCATGAGATGCCATTGTCGCAGACATCTACCATCCGGACGACCTCATCAACGAAATCGTATACCATTTGTCACATGGACTACAATCGTCAACGAGGAATCTAAATTTAAATTCTGTATACCTTGATTCTAATATTGACTGAAGAAATGATTATTTTATAAAATATTTTAATTTGATTACGTAACATTTAAGACAATATCACGACAAATCGACTATCAAATTGGATTTGTAACATCTATTAAAATAAATGTATATAATTTGAAGCGTTTAAAAGTAAAAATTTCGATATAATGTCTTAAATATATTTAAACAATTGCAGTTTTTCAATTTAATAAAATATTTATCGAAAAAGACACATTTGACCCAAACTTCTTCTTCAATCACATCTTCCTCTTTTGTCTTTAATAATAGAGGATGTTTATCGTATTTTATTGTGAGACTTTTTTAACATTTTGCTATTTTAATAACATGATCATACGATTGGATAATTTTAACATTTAATATAGATTCAAATAGTTAATGTAAATTACTCATCTACAGACTCAAAGATTTTTATTTTCTTTATATATTCAAATTTAAGATGTAAGATGTAATTTTATTGCTATAAATTTCTTCCCTTTCAAAAATTTCGAAATTCAAAAAAAGTAGTGACATCTTTTAATATTGTAATCAATCAATATTGTAAATTGATTTGTCTTTTCTTCAATGAAAATTGGCTTGTTTTTTTCTACAAAATACTTATTTACCCAAAATTTCATTTCATATGATAATTAAATATTTTCTACCATTATCAATAATAAATAGTTATGACATATTGAATATATAGTTTTATATAATTGATGAATTATTTTATATTTTTAACCCTGATTATATTTTTCTCTTACATATATACATTTATAAAAAAAAAATCTTATGTCAGTTATTAGTTTTATTATTTTATGCAATATAATTTAAAAATATCAAAACACATTTGTTCGAGCCAAATATTCGTTGCAAAGTTTTCGATTTTAGTAAAAGATATGAAATTTGAAAATGTCTACAAAAATATATGTAACACATACATGTTTATATGATATATATATGTATTATCACAATTGAAATTGCTGGCACATTTTGCCAAAAGCATACATGGAACCAAACGTGAAAAGAGGTCGAGATATTTTCAAAGGGTTAATAAATGTGCGTGCCGCTTTATATTCTCTTATCCAGTGCTAGATATGCATATCGGAATTATTTTTTTTTTTATAATTTCATGCCATTTAACAGATTTACAGCTATTTATTGTTTTCGATTATTAAAATATAAACGCGATTTTTTTTATTCAATTTTATTATATCATTCATACGTAGAAAAATATTTGTTATTTTATATATTTAATAAACGAGATTTTGAAAGGAATTCTAATATTTAATGTTATTTTCTTTCTTTTATTTATCAAAAAAGAAAAAAAATATTTGTGTTGAAGGTTCTCTTTTGAAATTTTACGAAACTTTTACGCCATCTCAAATAAATGTCCACCACTGTACGCACACGTCTGTTTGTCGGGTATGGTAACGTATATTTGTGTTTTGGCCTCCATTTCGGAGCAAGCACTTACCGGCTATCACACAACGAAAAAAGAAACTCTGGAGTGAGTTATAGGAAATTGGACCAGACCAGAGATAAGAACGATACATTGCCTCCCGGGCCCGGGCTTAACTCACCGTTTGTACTCTGGAATCCCTTTCAACCGGGGTTGCCTCGTATTATTTTCCTTTTTAACCAAACCCACTCCCCCTTACCCGATGCCTGTCCTGGACCTCCGCTTCTCCTTCCTGCGGGTTTTCCTCCGACCTCCGCGAATATCTTTCTTTTCTTTTGGGGGTTTGTTTGGACTGCGTGGAAAACAACCCCCGATGTTTCGTAATCCGCATCCTCGCGACCGCATTACTGAAATAGTGGTACTAAATCGTCGCATTCGCCGTTTACCGCCACCACAGCCACTACGACCCCCTAAAATATCAGAATAATATACATAAATTAAGGGTTGTTTGTCTCGCATATGTATATATATATATATATATATATATATATATATATATATATATATTCATGCTCGACTCAGTACCTTGCTATTATCAAATGTGGCAATAATTTTTACTATACGATTTTGAAAAATAAAATAAACAATATGTGTTTTTTTTTGTTATTAAAACTTGATATATTCTTTTATATATATGAAACGTATTCACTATATGTACAAGCTCAGTTTTTAAGGACAGAAACGTGTAGCTGAATTGTTCATACAATTTTCCATTTTGGATACCGCTTCTCAAGAATTTCAATAAATACAAATAGAAAATGTACCTTCTTTTTTTTGCAGCATGTTCTCGACGTTTTCAGATAGTTTAAAACGATACATTTTATGCATTTAAATGGAATCCATTTTGAATTCCCATGTATGCAAACGTTTACACAAAAGCTCTTAGAAATTTGCGAACTTTCATGTTTGAAATTTTTTATTACTTGTATTTCAATATTAAATTTTATCAATTACCTTTTGTTAAATATATACGTGTTTGTTATTATATAAATATAAATTACATATATACATCATTACAAAATTTGATAGTGCGTATTCGTTTTTTATACTAGAAATTATCCGATATAATTTTGCATCATATTAACATATTACAGCTATTTGTTATTGAAAAACGATTGATTTTCAGTGCTTTCACAAATAATATGTTGCCGGTTAGACAGCGTAATAGAATGCGTTCGTTCACCAAATAAATATAGATTCAAACACATACATTTCGAGCAATAAATTCACATTTTATGGCAACGCGTTCCATAGAATCAATTTTACGTCCGTCAATATATGAAATTTATAGTATTTGAAACAATAAAAATAAATAAGTCAAACGATGCGAACCGGAAAAGTTGAAAAAATTGGATTCTCTGTCGATTTTGTAATAAATATTATATTATTTTACATAATTTTAAATCTTGAAAGCTCTATGTTATATATATATATATATATATATATATATATATATATATATATATATATATATATATAATTATTTGTTAATGCAAATGAATCGTAAAATCACATATATATATGTATACAGTGATCGCTGGTGACAATTGTGATGATAATGAAAGCGTAAAATGAATACACGGAGCAACGAATGCTGTAAAGGAGCTAGACATTGCACTCGAATAACCGCAATCGTCTAGGGGATGCAAATTTCATTAAGAGGCTTCAGTCTGCACGTCGCTTTTACTATCTGACCAAAATTGGTACTACACATCTTGTTCTACCATCCGCGCTGTTAATTCAACAGTAGATTCTGCAAATTCTACTATTATTTACCATGTCTGAAGTCTTATTTACTCGAGATTAATTCGAAATTTAAACGTTCCACCCTGTTTTTGTCGTCGATCTGTTCGATATCGACTATTTGCCTTATTTCGTTTTCGTACAAAGCTTCGTATTTTTCTTTGTTTTTTCGATATTTTTTAGCGATTTTTCATGATAAAATGTGAACTTTATTAAAAAAAAATAGTTTTATTATGTGAAAATTGAAATGCATTTTTCATTTTTAAAATTTTATATGTGGTTATACATAATCCTAACAACTCTAAAAGTCCTTATGATGCAATTTTTAAGCACATAATAATATCTAATTGAAAAGCATTTTTAATTAAACTGCAGAAACATTTTTAATTGTAAATTTTATGAAAAATTTTGAATTTATGAATTTTAACTTCATTACAATAATGTACTACATATTTTTTCATTATTTGTGAGAATCATAAAATATTTAATAATTTATTATATATATATATATATATATATATATATATATATATATATATATATATATATATATCATATTGGACACATCTTTTCGTTGATTTAATAAAAAAATATTTTTTGTTACATTCAACACGTTCTGGAATTTCAACTTTGATTTTTCAATTTATAGAAGTGTTATATTTTATATCCAATTTTATCAATCTTTTTTTTATTTTGTGCATTTTAACAATTCGCTTTACCAAATATGCAAAAAAAAATCGAATTTATCTCGATGGGACATCTCATCTCCTTTACGATAAAAGACCCGCAGTGTGGAAAAAAACAACCATTTCCACAGTTTAAACTCCGCGAAAGCCTTATTTCTACCATTTTTATTATTATCGCCCTTCTTTATTTTGCACACTCCACTGTCGACATTCAAAAGTCGACCTCGACGTAAGGAAAAAAAAAGTCGAAGAAGCCCTCAAAAAAAAGTAGCACTAGGCGGTTTTTTTTCGTTTTCAACGAAGAAAGCAGAGTGGGAAAAGTACCGCTTTTCATTGTCGGCCACTTTTCGCCAGAAATTGCGTCAACTTTAGCCCGGCAAAAGAGAAACGACATCGTAAAATTTACATGAAACCGAGCCGTGCTCTTTTTCCGGACGGACGCGTCCCACAGATTTGAAAGCGCCACTCGAAAAACCACCCTGTATATCTGGATTCCTCTAAGTTCCTGAGGGAAGCGCCGCTTCGGATTGCCCCTTAGTTCCGTTCTGCTAGAGAAAGTTGTAACCATTCCCCACACTCCCCTCCCTGCGTTGAAAATGTGGAATGATTTTTTTTCTTTTTTTTTTCTTCAAATCATTCTCCCAAAGAGGCCGTAAAGGAAAAGAATGTCGGAAAATGAAGGCGAACGGGCTCGAAGCAAAAGGCAACGCGATGACGATTTATTTTTTCCGCATAAATCGAAACGACACCGCGGCAATTTTCCTAAATTTTTTCCGAGGTGCGCCTTGGAACGGAAGAAATCATACTTTTCCGCAATTTTCAAAATGTACTCGAAAAGCGTTCAAATATTTCCAGCCGAATTCGTACCGAAACGTTTTATTAACACAATCATTATTATTTATTTTTTAAAACTATATATTTTTTTTCATTATGATTTTGTCTTTTTTCAATACATAGAATATTAATATTTTATAATTTTCTATTATACGTTGAATTTTTCGATTTTTTTTCTTTGTTCGTTTTTCACCCGTTGTTTTGTTTTCGTTCGTCTTGTGCGCGATTTTGTATATTTTATTTTATGCCCCGTGTTTTATTAGCGTTGTCGGACGGACAATGCCGCAAAACTGCGTTGCCGCCGTCGTCTGGCAATTATTTACGCGACAGTTGGCCGAGGCAGATCACTTTTGGCGAGTTTGTGTTCGGTGATCCTGTGCAGATGTTACTTCCCCCTTTTTACGATGGCCACAATAAATACTGTGCCCGTAAGACGATTTACTATATTGTCCGAGCGTATCCCGAATCCAGTCGGCTTTAGGTCGTGCGGGGCGTGCGCTCTTCGTGCCGCCCACCCTGGGGTACGACTATAAAATTTCCGGAGCGAAGCTGCGAGAGGCTTTGTCGCGGCCGTATAATCGATTTACGGTCATTGTCTTCGCTTCGTTTAAACGTAATCCTATACCATGTGGAATGATACGTTAAACTATTAAAACGAATCGTTTTTCTACCTATAATACCATTATTGCGTTTAAAATACGTGCGAAAAAAAAAATTATATCAAATCAATTCATATTTCCTATCATTTATCATTCATATTACTAATAACAATAAAATCATTCGACCGATTTTAAACACGTTTGGAATACTTTTAAAACTCGGATTTTTTTTTATAGTAAATCCAAAGTTGCGCCGCCCCTCTAAAGGTCACTTAAGGTTTAGAATGGCACTCTGTCGCCATCCCGTAAACGATCGTTCGATCGAAGTTCGGGTTTTAGCTTCTCCGTCGTAGCTCGTTAGTTGGCTTTTGGGCTTTTGGGACTTTCGCGGGCTTTGTGGCCAGATAAGCAAAGATGCGGCCAAAACCCGATACCGGTTGTGTCCCAAGCGAGAAACTCGGCAACGCTGGAGTGTCTTCTAACTGCAACTGCAATAGTTCACGAAATTCTATGTATATATATATATATATATATATATATATATATATATATATACACTTTATTATGTAGAAATTTGCTTTTGAAGTGACTTCAGTCTGTTAACTTCGAAGCTTGTTTTAAATTTTATTGTTTATTTTTATGTATTTATATATTTTCAATCTGTATTATTCTTATGAACGAATCCGAAGATAAATTCGTTTCTATCATTTTTATCCAAAAATAAGTGGTGTGATACGTGATAGAAAAATTATCCACGCCTTATGTTTGTATTGAAAGTATATATGGATTTATTTATTTATTTACATCAAAGCATATATTCCTCATTTATATAGATATTTACTATATAAATTCACCCACAGGCGATTTTGCGTCTATATTGGAAATGTTTTTGCTGCGTTCACAAGAAAAAGGTCCTCTCCAATATTATATTTTTGTCCGGTTTATTTTCGAATAAGTTTTATTAATATTATCCGAAAAGGTTTTATGTATACGCAGAACGCCATATTTGCATATAAATAATTTCGTTTACCATTTCTTATACATAATTTTCGATCGTAATAAATATATTCCTATCTATAAGATTATCTAATAGATCTAATGAACTTCATTGATTTCACAAAAAAAAATATTTTTTTTTATTTTTCTATATCAACAATATTACTAATTTAATTTTAAAAGATATAAAAACATATTTTATAACTAAATATTCCAAAATTGATTTTTATTTAATACACATTAAATGGAATTTTAGATTAAGGCAATGAAATTAGACATAATTGAAAAATGATAAATAATATAATATTCTTACTATGTGACCCAAATTTTTGATGACTATATATATATATATATATATATATATATATATATATATATAAATTGAACATCAATCTATCTTAATTATTTAATTTACCCAAAAATTGATTTCCGTACAGTGAATCCCGTTCGTTCGTCTTTTAATCAAAGAACATTATTAGCCTGCATCGTTCAGAACGAACGATGGACTAATTGATGTTTCGCATGTCCATAATAATAATAATAATAACGTATTTATTATAAAATAACACAATTAACCCGATCGACGTGTACGTTTACGTTTTTTATGTACGTCCGATAAGTGTGTCCGTGCTTTCTTTTTGCGCTATTGTTTTCGTATGCCGAATTCGCGCAATTTACCGATAGAAATAGCCACCCCTAGCGGCTTAACCGCACCAAACCTCAACCCCCTAGTGGCTTCGCAACACCACCGGGTTTATTATTGTTACATTAGCCCGTTCTGGCGTAATGGTATGCATATAAACGTCGGCCAGATATTGGAACCATATTTCATTTGGCGGATCCTCGTGGTTCGTTGTTATTTCACCTCCGCATTTGAATTTCGGCTTCTAATTCGAGCCGACTCGGTCCACTCATGAATATGGATGCGCGAACAACGCCTATTTATTTCCATTTTATTTCTTCTTCATCTTTTGTTGTTGTTATATACTAGTATTTTCATATAAATATACATCTATATAAATTGTGAACTTAAAACGTTCTTCGATCTTAAAATATTAAATATATTATGCATTAATAATAATAAATATCTTGTCTTGAAATAAATATCCATTATTTTTAAAACGTCCATTCCATGCAAAATAAGATTTTTATATATATTAAAGTATTATGCTTTATCACATTAAATTTAATTCACATTTTATGCTCCGCATAAAAGTCTACCTCTTAATTGCTTATCTTGGTTTTAATAGTTCATTTTCCATTTTTATTCATTTACTCTAATGATGATTTTCGTTAAACCGCACCTCTTCTTTCCATATATATTCAACGTTCTTTATATATTTTCCAATAATATTCACCGCTGTGTTATAAATTCAATATAACCTTACATTTAATCGATTAATTTCAATATATTTTTTTATAATAAGATATGATTGCCGTTCATTCGTCTTCTATTTCTCATCGGTACAATTTAGATTATTTTCTCTGCTACGTATTTCCAGTTTAGACAGACATTCCACCATAAATATTCATGAGATGTTGACTTTCCTGTCTACGAAAAACGACTATGTTGAAAACTTTTGATGTGCCTTTTGTTTTCGACCATGGAGTTGGTCATGTAGTTGGCCGTTGGGGTTTTTCATGTTGAAATTCTGGAAAACTTTAGCAGCAATTAACGTAGGAGTTAGTATACGACGTGAAGTGCTCTCAGGACGAGCCTCGTTAAATCATCTCTATATTCTTTATTTTTTATTTTATTTTAAACTCTATCGTTTTCCTCCCTTTTTTTTACTTTTGTTTGTTTTTACTAAACGCTTAAGATCCGAAGACTATATTTTATAACAAATTCAAAATTCTTTAGAATAACAGTAAGTTTTCGCTACGTAACGTGTAATAAAAACATTTTTATGAATATAACTTAATTAAACGTAATTAATTATTTTTTTTAATTCAATGTCATTCGACCTTGGAAGAATTTCGTTCTCGAACCGTTTATAAAAAACTCGTAAAATTTTAAATAACGTTTTTAAAAGTGATTCGTCGTCCATTTCGAACGCGTAGATATCTCTTAAATGACATTATTTTTTCCATATTTATTTTCTGAAAATGGAAAAAAATTCTTCTATTTTTTTTCCATTGATATCATTTCGCTACTCGGAGTCATCGCCGGCGGCTCTCTCGTCCCGTTTTATGCCCGTTTTACGACATGATTGTGGCCTTGTTGCGGCTAATAAATGCAAATTTTATTGTTTATGGGCAATTTTATTACACCTTATGCCGGCGCCGGTCCTGCACATCGAATACTCCAAACCCTCGTTTAACGCAGTCCCTCATACCGAATGTGCACATAATTTACCTGAGTCCGCTTAGTGCTACGGTCGTATTTCTGTTTCTATTATGACCATTCCTCACCCCCTTCACTCTTTATCTCCATCACTATTTTAATCTTTTAATCTTCCCTTATCCAACCACTTCAATCAGTGATATTCAACCTTTTTTGTGTCGTATTAGAGAAAAATACTTTTGATTTTTTGTTAATAATATTTGTCGTTATTTTAAATACATATTATTAAAATCCTATAATTTAAAACTCAATATAAACTAATATGATAAATCATTCCAGCTTCATCTTCTCGATTTTGACTCCTATGCGACATCCCTGCTTATGAATAAATGAACGTATATATTTATATGCTTAAATGTGTCCGTATTTGCGTTTGTAACTTGAAGAATTAAGGTTATATGTCTTCGTTTAAGTCTGTTTCCTTTTCTGCGTATAATTAATGTTTCTTTTGGCATTACGTAGCTTAATTCTAAAGCAATATTTTACCGTTTGACGTGAATACAAAATGGGGAGATAAAGTCCATACTTTTCTCTCAAAAGACCAAACGACAAAAATATCATCACCGCTTACTCCACCGGCCCAGTATTATTCATTTCTCATTCCATAGAACCCGAATTTTTAATTCATTAGGGATATTTTGAACATTCTTTAAATTATTTTCGGATATTTTATAAAATACCGGTTTTGTAAAAATTATATCAATACTTTTGGAAAAATTTAATCTTCCTTTTAAATCATTTTTTTTTCATTATTAAATCAAACTTCATTATACGTTTATTTTTAATAAATTTCGAGGGTCATCCTTTTTTATTTTTTAAAAACTTATATATATATAATTGTGTGTGTGTGTGTGTAAATTGGTATTTATAATTAATTTAAGTTATAGTGATTGTTATAAAAATATTAAAAAACTATTTTAACAAATAATTATTTTCAGAGAGCTTGTCGAAAAGCTAAGTAAATTTTAAAATTTTGGAAACATATGCATTCTCTAGTAAATGTAAAAGATTTTTAAAATAATTGAAATTTCAGATGTATTTCTATTTTTCCACCCTTTTATAGAATATATTATTTTGTAACTTAATTTTCAAATGTCTAAAATTTACATTATTGCATGAATTCAATATTAAATTAATTTTATTATTTTAATATGATTATACAATTTATATCGACAATTCAATGATTGAACCTGCTTTATTATTATTATTATTATTTGTAAAGTTGAAAATGTTGGGTTAATTCTTGCGTTCGAGCATTGCTAATTTTAACCCTTTCCGCGCTCGACGAAGGCGTTGCGGTTAAATTTAATTTTTCGAAACGGAATTTTACAATGAGTCGTGCGCGCGAACGCATGTCCCTTTGTCGTTATTTCCTCGTTCGAAAAGGGTTCTAGACCCGCGACAGGAGGACGGGACGCGCTCGGCCCCAAATTAATCACGGTAGATTACTCTTGTCTCGTACAATCAAACCAAAATTCAATCAATCCCATTGCGGGGTGCGGAGCCACGGTTTGGGACCGCTTGGTTGGTTGGTTGGTTGGTTGGCTGGTTGTTCGTGAAAACGGGCAACTAACTTTTCCCTTTGAGGGCGAAACAACAAAGTTTAAATTTTTGCCCACACGGCGACGAGTAAATTAACGGAAAACTTCACCGCAGACAACTTTTCCTTTAAAAGTAAAAAACCCATAAATTCGTATAGATTTTTATTTTGCGAAAGAAGAAACGAAACCCTCATACCTTTAATAGTTGTTACAATGTGTGCACTTGAGCTGGAATACGTTTGCCTGAAGAAAGTATACTTTGAACACTAAAACTTTGAATAAAGGACGTAAAAAAGTTTTCAACGATTCTGTGCTGTGATTTAAAGAAAAAACGCAATTTCCGATACTAAAATTTATTAAACTTTATTTAAATTCGATTCTCGCAATTCTCATTCTGTTCTATATTATATATCTTTTAATAAATAATATTTCTTTACATCTGTTAACTTAACATTCATTTAAAATATATGTAATAAATCAGTATTTTTTTTGTCATTGTTAAGTTAGTTATAAAATATATTTACTCTTTTATTTTACTACTATTTATCATATATTTACTGGAAAAATCTTATCAAATTATAAGTATTATCTGATGCTAATAGCTAAGAATCGCTGTTATGAAACCTATTATTGATTTTATCAAATATTAATTATTTCTTCCATAATATTGTTTTCCCTTCTCGATATCGTTTTTAAGTTATTTTTAAACCGAAATACACTTAATAATTTTAAATTAACGCAAAATCTTAATAATTGTTTAAAAAATATAATTTTATCTAATATTATAAAATATATTTAAATTTATTATATTTTGAGTCAATGTCGGTTACGTGTAATATTTTTTTTTTTTTTATTAAATCAGTTGTCGTATATACATATATATATTTTAGCTGACTGGAAATATCGTACCATAACACCCCAATATTCTCCACCGAGTAACTACTTTCGGTGCTACCCTCGTATTCGCTTTTATACACGCACACACACACATACCTTATGTGTATTCACAACACACCCATCGTATCCCATCCCTGATTTTCCGACTGGAACAATGGCTGTTTGTTCAGAATTAGTCGGTTCGTGTGTTCTTGATCCCGTGTCCTGGATATTCGACGGCGTCGACCGTTAATTCGATACACCCTCTTACCTATCTATCCCTTTTGCCCCAGCGATATGAACAACATTGAATGTATACTTAAAATTTAACACGACATATTTTAACTTAAATATGAATATAATGCGCATTTAAAATTTTCGTTTCACTCATATGAATATTTCAATTGCCGATTTTACTATTTGCAGTACAAAGTACGTATATTATTTATGTATAATTTAGAAGCACTTTCAGCAACAGTATGGGACAATGATTAAGTGGAAAATGCACTTACGAATGCATTGAGAATGAACCCGGTTCGTTTCCGACATACAGTTCCTACTTCATACCATCCATTGAACACTTCAAACGCGAACCTATACAACTGGATTTATCCCAATTTCCCATCTGAAAATCGAATCGTAGTTCTATATTATGTCGGCGTCGCGTTCCCGTTAACCTGTTTTAATTCGTTCGTATTGAAATCGACACGTTTCATCATTCAACTAGCAATATTTTATTCAATAGACCTTTTTTTTCCGAAATAATACGAATTTCACGAATAATATATGATACGGCTAACAGATTGTTAAAAAAAAACAGCCTCAACATTGTTCAATTTTGGAATACATTTGATAGAAATTTAATTTGTAGTCAATTTAAAATACAAGTTCAATATGATTGATTTAATTTAAATTGTACTTTGTAGATTTTTTTGAATTTCCAAAATTTTGTTTTCTATATTAAATAATAATTTATTTTTACATTGGCATATCAATCAACACACACATATTACGACATGTTATATGAACTAGTGAATTACTATTATTATGTATGAAAACGAGTGTAAGTAAAGAATAAATTTCACGCGATCACCTATCACACCCTGAGGGTTAATTCAAACATTGTCGCGTGTTAACCCCTTCTGACCCGCTCTGTGTCATTGTTCAACGCCATTTGTTCCGATCAGATTGTGCCCGTCCCCAACATTCGCAAATATCTGCCGTCGCATTTACATTTCGACCACAGATTCCCATTGTCGTCATTTCTAATTTGCTAGACTAAACAGTAATAAATTTTACAGATGACCAATACTGTTGAATCCCATTATATATTGTTATGCGATATACATATTTTTCGTCATTTAACACGATATATTTTGACTAGAACCAAATACAAATATATTACATATAATATGATTGGAAATATAATACTTTAAATTACTTATTACTAACGCAACATTCCACTTTTTATCTAAAATATTTTGTAAAATTCCAGAAATCTATTACTTTCAAATTTTATTTTACTTTTCAGCAAATATAAAATAAAATGTTCCTTTATAATTTTATAAAATTCTTAAAAATGAATTATTTTTATTGAATTTATTATTTTCAAATTTATTTGCGCCTTTATAAAATATTCTACTATCAATTTCTTTCCACAGTTTTGATTATACTTTATATATATATATTCTAATCTTATGATAATCAGTTTTTAGAATTATATTTTTAATATAACATAAACTAAACCTTTTTTTTATAATTTATACATAATTTTATTTTTAATAAGATCTAGTCTATTTTAATATATATATATTAAAAATAGATTCAAACGTTTATATATTTCATCGCTTCATAGTATAACGAAAAGAATTTTACTTTTTTATTTATATGATTAAAATATTCGTGCGCGACGTAGAATAGTCGTCTGCAAACAGAGATCGGCATGCATCGCTTCAGCTGAAAACAAAAAACGAAAACCGAGCGAAACGTTACTGAAACCGAAGCGGAAAAAAAATGGCTGAAAAATGAAAAAAATCGTTCGACATACACCTTCGTCGCTCCATACGCCCCATAAAAACGACAACAGATTAATCGAATGATCCAATACGACACTGGTGCAAGTTGATGCCGCATTGTTGTTCAATTTCTATTTTATTTTATTTTTTTCATTTTAAACCTACAATTTGTTTTCCTTTACTTAAAATGTACTATTTTATAGTATTATATATAATATATAATTTCGTTTCTTTATCTTTATTTAGATTTTAAGTCTCGATTTCAGACTTTTTCCAATATAATGCTTACATTTATATACATCTAATTTATACGTTATATATTTATAATATTTTAATATCGATTTCGAAGTTTACTAGAAATTTAAGTATTGCAACACGTTTCTTGATAGGGTTACACGTGCGTAAACTTTACTTGTTATCTATCGCTAAGTTTGAGTGTTTTATTACATTGCTAGATTATATTACAGATTGCTTCTGGATGTCAAAATTTTAGGACGACCAAAAATATATAGTAATCTAAATCAATTAAATTTAATCAGATTTTTTTTAATTTGCCATTTTAATCCTAACATTTTGATACATCAGTGTTAAATAGAAATATTTAATTAATATTTACAATTTATATCACAAAAGGAAAAATTTGTTTCTTTTAATTTATTGCAATATTTATATCGTGCACACAAACTGTTGAAAGTGTCTAACTTGTAAAGCATCAATCAAAAACTTCTATAAATCGTAAGATGATTCCGAAGTATATAATTTAACGCCAACGTTTTCAACTGAAATTCGTTACTTCAAGTCTATCTATTTATTACTATTACGCTGAATATATTTATTTTTTATGGTATTGTACTCTTAAAAGTTCTTCACTAAATTTCTTATGCATTTTATTAAAAATTGTAAAAAAAATATTTATATGTTTAACGGTATTTATTTTTTTTTCAATATTTTCATTCCTATCATCGCAAAAAATTGAATTTCTTTCAGTATTTTAATATCCATCGTAGTACTTTTTCAAGTGTTATTATTATTATTTATTTATTTTTTAATATATTCTAACAAAAAAACACACTCGTTTTGAAATTATCTTCTGAATTTTGCTTTATATGGCTTTCATAATTTTATATATTTAATAAATATACTTCAAATTTTTATTTCGTGGAAACAGCTTGACTCAATTCAAGATAATTTTCATATTAAATTTAATTCTATGGCATAAGCTAATTGCCGATATTATTTTCGGTTTTTTATGCAAACTCGTATCGTCACGGATACGAATTTAGTTAGTCTTAACGAAAAATTTATACTCTGCATTCACGACACATCGCCACCTTACCCGGTTATAAAAATCGTTATGTTTTTTTTTTTATTATCCTAACGTTTATTTTTTTCTCATAACGTTAGAATTTAAAAATATATGTTCAGTATTTTACAATTAAAAGCAATAAATTACAAAATCGCACCGCGCGATCTCGTTTTAACAAAACGCATTGTTCCACAGGCGGAGGTCCTGGGCGGCCACTTTCCGAAAACGACAATGGTTAATTTATGTCCGTTAATTTTTTTTTTAACCGAGCACTTTTGCTCATTACGCGAAAATTCAAATTATCGCTTTCTGTTTTTTTTTTATTATTGCCTGATTTTCGAAAAATTTCGCCGTCGAAGCGTTTCATTTATTATTTTTAAATAAAAGTTTTCCCGGGCGACGACGGCACATTATACGACCACTCTCGCAATCAAAAGCTTTCCGAGACATTAGTTTTAAAGGAATAAATCATTTGGGGTACGCGAGCGTCGACGGCAAAAAACTTTTTTCTGCCCCCCATGCCCCTCCCCTCCCCTCCATCCCCCTTTTCCTCACCAACACCACTGTTTAACATTTACCAATACACTTGTGACACTTTCAGGGTTGTCATCTTTAAAAGTTGATACAAAGCTTAAATTTTTTGATTCGATACGTTTATTTTACCCCAACTTATTTCAAGCCTTACCTGTGAAATTGTCAATTTTCAGGTCTTGCGCCATCTTTTCGATTTGATATTAGGGGCAAACTAAATTATAATAAAAATAACAATAAAAAATATGATATAATAATAATAATTCTTGTTACACTTTGCCTTTGAATATAATTAATTTTATCAATTCAAATTTTTAAGCAAAAAATATATCAATTATAGATGACGTTTTAATATCCTTTGATTTCTTTATTTTTCAATTAAATATCATAAATAAAATGCAAGTTTTGAATTTTCGTAATATTTCAATATCGAAGTTCAGCCCATTACAATGTCGCAAATATCTTACATATATAGCAACATTTCAAATGATTAAATCCTTTTAAAAGTCTTCTTTATATCTTCACGTCTCTATTCTGTGCAAAAATACATTAAAAATGTAGCATCTCACCATTTTAATTGTGAGTTTAAAGTTTATGTAATATATAAGAAGTTTATAAAAATGTCATCTATGTTATTTAAAAAATAATAATTTGCTATTTATTCAATTAGAATACAAAAAACTCTCTTATTCTTATATATTTTCTATATAATAATCGAATTTTCACTAGAAATCTATATATTAACTTGACAACAACAACCATCGACAACCCTCGTCCTCCTCTCCACACACATAAAACAGTTTAGGGAAAACGTTCCAATTTTCGTCGGATAGCCCAACTTTGGCGCTAAATATGAGAAAAAGTTTTTTCAATCAATTTCACGTTTTCGCTCTGGCTCCCCCACTGAAAAGCCGCCTACCCGCCCGGACGCCGCCCACGTCGCCCTTTCGCACTCCCCCTCCCCCCCCCATTTATACAGCGTTTTGGACAGTCGGGTTTTTTTTTTGCATTCCAATTTGAGCGCGGGCTCTTTTCCGACACTGGGCTCACACTTTCGGTGCCCTTCCATGGCCGCAAAGTTATAATTTGATTCCGGCGCACGTTCACTTCTTCTTTTTATTTTACGATCTCCGTGAATAATGTCGGCGCGCCGTGCAATCTGACTAATGCGTCGAAAAGGTTAAGTCGTAAAATTCGTCTGGAAAAAAAAAGAAAAAAATAAAACGAAACACACGAGGCTCTCCCCCTATCCCACCCCCTCTCCGTCTCCCTCGTAATAGTCGAGTTTTCAGCCATAAGTCAATTTCGGTGTGCATAATTCTCGAAATGTTACATCCTTCGTTAAACTCGATTCATGACGATCTTGTTTATCTTTATTAAATTTATTCGTATTTTTAATATTTTATATTATTTAAAAAATATCGTACTAATAATTATATCAACCAATTACCAATAATATAGAATCTCTTATATTTTATAAAATTTACATTATGTCCTGCACTATAGTTCAACTTATAATATATATGTTACAGAACTTTTCCATTGTATTTTCATTTTGTAAAATATGAAAATATGTTTCAATTTTCATGATATTTATATGTATAATGTGACTATTAGGTACATGTACAGCGGTGTATGTCGAAAAAAAAATTGAACCCATTTTCCAATTGGATCAACGCACTATGTAACTTTAATATGTTAACGTGTTTACCACAAAAAAGTGTGAATTCGCTGATGAACTGCATTGGCGAATACGAGACAACCGACAAATTTAACTTTTTCATTTGCGGATACATCTGTTATACGAGCTCCGTTTCAAATTGACCCACCCTGGGGAATTGTAATAATGGAAAATGGAACAATCTGTCAACGAGGATAAATCGAGGTGCATTTAAAAAGCGGTTCAAATGAAAAATAGGATCCAAAAAAAAAAAGGAAAACGGAGATAAACGTCACAGTGGATGTACCACAGTGCATTTAAAATGCATGGAAAATCGTGCAGTTTAGTGGTCCCAGTTTTCCCATACATTTTCATGGAACACATCGTTGAAACGTTCCCACGTTGATGGCCATTATGGCTCGTTACCATAGCAAATGAAATAGCTATGATACTAATTTATGTCTGTCTATATGTACGTTTTATTTTAGTTTTTATATTGGTCTGAAATGTACAATACAAACCCCAAATATTCAATAAAAACATTTTATGAAGTATACAATTAATTGATTTGAATAATGAAAGATCTTATGTATACTATAATTCGTGGCTTAATTTCGTTTATATTTTATGATAAAGTTTCAATATAGATTTTAAATTATTTATATATGCATTTTAATATACAAAACGGAATACTTAAAGGGAAAATTGATTTTTTTTTTGTCAAAGATAAATATAAAAAAAAAATGATATTCACCAGTGCGTAATTATCATATTTATTACTCGGCACTCGTTTCGCATTCGACCGGGTGATAAAATGAAATTGCCATTCGATTCCACAAGCGAAAGGGAACAATTTAAACCCCTTCGCCGAAGTAATAACTTCTGGGGCTCCCAGACTTATGATGCGAACGAGAAGGCCATCGTAGTCGGAGAGAATATCTCCTGTGTGCTTCTTTTCTTTTCTTTTCTCTCTTTTCCTTATTTTTATTTTTGTTTTTCCTTTTTACAATGGAACGATATTTATTGTTGTTTGACGGAAGCGAGAAAATTGCTAAGCAATTTCTCGAAATGGATCTCTCGCGAATTTTACTTCTTTTTTCCCTTTTTACAGCGTTTTAATTCACCTATAAAAACGCCGTGTGATGACTCTTGTATGAATCGACTATAAAATCTACCGAAATTCCCCTTCCATTTTGTTATCCTTTTGATGTTGAAAATGAATACAATCTTATAGTTTGTATGATATTTGAACGAAATTAATTTTTAAAAAATTAATTACACTTTAATCTCTTTCATAAAATAAACATATAAATATATACACATAATTAATGTATTAATGTTTTTCATTAATATAATTTCAACATGTTTTAACTAATTTTTATTGTAAATAAATAATATTAATATCATTATCGTCAATATACTCATGCAAATCGTAATTATTACACTAAACAGTAGATCTGACGATAAATTGAGCATTGCCAACAACACTTACATATATATGTAAACATAAAAAATGAATAATATTATAAAATTTCGATGTGAAAATCGCATGATGTAATAGAAAATTTTACGCGGCGATAAACGACCCGGGTTCAGTCACGTAACTTTCGGATCGCACATAATTTTCCCGGGACCGATCTCGGCGCTGATTATCCAAATTGTGTTTGTTAATTTATTGCGTTATAACAAAGTAAAATATTGTGTAGTCTTATCCGACGGTCACATCGCTCATTATTATCATCATACGATCGTTCGTGTATATGAAGTTGTAACAATTTTCGTGCAAAGTTCAACTTTTCGACTTGTTCAGATAAATCACGTGACATCCAACCCTTCAATTTGTCACGTCGTTATAACTTATTTATTTTTCTGACCGAATTTTAATCGACGCAAGTCGAATAAAATAAAATAAAAAAAAAATGTAACGCCACGTTGCGACGTATTTGAGCGAAATTTTTATAATCCGCCCACTTTATAGAGCGGTACGAAGTCATCTTTTGATCATTAATTACCTTTTGTTATTCGATTTTTTGGCAATTTGCATTAAAAAGAACCGCTTTTTTTTTACGGCGCCGTCGAATGTACGTACATTCGTTGCGTGAGTGAATTTAATCAAACGTTCGCTTCTAAATTCGGTTCGACGGGGTCAATTTCGAATACACTCGTATTTATATGTGTATGTACTATATAACATGTATATATTGACGGTGTGAGAAAAAAGTTTTGGAATTCTCGAAATAGAAACAAAAAAAAAAAGAGAGAAATCACGCGACATTTGCGATTTTATTGCTCGCATTTCAGATAAGAAATTTTATTTTGATGCAATCTATTTTTACTTAATTTCGGGTCATTTTTGTGTAATATTTATCATAACACAGAAAACATCAACTTTTTTTTATTATTGATACCAATCGACCAGTTTGTCAAAAAATTATTAATTTATAACTACAATATTGATATATTTTATTTTAAATTCAAATATATAACAATCAAATATCATTTCATGAATGTTGTAATTATTATATTACATATAATTAATTTATTGATTCGTGCGACTTTTCTACTTATAACAAACTCGTTCAAAAACGTCGTGTTAAAAATAAATTAACGCTAACTCTTAGCTCATATAGATTTATTTATCATATTATACTAACGTACATGTCAATTATTATTTCATATTTTCATCTGTTCTTTTTAAAATATTCATTTTTCTTTTTGCTCTTTTTTCTATTTCTTTTTTTCTAAAGCCCATTAATTATACGATACAATATTCACGAAAATCTTCAAAAAAAAAAATCATTCGAACGTGTATCGGTTATTCGTAATTTACGTTCTATATAAATTAAACATGTTGCCTTGAATAGCCCTGATTTTTTAACGATTCGAACGTGACTTGCGTTACGCGCACTCGAAAGGTTAAAACGGGGCGCAAAGCGTATAGCAATAAAATAGTAGGAATATTTTATTTAATATATATATATATATATATATATATATATATATATATGTGTGTGTGTGTGTGTGTGTGTGTGTGTGTGTGTGTACGTATTAACCTATTATATACACATATTCTTGCTTTTTTCTTCGGTAGCTCCGCTTTTGTATGAAAGTCATAATAAACAAGAAAAACAAATTTTATCTGTGTGTGTATGTCTACATTTTATGTGTACATAAATGAGCATCCACACCACACTGGGCTCACCACTCTCGCATTGTTTGATATTTTTATGTTATGTTACGCCAACAACACAAATATTTATGTCAACACAACACTTAACAAGGTGGATGCTCCGTGGCTTGATGGCCACGTCGGCGCCTTCGAGTCTGGAATTTTCTGTTTTCCTCATCTTCACATTTTCATCTGCGAAAACATACAGACGAGACGTTAGCAGGGCTGCGGAAGACTACTAAAATATTGTTATTGTCTTTTAATTTATAATTCGTCATTTTTTTCATAATTCGATCATTCAATTTCATATTTATAATTATTATATACAATATACTCGATTAAAAAATTAAATTAAACATTGCATATAATAATACTATATAATTTATTTCATATATCAACTGAAAATATAATTTAATATTTAAATAAATATACTTTTAATTATCTAACAATTATCGAAAATTTTATGGACCAACTCCACATCCCTAGTTTCGTAGATACTGCTAGACTTGCACATATAAAGAACTACGATAGTAATAGTGATGGTGGATAAGGGTGGATGTTTTCGTCGAAAAGGGGATATTTTTACGAGACTGAAAAAAAAAACTATTGTACTACAACAACATAACGTATTCGTAAAATAAGTGTATTCGTATATATTGCATTCGATAGATTTTTGCAGCGTTTCTCAATCGACAGCGCGTTGCTAGGCAAGAATAAAATTAATAACACAAAACATCGTTTGTTTCATTGTACTGTTTAAAATTATAATCGGTTGCATTTTCAACGGAAAGTTTAATAAATATCGTTTACTAATGGCGACCGCTTATTTTTGCACAAATGTAAGCGTTCAAACGCTCCAATGACCGCGCGACCGGCATCGTAAACTTCTATTCGTGAACCATTGATTGTAGCCCGACCGCAAAGTGTTAAATACGATATTGACCCGAAAAGCGAACCTCAGAATGCAACAAGTTATGACTGGCGGTCCGAATTCACGGAAGAAGGATGTAGGGGAGGGCTAGAGGTTCCGAAACGTAACATTTGCATATTTTTGGTAACATTTGTGACATTTATTATGCATGAACACGCAATGTCGAAAAAAAATCTATACCCCGTTCGGTTGGCGTCTGGGGCGTTGAACTCGTTAGTATATTTTTTCACGTTTTTAAAAACTTTTTATCGCTTTTTTTTGCGCTTTTGATTATTACATGAAAAAGTTACATCACCTTTTACGTTT
This sequence comes from Leptonema lineaticorne, assembly GCA_024500535.1. Lineage (NCBI taxonomy): Eukaryota > Metazoa > Arthropoda > Insecta > Trichoptera > Hydropsychidae > Leptonema > Leptonema lineaticorne. The sequence continues at coordinate 4,958,882 of JANIJI010000016.1, read as the reverse complement.
GATGCCGGTTAATAAAAATTTTCACATTATACTAATTAAGTTATTATTATCTTTTTTTTATATATATCTTATTTAATATATTATATTACGAAATTAAAGGCTTTTTATTAAACGATCAAAAAGTTTTATATTGCAAATTATATGTACATGTGATCAACTATTTCTTAAAATAGTAAGAATTAATACTGTTTTCACTTGCATTAGAAAATAAATCTAATATATTTTAATAATTAATTAGATTAATTTAGGTCGTCACTGAGTGAAGAGTTTTATTGAACATATAATCAACGACCATTAATATTCATTATATATTTTATTTATTTAAAAAAATATTTAAAATTATATTATATCGTATGGCAACATAGTAACATTCAATCTTATTTTCTCATCGTATATACGCGCACATAAAACGCAAAAATGCATATATGAAGTACACAATGGCGGTGAAGGGGTACCCCAGAGTGCCAAATGGGCCTGAAAGCCATCTGCGAGAACTTTTGTGCGAAAAACTCATAACTCTTGGCCGGTTTACAATTGCGCTGGACCGCTTCGTTCCGGAACGCGGAGTCGAGGGTTTTCCAAAAATGGGGAGTCTGAACGGGCGGAGGCTTTACCCGAATTTGACAAAAGGGGTTGCTTGCCTCGGATTCTGTGGTCGAGATAAGCGGATCGCTAGTGGTGGATTCGAAGGTTCGAAAACTAGCATGGGATGTGCGTGAACACGCATAATAAACTATGATTGAACCCGCTAAACATACACTCACACGTATATTCAAAATTTGTCTTACTATCAACAAACAAAAATTCATTTTACATTTTTATTACTATTAAACTTTATAATTATAGTTAAAATTTATTTCTATACTTATTAACAATTCTTTATATATAATTTTAACTGTAATCATTTATAAAAATCACTTATAATTAATTAAGAGTGAAATTCATTGAATAATATTTAATTCTAATAAAGACGATATCCATTCATTATCGTTCATTAAATGTTGAATGCAGTGTAATATTTATAAAATCTAATAACTGTCGATTTAAAGAGATACAGATATATATATATTTATTATAATCGAATCTCATTATAATATGCACGTTCTAATTATCAAAAAAACTCAATCGTTACTATATATTAAACAAAATTAAGCATCTGTTTTTTTTTTTTTTGGTCGGCATCTTTTTGCTGTTTTAGTTTACGCCGGTTGCATCGTTTATCTAAAAGGGGAAAGAAGAAGTGGAATTTTTCCTTTGACATCGTCTCATTTTTCTTTTATAATGCATAATGAACTTGCCAGGTCCGGGCGTGTTTTATTTTTTGACTCTTGCGCTGTTAATTAATTTTGTCATTTTTTTTTATATCAAAAGAGATAGCAAAAGGGAAAACTGAGGGGGGGGATGGGATTTTGAGAGAAATATTCGAAAGGGGACAAACGAGACGGATGTTAGAGTGAAAGAGTGGGACAATTTGGTACCAGTTACGTCGCTTGCTACTTTAATCAAATTAAAACGTTCACCGGCTCGTTAACCATCCTCTTTCCAACTGCTGAAACTTTTGACCTTTCAGAAACATTTTTTTTTCCGCTCATTTATAAGGACAAAATTTATTTATGCAGTTATATATCATTATATTGTATTTTTACAAATAGTTGAAAATTTTAATGTTGTTTATACATGTGAAAAATCTTTAATATATTAACATTGATGATAATCTGAATAACCATTAATAAAATATAAAATATTTATAACCACGCCATGCACGTATTCTGACTTTGAATCTACGTACAAATATATATTTATTGTGTGTCCTTTTATATCGTTGGAGAAAAATTCTGCGGCCACGTCAGGTGCAGAAACGGAACAACACCTTTTCAAGAACTTTTCCATGTGCTTCTTCTCCGTGAATGTCTCGTTTTTTCGTTTTTCCGTTTTTCACCGTATTTTCCAAGCGGGTGTCTCACATAGCATACACGTGTTTCTCGTATTTTCTAGCTTAAATTCTTTTCGACATTTTCTATTTTTTATTTCATAAGCTTTTTTCTATATTTTTTATCTAAGTCTAAAACTTGAAATAAATTATTTATTGATAAAAGATTCTTTTTCTATAAATACGTTACCATTTTTATATTCAATTTATAGAACAGAATCAAATAAATCATTATGCTGTTTGATAAAACATCATGATTTTAAACATTATATTTTTATTTAATTCCAAGATTATTTTAAAAGTAGATTGATTTATACTAATAAACTTTATATTACTATATTTCATTGTCCAATATATATATTTTTTTCTCAAACTATACGATTTTATATATCTTTTTCCGCCAATTCTCGAAGGCTTCTTTTCGATTTTATAACTTCGAAATCTTTCCTTTTATATTTATTGTATCGACGGTATTACTGCTACACTTTTCACAGTTTTTCTTTTTTTTAAGTTGTAGCGTTTGTCTGTTCCGCGCTGCGAAGTTTGTCTTGTTTATTGCGTTTTTATTGTGTTCGCTGCAATTGGATTTAAATTTTTATTGTTTTTAAAATGTATTGTGTTTACGAATGTTTCTATGTAATCAAACCCACAATATTCATTTCGTGTTTATACAATTCTTAACATATACATTGTAAATATATTTATTATATCGGTTTTTGGATTTAGTTTTCAACTTTTTGCATTAAAATTTCATTTCTCGTTATTTTGAAATATTGAAACGCTTATAAACTCAAATAAAATAATAATTGATTTTAAACTTGTGGAAAATTATTTGTTAAAAACTACATTGCCTTGATTGCATTGTGTAATAATAATAATTCGGCAGTTTACTTTAATATATATTTTTAAAATTAACAAAAAAAATATTCTTTTCATTTTAAATTAAAATTTTAAAAATAAAAAAATCTTTATATTAATATTTTTTATATATAAACAAATAAATAGATTATATATGATTGATTGAATATACAGTAACTAATTAAAAAAATATTCACAATTCAAAACTTTCTGTAATTTTCCAATTCTAAAGAATGTAATGAAAAGCACTCATTAAATTTTCTTTGAAACTTATCATTGTAAATATGATTTCTAATATCGTCAAATTTTCTATATAAAATTAATAATAAAGTACGAATCCTGTTCGCATGGAATATTGTCTCCATGTTACTATATTCATTAACTGCAAACATAAATAGCATATCGCACACTTCTTTATTTAAACAAAATATTCAACAACTTTTGAATATTCATATGCTTTTCGTTTATTTCTAATGCTATCTCTTGCTTGTGACACATCAATAAATTTCTATTTATCTTTCGTGAAAAGTTTGAAAGCTAAAAATTCAATATGTCGAGTTCTAGAATGTCAAATCCAAACACATTTTAACCGCAGAAAAATATCAGAAATCTTCACAAAATTTCAATTTATCGCTGGAACATATTTTTAATGTATATTGAATTAAAAAAGGTGCTTAAACAATTTCCTTTCACATTACAATTTTTCTCATATTTTACTCAATTCTTATCAATATTGTAATAATGTATTATTACTTATAATTAATAATAATTAAAAGATATTAATGATCATCATAACATTATTCTTGCATTATCGAATATATACATTTGTTCTAAGTCAATATAAATTAAGAATATTATTTAAATATCTCTATATACCTAACAATATATGATATTCAATCTTAACGCAGAAGTTAGATAAAGCTCCTCAAAGTTTTAATAATTAAATCTTATGAATTATTAAAAATTTATATTTTTAATTAGTTATTTTTTTGAAATCAAAATCCAATAAAAAATTATTTCATAAAAACGAAACAAGTCTAAATTGGCGAAGCTATGAAAATAGATGAGTTTTCTCCGCAACCTTTCAGTGAATTTAGGTCGATTTGTGTAAATACTGAAATAAATTAAATTGAAATTCCTGCCTCGAATGAGAAAAATATTTGACTTTACCATTTATTATGATGGACTTTTCGTAGTCGCTAATTTTAGGGAATCCTAGAAATTGGACGAGGTTTACGCCCTTGTGAATTAATTGACCTTTATTTATAATAAAGATATTTCAAGATATAAAAATATCCGCTATTCAATTTTTATTTCTGGTTTTATGATATTGTTATTATTTCTGCGGAAGTTTTTACTGCCTTACATATAAAAATATATGTTGATGTTCAAATACAAAAATATTTTATTTCAACTTAATTGTTATTTCAAGTGTTTTTGTATATCGGATGGTTGAATATTTATTTTACTGCTTATTTTTAAAATATACATAAACATCTTTCATTCGCCTTAATTTTTGTAGCAATTGAATATTAGTGCTATTTGTATACTGATGAGTGATCAATATTGCTTTAAAAATAACAACCTTATAATTTCTCTTCAAATATTTATCAATATTAAAAAAACAAACAAATAATTTACATACTAAAAAAAATAAATTGCTCAATAGGTTATTTTACAAAATTCAATCGATGCTAATTATATGTATTTGTTTGCGTATGAATATTATAAATGAATATCAAATAATATATATTTATTTTAGTGTTGAAATAAGAAGCGCTTTCAACCCTTCAGCTACGTAGTCGTGGCTCGACATAAAAATCTATTTCGGTTTTTGTGTTTATCGACATTTACATTTCTGAAAGGCCGCCATACTGTCTGAAAACTGAAAGGTCGACTTGACGTCATGTTGCATTCAGAAAGACCGCGTTTGTTATGTAGGTCGTGGAACCATTATACATTGAAGTCTTTATGCCTTTGGGGGTGAGGGGGTCTTAGCCGATGTGTCTCCTCGGGAACCTTTCGAATATATCCCTCCCGCCCCCTTCTAACCTTCGCTCCACCATATTTTCCAGGTCCACAACCAATGCTCACCTCTGAATGGCTGCGGTGACCCTCGTTTGTCGTCTTTGACATTTGGATCGCTAGGTACAAAGTCGTCGTTCCATCCTAAAAACTTATTTTGTATTGGAAACTCCATAAATTGTCATAAAAAAAGACAATTTCCTCTGTGGACAAATTGACCCTTAGCGTACAATGGGTACAATGCACCGTGGAAACAATACAATTTAAAAACTTTCTTTTTATGTCTTCTCCAGTCAAAGCTCATTTTGAATTCTGATTACTAGAGTCGCTTACGTAAGTTTATGAAATTATCTATTCTACTGATAAATTTTTATTGTTGCCGCCACAATTACCGGTTTTACTATTATTACTAGCTTTATATCTTTGACTACATCTTTTTAATAAAAAAATAAATAAAAATGTAATATATGTTTTTTTTATTTTACTTATGTAACAAAAAATAATTTTAAATTTGGATAAATAAATAAATGAGTATTTTTTATAACATAAACTTTTATATAATTTTCATTTTATAATAATGATTATTTCAATTACTTTAATAATTGATTATATTGATATATTTTCATAGAAAATTGATATAATACTATAATATATATTAATTTTATATAAGGAATTGATATATGTAATATACGCACACAAATTAAAGCAAACATTATTAGTATTATTCGTCTTAACTTTTCCATTATAATATTTATAGCCTTTCCTCCATATTTCTTACATTTTTAATCTTTACGAAGGTCGTAAGACGTCCTTTGTGAATATTTAATTTTTCATATATTCCTTGCGTGTATGTACACGTATTACGAATATCATATTTGTGATCTTACATGAAACAATTTTTTACACAATATACGATAATGTACATTCAAAGTTAATATTTATCTACTTTAAGTAAACTATCCAGTCAGCGTTTAAAAAACCCTTTTTAACAACGATGTAAAAGCACTACTTTCCTCAGTATGAAAATACGTGAACTTAGTAAAAACTTTAGAGTACATATATGCGTGTGTGTGTGTGTGTATGTATGTTGCTTTGAGCCCTTTTTCCTCTGATCCAAATGAAAAAAAAGGAGCGAAGGGCTCAATAAATACCTGTCAAATTCATTTATGTCAGACGTTTCTCTGGGGCGCCGTCGTATCGTCATAAGTCGACGACGTCGAGTTTATGACTCCTGAGTAAACTTGCTTACTACTCCCGTTTTGAAGACAACCCTTCCTCCAAGCCCTTACTCTACCTTTTCCCCATTTTTCCTTCCTTTTTTATCCGGAAAGGGATGAGGCCGTTCGACGTCTGTACGAAAAGTCTCTAGCAACGACTGAAGGGTATTTTGTTTTCTTTCCCCGTCGTCTGCTCCGTTTTACGACGAGCGTCGATCACTTGAACACCCCTGGAGGGGCCTAGGTAAACATTTCAGCGACTCTCGTGCAAATAAAGCTCATTTTTCTGAGAGCGAGCGAACGCGCCCGTGCACCATTGTTTGAGAGCGTTTGACACATCTTCACTCCTTTTTCTTTATGATGTACTTCGGCAACTTTTCGATCGTCGAATTCTCTAAAAGCAACACTTGTAATCTTTGCCGACAGTACTACGTCCCTATATAAAATTAACTGTTCCTTAGTCAGGTGAAATCGATTTTAATATTTCGTAAACTGTAATTTTGAATATGTTTATAAAAATACAAAACATATAACTAATAAAACATAATTTTAATCATATTACAATATATATTTTCTCAAGACATATGAAATGATTACGTTTCACTTTAAAACATTTATCTTTCAAGTTTAATTTGTATGTTATTTATCACACATTTATCTTTCGCAACATACTGAAACTTATACAACACACACACACACACACACACACACACACACACACACACACACACACACACACATATATATATATATATATATATATATATATATATAATCAACTCTATAAAATTATGTTTATATTTCTTCCGATAATTCAATTTATTTCAAGTGTCATTTCTGAGTGCTAAAGCAACGTATAAGATTGAAATATAATAATAATAATAATAAAAGAAAAAGCTACGATACGTACGAAGCATTCGCATTTATATACAATATAATATAAAATATAATAATATTATATTTATTTATGTGTAACAACAGAAATATTCCATCATATCAATCCTAAGAAAGCAGACGTTTCGACACGATCTCGCTTTTAAGCAAATACACCCCCAGATTCACACTTCTGTTTACTCTTAATATTGAATATATATATATATATATATATATATATATATATATATATATATATATATATATATCCTATTTGACTAAATAAAATTTTTTTTTTAATTCTATTATTATAATAATAAATATAATATTAAATACATTTTGAATAACTCTGCCAGAGTATTTCATAATTAAGTGATGGTAATTGTTTTTCATTTTTATTAACTTCATATTTTTTAATATTATTACTAATTATAGATAATTTTCGTATTCATAATGTTATTATACAACAAAAAAAAAACAAATAGGAATTATACGTATGTAATGTAACATTGTAATTCTTATACGAAAATACCCGGTATAATACATACTTAACTTTGTTAATACCGGCTGGTATTTTTATATCTGGGCTTTACCGACAACTTTTCCATTAACCCTTTAAGCGCCGGAGTGCGATTTGCAGCACCCACGGACCGTTTGATTAAACTCGTAAAAATCGCATTTATTCGATACATATGGCGTAAAGTGACGCCGGAGGTGAGGTGTCAGAGTTTGGGGGTTGAATTCTAGGGGGGGATGGAAAAAAACTCAATACCTGGCATCCCCGGGCTGACCCAGCTTGCCCACCGAATCGTAACTCTCTCATTACGTTCCAATAACACACTCGAGTGATTCGGCTATTAACCTTCCGATGTTTTGATACTGCCAGATCCAAACCTGGTGATTTCGAAGGGAAAAAAAATATCCTAAAAATCTTTTTCCCGTCGTTTGTATTTCGCGATTTTCTGATGAAAATTGTTTAATTTGTACTATACAAATAGACTTAACGCTAATTATGCTCTTCTTTATTTTAATTAATAAATGCGATTCGATTGAATCTTTTGAACGAATATTGAGAACTCTTTCCCGCAATATATATTTTTATACTATATTATATTTAATAAATATTAAATAAAATTATGTACCACTCGATTCTCTCTTTTATCCACGATATTAGTGTGTTTATAGAAATATGTGATTGTCAAAATTTCGGAACAAGACATCTTAATGAATCGTCCACTACATTCGTCGATTGAAAGGAAACGAATCAATCAATTTACTCCGCAATACGTACCAAATAAAATCCTGGATACAAATTTTATTTATTTCCTTTGGGGAGGGAACAGAGGGGGTGAAAAGAAGGCAAAAGAAGAAGCTGAATTCGACTGAGGTTTTCTGCGGTGCACATTTAACGTCAAAGGAAATAATTTAGGAAAAAAGCTCCTCACCCACCTTCGCGCAAAGCTTTATAGGCCATGACCGTGCCGAAGGCTTTCGAGGCAAAAGCTGTCGCCTTTGCCTCTGCCCTTCGTCCCAAAACCCCTGTCTGTCCCTTAATGACCTTTTCCCTAATGAAATTACTTTCACTAATCCCACGAATTTCAAAGCAACAATACGAAACGTAATTAGAGCTCTCTTATCCTTATTGTGTCAACGGACAAAGGATTTCTGCACCAAACTCCTGTCGAAGTGAAAATATGCGCTTCTCGACTAATTTTTTCCGTGCTTATTATGTATCGAAATATTATTTTTCGCATTGTATCGTCTATGATTAGACATTTGAAGTTAACACTTTGATATCATTTTTCATTATCTAATCATATTATTTAATATTCATATAACCACCACATAAACTTTTTATATTTATTTATTGGAAAAAATGGTTTTTAATCACAGAAAACTTTAATGTTTAATATATAGCTTTATTTTTCTTTAAAATATAATCATCAAAAATATTAAATATTAACTGACAACTAAATTAAAGCAATATATTTACAATATGAAACTTATAAAATCTGGATTTATTATGTAATCATACCACTGATTGATTTCATTATATAAATATAATTTATTTTCAATATATGCTGATTTTTTTCTCGAAGTCTGCTATTTGTATATAAATTATTTCTCGAATATTTAAGTACCTCATTTATATATATATATATATATATATATATATATATATATATATATATATATATATATATATATTTGTGACATAGTTTACTTATAAATGTGTCACTGAAATGGACCTGAATACTTTATATATCAGAATAATAACTACCGTCGCAAAGAATACATCTTTTTGATGAAAAGCTACATCTTTTACTTTGCCGAACTATTGTAAAAGCGCTAGTTTGTCTATTTTTTTTTGTGCTATCGTTTTGTGGTGCACTTCTTTATCATCGCCGAAAGAAAAAAATATTGAAAGGCGCAATGTTAATGAATGTTGCAACGTTTGCTTGCATCATTTTTCATTTACGTTGATATTCTACGTATTTTTTCTTTACATTATAATAATGAAAAATTTCAGAATATATTAATAATTCGAAATACAAATATATACTAAATATTCGTTTACTTCCAGAATCACATAGTAATTCGATATTTTTCTATATATGAAACTCTCGAAATAACTATATATACGCCTGCACATATTATAAAATAAGCATCACATGAGCAATTTTAGTCTATGTATATATGTGTATGTGTGTAACGGAAGAGTCTTCTCCCGGAAAATCTTATCCGACCCATAACGGCAAGTTTAGATCTGGGCAAGATCGTAATCCCTTTGTAAACTTAAATTACGCGTTGCGTAAACTCGCGTAAAACGTAGAATGAAGTCGACCGAACGAATCAAGATTTTCAGTTTTATTTTTATATATTGTGATATTTATTTATATTATATATTTGAATATATATTTATATTATTGCACAAAAAAAAATATTTACATTTCAACGAGTAAAAGTATTGATCTGTTTCATTTCTGTTTTTCTTTTACTCTCTAATTTACTTTAACATATTAGATATATTTTTGTTTTCGAATTTGTCTTTCATTAAATTTTTTCTCTTTACATATGAATAATCGTCTTTTTGATGCTTATTATTATTTTTTTTAATAATACAAAGTCAATTTCTGCTATTAAATATTATATTTCAATTGATTTACGTATATGATAGTTCTGAATATACATTAATAATTTATATTTTTTATTATTTTAATTGATCAAGTGAATAACTTCATAAATAAAATAAGTTCTGACTTATACCATAGTCGATTATTATCGATACAATCGATTGCAGAAACGCGAATTTTTTTTCTAGTCTTAAGTCGATGCGATCATTACATATTCCATAACAACCTCTGTTAAATTCTATACATTCTTTCACTCGATATTCAGTTTAATTACCTTTATTTTTTTTTTAATATTTCACACAATGACTCGAATGACATTGCGGCATTTGATTATATTCACTTATTATCATCGTTCAATCTGCCATCAAAAGTGAGGATTGGTAGGACTCTTTGACACTTTGTTCTGTACTGCCTACGTCAAACGACCCGTTTTCGGGGTCGTTTTATCGTCGCATTTTGCCATCTAAAACGACCGCCTATTTTCGACGAATGGTCCGTATCGCCTGTGTGACTACGGTGATTTTAGATTTTTTTTTTTTTTTTTTACTTGAAAAATTCAGTTTTCGTTTTAAACGGCGACATTTCGCTCTTTTTGGTTGAGTTTCGTCGACTTGTTGCTTTACATGTTGAAACTTTACTGATAATATTTTTTACATATACCATATATATATTTATATTTTATCCATATTACGAATGACAAAAATGAAAATTAAAATATATTTTCAATATAAAATTATTTTAACATATTCTTTATGTATTAGTAATACTTGTCTTATGTAATTTATTTGTGAAACGAATTTTTTTTTTAAAACAAGATGTCAAAAATTCTCTATCGCAATATTATTATTATCATAGAAAACACGCGATTAATATTGAGCGACATTTTCTGAAACAAAATAATACCTATATTTATTTTATACTATGTTGTGTTTATCTTCAAATTCGATTTATTTCGTTTATTTTATAAATTCACAATAATTTTATTTGATTTGTCCGCGGGCCTGGAATCTTTTTTTCTATTTACCTTTTTTTCTCGTTCTATGTACACGTTATATATATATATATATATATATATATATATATATATATATATATATATATATATATTATCCTTATACTTCAAAAAAGAATTATCGATTCGCATATTCGGATACTTTTCGTTTTGTTCAATATTTGTTTTAACGTGTTCATGATTGTGAGTAAATTATTTGTTTTTTTCATTATTAAATGTAATATATAAAAATTTAATTGACCGTACACGCGCTTAATGAATTTTTTGAAAGGAATTCGAGTTCGAAACCTGGATTGAAAACGAAAAACAACGAGTAAAATCTAGGAAGATATAAAATGTAATCCCGTTTACGGCGGCCTCTACGAACCGCGACGTCGCACATTTTACCAAGGCAGTGGTTTTCTATCAGTGGTCCGCGGCACAGACGGTGTCCAGTGACGGGCGGCAATATGTCAGGATTAACCGAAGAGCCTTTCCCGGCGGTTTCGAACCCCTCCACACGGCTTTAAAGCCTTCGAGGGTTTTATACGACGTAAATTCTATACCTTTAATACTCTAAAAAATACGTTTTCATCATCTAAGTCAAAGCTTATATAGATATATATTATAAATTCTATTTAATTTTATCTATAATTAAATATCTATTTTTCATCCATTTTTTTTTATTTAAAAATCTGAAATTTCATCTGTTTAAATAATATTTATTTTATAAATTGAATCACGAATACATCGAACTTAATAAAAAATATTGTTTATATTAAAATTATTTATGTTTCATAACTAGTGTATGTAAATGTAATATTATATATGCATAGTTATTTATAAAGTTTTAAGAAGGCTTTCACGTATTTTTTACATACAGAGCTTTATTAATTGCGCGGTTAGTAGGCGAGAAAATAAGCAAAGTTATATCTATTGCGAAACAACGTAAGAGGATTATCTTGCGACTGGCGTAGAATCTCGTAGCCGTACCGTAGAAGCTCTACGATGCAAACCTTAATAATAATTTTCGAGCTTTTCCCACTATAGAAAAACGAGCTTGTGGTTTTTTATTCGCTCTTTTCATTTTGTTCATTCGTTCTTTTAATACATTTTTCATTCGTATTTTATTTATTTTTTCATTTTGTTTTCGCTTAAAAATACTTACATTATTATTAATGAAAATTATTTTTTTATTATATGAAATTTTATTTATCAAATCATATATTGAATATTTAAAAAAAAATATAATATTCAAGAAATTTTCTTAAACTAAATATTGAAACCCGATTGAGATGTTTCTTGATGTAGACAAAAACTCGCTCTAGATAAATGAAAATTCGCCGAACTATCTTAAAGCTTGAAATATTTTTTTAAATATAATTAACGCTATTTTCGTCAATTCTGATTTAAAAAAAAAATACGACCAATAGTGTACATTAAATTTACCGATAAGATTTCGCCAATCAAAAAGTAGCCGGAGGTGCTTTCGTTATTCCACCACGTTGCACAAAAGTCACGGGTGGCTTCTCGAATATTAAACCAATATTGTCTAAGATACGCTCTTAACTTAACTTCAGGTCTCGGGGCGACGTTAAACATTTCGAGATATGGTTTTGGTATTTTCCGTACTCCTTGTTCCTTTGTTTGCCATCTGTACGTACGTACGTACGCCGGCACCGTCGACGAACAGCCTGCAGTTTGTTTTATCACCAGCCAATTACTGTAATCAAAACAAAAGCCTTCAGCCTCCCGTGCTGCCGTAGCTTTTCCCGTTCGTTCGGTCCCCGTCTTATTTTCGAGCGCACCCCCTCACTCCGGCTCCATTCTCGTTTCGAAGCTTTTTGCTGAAAGCTCGACCAATTTATCTTCTATTCGCTGCAATCCCTTTCTCGATATCTTTCATTTCGCGTAATCGGACTTCGCAGTACGTACGTCGGATTACGTCAAAAAATTATTAGAATTTTAAAATGCGTTTCATCAATATCAATTTTTTTTTTACAATTTCTTTTTCTATCAAATTATTTGTTTTCAATTCAATCTTTATATTTAAATTGTTTAATATTTATATCTTTCGTTAATCAAAAATAAAAATCATAATTTGTTATTATTAATATTTAAATTTGAATCTGTAATTTGCTACTCCAAATATATCAAATGTGTTTATTTCATACGATTTTCATCAAAATATCTTATTTGAAAATATTATGATCATCATAAATGTGTTGTGACAATTTTTATAGTTACATTTAATTTAATACAAAATGTTGCAGTAATCAAAATTACGCGGAAATGATGTTGTCGCGATTCATTTTTTTTTTTACATTTATATAGTTTGTGGTTGTTTTTCACTGTAATTTTTAACAGATAGTAAAATAAATGGGTCGAGGCGGTCATTCCGTTTCAACCACCGATGCCTTTTGACCGGTGGCAACGTCATCATCACTAAAAATATACGACGACCATTAAAATGGTTTCAGAATAATTATCACAGCCGACACTAATAAATCACGCCACGAGCCACCATTAAGACCCAGGTTGAAATTAAAAGTGTCTGCTCCGTTTTTTCTTTATATATATATATATATATATATATATATATATATATATATATATATATATATATATATATATATTATTTCGCCGCTTTTTTCTTGGTATGAAATAGCAGGAAAAAGCTCGTTCCGTCTGTCCATCGTAGGTAAGTGGGCGTGTACAATGCGGTTCTGGCAATAATCTCCTTATCTTATGCTTGCAATTGCTTTCGCGGTTCGAACGTCAGTAGGTCAGACCTCAGCTATTCTTCCAGTGCTTTAATGAGATTATTTTACCGCTAACACTCCCTTGACATGCAACCCTTGAAACTCACCACCTCGATCTATTCCACACCGTCTCTCCAACCCTCGTTAAGGGGGGAGGGGGTATAGAGGTTCATTTCCCCCGTACTCTCGATTCAGCTTCAGAGGGGTACCGGGTTAGCAAAGGGTAGGCCACTCTTTCCGGACCCCTGAATTTCGATTACGTTTTATGCGTGTTACGAAGCCCAGATCCCCCTCATACCATTTTTGGATAGAATGATGGAATCCGACCGAACTGCTCGAATTTACATACAAATATAGTCAAGTAGTGTTCTTTTATTCTGGTATCGTCCCTCTTTGCCGCTTCCTCGCTTTCCTTTGCCGCTCTTAAAACGTGTTTTTTGTGTGTTTTTTAGTATACCCTCTCTATAACTCCTTCCCTTTCTTTTACTAGCCTAAAACATTTCCTATTCGTGTTTAACACGATAACCCCGTTTTCACCCAAGACGTTTTTCAAACTCGTTCCATTTCTCCCATTTTCTTTTTCTTTTTAATTCTTGTTGATTTTAGTTAATTATTAAAAATAATACAAAGTTCGTGAGTTTCATTTTTCATCTTGTATTATTACGCCTTTTTTAACATTTCAATTCAGATAATTACACACTATCTTATCATATTAATGAAAAATTCTACAACAATTTATTATATACGTAATACTGCTGTTATCTCTATCTAACAATTAATACATAGAAAGTGATTATAATTTTCTTACAACAATTGTCACAGTACTAAATGATATAAATATTTCATTCTATTTTATTATGCTTTATTTAGTTAATCGTTATTTAAATCTTCGCAGATCATATTAACACTTTAATATACGAGCATTATACAAATTTTAGAATAAAATATTTCGTATAATGATATTCAACCATATTCACGACCGATTTATATAGCGATCACGGTACAATTTTATACTCGATATGATATATGCCTAAAATTTAACTCATCCACTATAATAGTACCTTCGAATTAAACAGAAAAATTATGTGACCCCCCCTGCTTCTCCTCAAACTATTACACGCACTGTCGCAATAAAGTCAAATCGCCCAGCAAACATTTTTATCGTTAGTATTCAGGCCGTATCATCACTCCTATTTAACTTCGTATTATTATAATGTATGCCCTCTACGGGACGAGAGGTAGATTCTTTCTCCTGCGGAGTTGGGGAAGGGTCCAGGGACAGGTCTCTGACTCCATTTTAAGAGGACAAGCGAGGGGTTCCACTCGATCGTTTATCTTTTGAGGTACCCATGACCTTTTTCCGTCCACCTCTCATATAAATTTTCCGTGTAAAATGCGGCGATTTTTTTCGTCGTTCGTTTTTATTTTTTTTTCTGGTCTGCTTTTTGCCGGTTGAAAAAGGATTGCATATATTACTCCCAAAGTTCCATTTTTTTTTTGTGCGTCTCCCTCTATATTTTCTTCTTTTGGTCTGCGTACAATTTTGCATTCGAATGATTTTCAAAAGAATTTTCTTCGAATATAACCGCATATTTTTGTACTTCAATGCCATTAAAAAGTTAGGAATATCTCATATCTTATACAAACGAAAATTTTCAATTAAGGCATTTTTTCAACTTTTTATATGATAAATTTTATATAACGATTAATTTTACTCGTCTGCAAAATAAAACTTTCTAAATGTTATTAATAATCCTCAAGAATTAAAATTTTTAAATCGTTTTTATTTCTTAGTTTTACAAAAAAAAAAAATAATGTAATATTACCATCTATAACAGTTGAAGAAGCCTTTTACTATATATTTTTTAATAATGTACTATTTTTATAGACATATACATTTTTATTAAAATTTTCGTTCAATCTATGATTACTCTCGTCTTTATCTTAATATACGGTTCAGAGCTTGTATATCTAACATGACATTGTCAGATTTCCTATATTTCCAACCCAAATTCGTGATTTGAAGATGCTCATCGTATTATTTTTAGAATTCAGGTTTTCGTTGTATAAATCAATATTACAGTTAATTGCCTAGCATGAAATCCGCCGTTTCAAAGTGGAACAAGGTTTGCAAGCTAACTCCGCTTACAACTTTAATATACTTATTATCTTTTGAACATCGGCTTTTAGGCATTCGTTCACAACGTTAAATATATATGCACCGTAAAATTTTATCATAAAAAAAAATGTTTATATTTTATATACGAAAAACGTCAATTTATATACCGTTGAAATATAATTTATTTTATATGTATATCTCTTTTTTTATAATTCGTTTATTTGGAAAAACGACATCACCGTATTATTACTCAAAAAAAAATCAATTAAATTTCATGTATTTTCATATCGCATTTCACATTTTCATTATTATTAACAGGATTCAATATGATTTTTTTTATGATATATATTATTAACGATCATTTTAAATAATTAAATTTTTGTTTAATACGATTTATAAATGTATTATATTATATATTAAATTAAATTCATTATTTGTCTTACAACGCTGTGAGTAACGTGGATTTGAAATCTTTTTCAAAAATTTATCACCGCACATAAAACTTCATATGTCAACAAAAATTTCGTGCACATTTTTCAATGGGGATGAGGTTAAGGGAATACCGGGTTTTATTTATTTATTATGTTTATTCTTTCTCGAATTGGAAACTCCTATATTTAACATGTAACTTTATTACTTTTCTGCCCTTCATTTTTTTTTACATATATAAAAATAAACGATCACTATTTACCTTTTTAGAATAGTCTGTCACCAATTGCTTTGGATAAATGAAGAATAATCCGTAAATATCAATAAATTTATACACCTATAAGTATGAGAATCGCAATAAATTAAAAAGATATTAAATTAAACCTTATTATTTGAAATTTTATATACATTTTCAATACTTATTTTTTTCTTGAAGTCATAATTTAGTATATTTAAAAATAATATTTCTCAGTGGTTGTGGATTATTTTTCCATTACTAAAATAAATGATTGTTACAACGAAGAATCATATTTAAAGCAAGCAACGAATTCAAATTTTTACAATGACCAAAAAGAAAACTGAATGAAAAAGTCAAATATTTATCCACATTTCTAACGACTTCGATCGTTCCGCAATATAAACCAACGAATGATCGATGTAAATTTTCTTTCGAATTTTCTTTCTTTTTTTCGAACCGCCGAGCGATCGTAAAATTTTAATAGTGTTGGAAAAATCGCTTTCGATGCGATTGGATTTTGAGGGCAAACACTCTCTTTTTTTCGCGTTCATCCCCCAATTTTATGTATTTTTTTTTTTGGTCTTTTTTTTCATCGAAATTTTACGTATCGTTTATATTCGTTTATGGCTGATACAAAAAGTCAACACGATTTCGTCCCGGCGAATATTCGATTCGATAAAATTTGCACATTTCGATGGCGCAGCAGTTAAAATAAGTATCGACAAAACGACGGGAGTATGGGGGGGGAGCGGAAAATTTACCGAATTCATTTCTACCGGAAAAATTGACGCCGAAAAAACCGAATGAAAAAGCATGGAAAATACATAATAGGAGAGAATGTAAATGTGTGACATTTATAAAATATGTACATTTAATTTAGTATATACAAAAGAGGGTGACCATACGTGCAATAAAAATGCGGCTCGCTATATATATATATATATATATATATACATATATATATTAAACTTTTTTAATTTTATTCATTTTTTTATTCTATATATTAATTGTTATATTTTATATAGAAATTGTTAAAAATATAATTTTAAAAAATTCATAATATATAGTCACCCTAATGTCATCACACGGAATACATCAGTCATCTATATTTTATTTATTTGTTTTATTTTTTATTCGCATACGACGAATATTCGCGCATTTTAATATTGTCGATGTCATTTCATTTTTTTGTTCCTTCTCCATAATTCCCATTCGGCCTGTAAATATGATTGACTGATCTCTTGAGAGATTGATCCGAAGTAAAATTTTTATTATAACTGTGCAAAAACTAAGTTCTCTCCAGAGCGATCAACACTCGCTCAGTTGTTTGCTGTTTCAAAATGAAAGTTTATTAATTTTATACATTTGTATTTTTTTTTAATATTTTTATTTACTTTTTTTTAATATTTTTTCCTTTGTTACCAAATAAATGTAGCACTTTGAAATTAATGGACATCTCTTTTGCATTTTCAATAGTCATATTTATATTCATGTTTTTAATTTTTATCTTATAAATTTTTATTTAATATTAATATTTTTTCCTTAATAATAGTAAACTAGTATGAAAAATTATATTAATCACAATACATTGAAATTTGTCATTTATATTAAATATGTTTATAATAATGGTACATTTCATTTAACAGGTTTTTTTACATTTTATTTTCCATTAATTTTCGTATGATGTTATTTTAGTATTAAATATTTATAATTAATCATTAATAAATTTTCCTCTCAAACATTTTACACTTGGCAGAAGATTTTTAGTTATCTCTTTAATAAAGTTATCGTTTTGTTAAAATCGTGTAAATCTCCAAGAAATTTATAGTCTGATAAAATATAGTCGAAGTATCGTAAATTATTATAAGAACTTACGGCCCATCTAAAACTACAAACTTGCTCAAGGAAAATGTTTTCTTTTGCGTCCCATGACAACGCCATTGAAACATTTAATATTATGAAGCCACTTCGAGATTTTCGCGAAGGAAACTCCTAGGTTCCGTGCGAAGGGGATGAATTTTCTCGGAAATTCTCTTCAGTTGAGGGGGATGCGGAAAACTTAGAAGACACATGAAGATTGTTGACGCTAACTTGAACCGATCTCGTAGGATTTCGTTGTTTAGCAACGTACTTGTATTCAGTTCGAATGGGAAATGAGAGGGGTAGGCTTTCGTTGGGGGATGAATTTTCTGAAAATTCCCGGGGTTTTCTCGGTCCTAGAACCGGGAGAGTTTGATGTTCATTACGCACTGTGGGGTATTACGGCGAGATTGCACATCGTCTTGAAATTTTCTTTTTGGAAAATTGAAAGGAAAATGTGACGACTACGGCGGGATTTCCTCGACACATTCGTACAGAAATTTCCCAAAGTACTATTATTGTTCTTATTATTCTTATCTATTTTTCTATAATATGTTTGTGACAAGGTAATAGACGAGCGGTACTTGAAAATTTTCTAAGATATTGATTAATATCAACAAAATAAATAAATAGTATTGATAAGAATTTGTCTTTTACTCTCTCTAAAACCGACTATAAAATTTTTAACCGCTATTGGTGAAATTATAAAATCGTTTTGTGTTTCACGTTCATAATAATAATATTAATAAATATGTAATATATATATATTCGTCGTTTTGGGTATATATATATATATATATATATATATATATATATATCTTTTAATTAACCTTCTAATTACACATTTATTTATTTTTTATCATGTTAATGCGTTTAACCGATTCCGCGTAATACGCGAACGCACATAACTCAACGCCGTCGCATTATTAAATCTCGCCGAGCGCGCAATAAGTGGCATCTATTCACCCTCAAATCTTTATTACTTTCTTATTAGACTTTCGCCCATTTCGTCCGGATATTATTGCCGATCTTCGGGATAACGACGTCTTTAATAAATTATTGAGACCTCGAATTTATTTCGGTTCGGAGCCGTCCTCTGCACTCCGCACCGCTTCGCTCCACACTTTTTCGCCGTCCGACGTCGTCCCGTTTCGCCTCGGAATCGCCGTCGAAGCCTTCGTCCTTTTTCTTTCCGCCGCCGCCTCTTGCGCTCCTTGTTTCCGTTTCGTTTCGTTTTTGTCCTTATACGAAGTATTATTTCTCCTTTTTTTTCTTTATTTTATCGTATTTTCTCCTCTTGTGCGTCTCCTTTACGTCGGCTCTGTCGTTTTGTTTTCTTGTATATATATATATATATATATATATATATATATATATATATATATATTTTGCCTCTCTCTTCTTGTTTTCCTATCTGAAGTGGGTGTTGGCGCGTGACCATTATTTTAAATTACTCCCCACCTAGCTTTTTCTGTTCGTATTTTTTTATTCTTTGAGACTTCGAATCATCCAATATTCTTTTCTTATTTTCCAATTGTTCACGAATAATACTCATATGATCTAATATATAGATTTCTAAGCTTTTTCTTTATTTTTTTGAATTTATATCTATAAATTAATTAAAAGCTTTTTTTAAATAATTTAATTATGTATATTTATATATATATATATATATATATATATATATATATATACGCACGTATTGTATATGTGTATCATTGACACGTGTTCGTCATAGAAAACAGTTCGCCCTTTTCGTATTTTCGCCTCCCTCATCTTTTCCAATTCTCCTCATAACGAATTCTGAAATGAGACGAAGTTTCAGCACTTTTTCGCAGAAAACTCCCCAACGTTTTCTTCGCGTTGACGTCTTATAGATATGTTTTCTTCTCGTTGTGTTTTTTTTTCCTTTCTTTTCTCCTCTCAACGATATCAAACGCTAAGAATTTCAATATTGTCAATAAAACTGGTGCCGTCTCCTATACATTCTATTTTTGCCGTGTTGTTTCTCCAATATTGCAGTTTTATTGGTCAAATTTGGAATTTTTCATATTCGCAATATCGTCGAATATCATTATACTTATTTTATCGTAAAAATGTAAATATTTTAAATTGAACATAGTCACATTTAAACTTCTATTCGTCGTTCTTTATGTACTGTGATTCAAATCACTTTGACGTTAGATTATTGTGAAAAATAATCTACAAATACCTTATATATAATACTATTAATTATTATTTCAATATATTAAAAATAAAACATTTATATATATATAATCTAAATTTTATATCATAATTATGAAGTTTGCTTTCCTAAATATATATAATTGTATTTCTCATTATTTGCTCTCTGTTTTTCCGAGCTTGTAAAAATTGTACTTTTTCCGTTTTTTCTCTCTTTTTTTTTGTTAAAAGACATCTACAAAATCGGCAGAATTACAATAATAAAGAAATAAAGAGTGCAGAACGAGACCACGGGGCGACACTGATACGGAACCAGAACCTAATGCAACCCCAGGGAACCGTTATGCAGAACGTTCGCTCAGACAAGAGCAGATTCGTTGAATTTCTATATATATATATATATATATATATATATATATGTGTGTGTGTGTATATATATATATATATATATATATATAAAGTGCGCGTGCACATGTAAACGTTTGTGTACACCGTGTCCCGAAATTTATCACCTCATTTTAACCCTATCGTCGTCGAACATTGGGAAACATGAGAGAAAAAAATCCCCTTTAAATTGTCGCCGTAACTCTGCGACTTGTCTTGGCTCCTCTATATTATTTTCCAGTTCTGTTCTCAGTATAACAATATTTATTTATTTTTTTAGTTTAGATTTCGATTATTAATAACACCATTCATATCAGTTAAATATTTCAAATCGGCGAATATTGCCGAAATGAAAATGTTCAAAAAAAAAAAATGAAAATAACCAGTAAAAATGTACAATTGACGAATCCATACAAATTGTGCTCTATCTATACAAGATCTCTGAACCAAACTTTGAACCACATTATGTTAGTGAAGTGTGCAAAGCGAGTCATTAAAACCGAGTTTCAAGCATACTATCCGACATGCGAACAAGAACCGAATCATAAATTTATTCATGCTAATTCGCTCGTTATTTTAATTTTATCGTTTCCAACGTCATATGGTGAACTCTTTATTTATTATTCGAACGTCCTCAATCATCATGATTATATATATATATATATATATATATATATATATATATATATATATATATATTCGTTATCATTAAAAATAAATATATTAATTATTTCATACTAACGTCTTCGGACATTAACGGTTTCATTTCGTTGTAATTTGACAGATTTGTATCGAATGTCATTTTCGTTTAATTATAATCATTGTCAACTACTTCGTCGTGAATGCACCTTGATACCGCGATGTTTTGTCGCCAAAATTTCATCTGGTTTATTGACATCGTCAAGATAGCATTTTATGTCTGCTTTTGTTGAACAAACGACAATTTGTCCGTGTTTTAATGTCGGTATCAGAATAAGGAAGCGTCTTCGATATGATCTTCCATTCTGCAATATTTTCATCTTAATTTATACTATAAAAATGATATATAATATACCTTTTATTTTTATATTTGATTTCTTTCTTAATTTAAAATAAAAATATTACATAATCTTGAAATGTTACTAAGTTACAAATTCAGTTTATATTTTGCGCTTTAAATTTTATAACTTTTAATTTGTTAATAATTTAGTGCTCTAAAATTTTAAAGTTAAATTATCAATGATATTCCGTATCATAATTTCGCATGTTTCATTAAATTACAGTAAAATTAAAGAATTTTAAAAATTATTATAATGTTACTTAAAAATCACTGTTCTTAAAACGATTTAACGTGTTTTCTAATATATATTTATATCAGAATTTACACATTTTAATTTATCTATTAATATTTCGTAAATTCAATTCAATAAAAACGTTTTTAATTATATCATATGTAAGCTGCATTTCTATATAACAGGGTACCTTATTAATCTAATTATTTTGATACAATCATGTTAACCCTTCGAGGCACGTCACCGCAAAAGCAAATATCGTATTCGTTAATAGACCGAAAATAGCATTGTTCCATATATAATATGTTGCTTATCGTCGAATACTTAGAAGATTTAATTCCGATGTTTTTATCTCGGGCAATATTCCGGGGTCTCGTTTACTAATAATGACGCATTCAAAACATGAGAAAACCCTCAGAATGCCACGTATCTTGATTTTATTAACCAAAACCTACGCTGAACCAGTTCATTATAATGACTGAACTTATTTATACATATTATTAATAGGAAGAAGTTTTTTTTATATAAAAAAACACTAAACAAATATAATTATATTATTACAATTTTTTTTTTGATTCACATTAGAATCTGAATGTTTCAAAATCGTCTATGAAAACAATATAGAACAAACATACAGTGTTTAACGACTTTTAAAAAACGTTGAAATTCACACATTTGGCGAGATAAACGCTTCACGGAACATTAATATCTTATTGACAGAAGACGATGAAAGCGACGACAAACACGACAGGAAGAACAAAGTACTATATACTACTATTATGTGGCAGCAATTGTTTTGACCATTATAATAGTAGTAGTGGAAGTAATTCTAAAGTATGTGAAATCTCTGTATATATATACCATAAAAGAGCAATGAGTGATTTTTTTTAATATAATAAAATCGACTTAAAAATATATGAAATTTATCAATAATTTTCTTAGTCGAAACACACGTTTTGTGATAATATAGCCGTTGGTTTTTAAGTCGACAGCAGTGGATGATTCACAACTTTTGACACAATGTATCGTGAGAGTGCTGCACTCGATACCGCCCACATACATTCAACCCACTCATCCCAGTTGACAAAAGTTGACGTACAGTTTAGCGTCTCTAGTCTGTGTGTCGTTCCGAAATGTGAAAACTTTTTCCAAGTTATTGTGTCAGAAAAGTGGACGACATCGACAATCGAATAGACAACTTTTATCGTCTGCGCGATACTAGTATCTACAATATATACGTGGATTGCTCGTATAATTGCCATTTTGATACGACGCCAAAATACGTTTTTGTCATACACACAATAGCAAAAATATTAAAAGGCTAGCCAGAATGGTATTATTATTCGTTTAATACCATTTTACTATTATATTTGTTGGCTAGTATATTTTTTAATAAATTGCGATAAAATCCTATTGAATTTTATGACGTTTTGTTCTCTTAATACTTCTTCTATAATACGCTTCTTTTTCTGCGAATTTTATAAAGAAATATCATTGTTAATTTTAAATTTATTTGCAAAATCATCATTTTACTTCTTGACTTAATTCGATACTTCTAAATAGAACTTAATGGCTATATTTTTTTTAACGAGAATCTATTCATTTTAAATATCACATATAAAAATAAGAAGAAATCTATTTTCCATACTAAAATTGAAAATTCTAAATTATAATTAATTTTATAAAATATTTTTAAAACTCGACACTTAAATATTTTATATACGTATCGTTCGACATTTTTATTACACATATTATATGCGTTCACGCGTACCAATTATATATAAATATAATATATAGACAAGCGACGCAGAAAAATAGCCGAAATTTAACCCTTCGCTGTCCGATGGTACATTGCGCATTTTAATATCATTCATATCCGTTTATTAAGCGGACTTAAAATTACAGTCGCCGACATTAACGCGCCGGTGTGTTTTCATAGGACCACCGTCGCTGATAGCCCTAATTCCAGTTATAAATTCAAATTTAAACCTTTATGGTTTTAATTTACTCAACGTGAACTCGTTGCTTTGGTACGCGTGTATCAGATATAGCAAACCATTTTTTTTTATACATTATATAATAACCGTAATAAATAATTTAAACCATTTATAAACAGTATTATATTTTAGATTTTTTTTTTAATCTTATTCATTACAAATGATTATATGAATTTTCAAAATATACGTATCGATTCGAGTTTTGACATCGATATGACTTTTATATAAACGGCTGCGACAATTGAAATTAGGCAAGAATACTTAATTTGAACCTATAATTAACCGCTCTAATTCATTGTTTCGATGTTCAAAGGAAAGTAAATCGAGGGCTACATTTATAACTTTGTAATTGTCAAAGACGTATCCATTGTCAAAGCAAGAAAATTTTGTCTTAAATTCAATACATATTTTAATTTATATGAAAAACGATTTTACTGTAAATAAATACTTGAAATTACGTTCAAATATAATTTCCATGAAAAATGTATTGAATATTTAGAATAGTCAATATGCTAACATAAAATCAAACGCATAAATGAGTCGCTTGCACATCTTTTCTTCTCGAGTTTTGATTAGGTCAAGTCTTTCTGCCAAAATATATACCAAATACATTGTAAGGAATCATAGTATGAAAGTTAATTCTTACCTGAGGGCTAAACCTTACCTAGAACTCCTTTTCTATGGAGTTCAAATATCATGTCCTCATCATTAATTTTTCATCTACAAGAGATTCTTCATTTATTAACTCGTTTTTACAAGAAAGAAGCTACTCTTCCTCTCTATTTCTTCCCCCTTTCCTCCCCCAGAGGCAGCTCGTTCTCTCCAGCTAACATTTTTTTTTCATAAAATTCAATAAAGCAGCCCTATTTTTAATGCAATACCTTACTTTATATATATATATATAAAAAAATGAAAACTGCGTACGTGTGTATGTGTTCGTTAGAATGCCTTTGGTGAATGTTGAACATCCCGGTCGTGGTTCGCAATGGTATCGCTTTGTCTGCAATGTGGCTGCGTTCACTACCCTCTGCACACAATCTTGGGTCTCTTCTCCGACGATTTTTGGTGTGGGTTAATTTCGCCATTATGCCGAAACTGGTCGTTTCGGCTCTTGACGATCGAAATAATCACCATAATTAAAATAACTTTATTTGATTATCAAAACGCTAGTACAATTTCCCATCCAACTGCACGTTTATTTTTATTTTTTTTATTATCCATTTTTCATTGATAAAATCTTTTTTTTTTAATAATTATTTATATTTTTTTAATGTATTTTAACCACTCGATTCATATTTACAATATATATAAACAAATCAATATCAAATTATTATTTTTATGAACGTCACACATAACTGATAAAAAAATATACACTTCATTTATATGACACTAGTAATTTTTAATGAAATTGTTAAACATGATAACAATCATGTAATTGCTAACGTAATTAATTACATTACATGTCGTCTATGTTTGCAAAATCACAATCGGATCTCATTATACTTTCGTTCAACTGTAACATACATTTTTTTTTCTAGCTAGGATTTTTTCAGATATATATTTTAATTTATTGCGTTAATTAAAGTTCGCATTTTTATTCATAATTTTTGTTACGCCGTTTGTTACATTTTTCGCTGAACACGTTCTTATTATTGTATTTTTTTTTATGATAGCGCTTTTATTATTGTATCTAAAACTTGAAACTGTTTTATGCATATTTAAACATTTCAGATTATATAAAATATATAATCAAATTGCTTCTTTTATACTTAAAAAGAGATAATTGACAGATTTTAGTTACAAATTAATATAATTCGATTTGTACTCGTCTCTAGCGTTTATGCATAGTTATATTAGATACAAACAATATTGAACGTGCTTTATAAAAATGTAAATTTCGAAATCCGCGCAAAACGAGTGAATAAACACTCATTTTATGACCGGAAAAAATAAAAAAAAGCAGAACAAAAATTGAGCAAATGGAGCAAGCAGGCTGTAGCGGAACTCTCTCACTTATCCGGTCATTATTCATTTCATTTACGCGGAGAAATGCAGATTTCTCTACATCTGTACAACAAAACGACAATTATATATATATATATATATATATATATATATATATATAATAGTGTAAATCCGCGTAGAACTATTATTTTTAAAACGTTTCTCTTCGTAGCTGTGTTTTATCAAATACTACGAACCGTCAACTACTCTTACTACGATTACAGTTATCGCTGCAACCGCAACTTCTACCTCAACACTAGTGGTTTAAATACTAATGCTAGTTTTAAAATAGAAATCTCTTTTAAGATACTTCTATAAAATGAATATATATATATTTTTTTTAATAAAAGATTATTTTTTTTATACTATTAAAACAATATACTTTTCGTACATTATATATTGTTTTAATCTTTTTATCAATTTTTATATTTAGCCATATCCGTTTTGTAAATGAATCCAATACGTATTTCTTTATTTATATTTTATATTTATCACCTTGCCGATCCTTATTCTATATTCTTTTAATTTTATTATAAATTTTTCATAATTTCACATACATATTCATATTGTCAATATTGAATTATTTCACCTATTTATTTTAAACGACAACCGATAAAATTTCCATTTATTATCCAATTAATAATTATACGTATAAATTATTTAATTCAGCGGACCCTGCAATTTTGCTAGACAAGCGCCAGGAAGGGGACATATGAATTATTTAATTTGTTCGAATGTTTCGCGGTTATTTGATATTTATTTAAATTTTGCAAATTTACCATCGAAAATGTTTCTTTATTTTTATTTTTATTTTTTTTATAAATGTTTAAAACTTGACGATATCTGCGAAAAACTATCAACGGCGAGCACCTTTGATGGTGTCGATCATTATCGTCCACTTGGACTTTTGCTACGTCGTCGCAGCACCGTTTCGAAATCAGACTCGGTCACAGTGTCTACGGCTTAACATTTCGATTTCAAGTGGCCTTTTGTCTTTTAATTGCATCACCGTAATTGTTGGACCGCTACGCTTTCACGTTTCCAGTTGAGTGCTCGCTTTAGACCGAGTCTTGCGATTTCGTAGTGCTACGGAATTTTAATGAAATCTCTACTCGGAATTACAGAATGGCACTGCGAAATCGTTATCGAATTCTACGATGTAAGTGCTACGCCGTCGGCTATGCGGCTTTCAATTTAATTCGTGTTACATCGGCGACTTTTATTAACGAAACCAAGCATAACTTTCAAGTTTAAGTATTATGCTAAACAAAAATGTCTTCTTCGAAATCCCAAGAAACCGAATTTCAAAACATATAATATAAACAGTGCGATACGTTTGTTCATTTCTATACTATACTATTGTGTAAATACAATCATAAAGTACAATTTTAGTGACAAACATAATGTATTAACAAAGAAAAACATTTTCGAAACGTGTTATTAAATTATGTTATAAATTTAATTTTTTAATAAATATTTAATTTTAAAATTTTTATATAAATTAAAAATACGTTATTTTATTTATATGTTTTATTATACATTTTTCACTCGATTAGATGTTGTGGAACAATTAAAACATTGTGATTGAAGTTTGCTTCTATAAGAGTTGAAGTGTTTTCCCATTTCTCAGTTTTATCATCGAATTCATACACTGCGTTCGAATGACTGCCACCTACGAAAAATCAAAAATCGGAAATATTATAAATTTACTATAATATTACAATCATAATCAAATTTAATGATTTCTCTTACATACCTGTCACAAAAATTTTGTCTTCGAAATTCACTGCAGCAGGTCCTTGCAATGCAACGGGCATATTAATTGAATATCTCCATTTTTCTGTTTTTGGATCATACACTTGTACATTATTATAAGTGATGTAATCAATATGACCTCCGAATACATATATTAATCCGTTTAAAACAGCAACCTTTTTATTAAAATACAAAAAATATATACATTTTATTTTATTTTATTATTTTTATTATTTTTGTTTTTTTTTTTTGTTTACCGAAATATCGCTTCTTTTTTCCAACATTGGTGGACCCGTTGACCATTTATCTTCTCTTATACTGTATATTTCTAAAGAATTTAAACTATTATCATTATAATATCCTCCGAAAACGTATAATTTTTCGTTATACAAAATAGTTGCGTGCGATCGACGATGAACTTTCATCGGAGACAACATTTTCCAAATTGTTTTTTGTGTATCCCACCTGAAAATTTCATAAATATATATTTTTTTTATTAGTTTTTTTCATTTTAATTGTCTATTATATGATAGAATACATCTCAATGGATTTCAGATATCCACTCTTGTTTGTTCCTCCAATAACATATATGTAATCCTGAAAAACCGTTGCTGTAAAATGGTGTCTTGGATGATTCATAGAGGGCAATTGTTTCATTTCTTTAGTTTTTAAGTTTATCGTCCATGCCTAAACCAAGTTAATTATTATTCGATTTAATTATTATCCTTTCTTCGATAAATTCAAAACTTTAATATATTATTGAAAGAAAAGTGGTACATAAAACATTTTAATAAAAATAATTCTTGAAACTGAAAAATCTTGTATTAATCCTTATAAAGTGCAACATTAATTTTCTATTTAATTTTTAATTTATAAATCATAATAATTCCTTACCTTGTTAGTAATTATACCGTCAGTATCTCCTCCTAATATATATAATTCATCATCCAGAATGACCGATGAAAATTTATTTACTATCATGTTTATCTGATAAAAATCTATCCATAACTTTTTATATTTATTATATACTTGAATTTTGCGAGCTTTCTAAAGTTATATTATTTATAATGTAAATTGATGTTTTTTTTAAATTTTAATCATTTTAATAAAAATAATTTTACTTCAATGCTTTGACCTCCCACAATTAACAGAGTTTTTCCTTGAATTTCGTATAAAAGCGATCTCAGTTTCTGAATTAACATACTTTTGATTTCTAATGAGTCTTCACAGAATAGTCTCTTTAGAGCATAAAATAAAAACTAAAAAAAAAGATGCTTTTATTAGGAATTTTCGATACGTAAAAGAAAAAAATCTATCAAATTTTACCTTACTGCTCATTAAAGAAAATTTAACATTTGATATTAAGGTTGTAAAATATTTTATTCTATTTTCTTTATCCATTTCTATCCATTTTTCGAGAGCGTTAAATAAAGTTTCTTGAGAATTGACTTTCAATTTGTCAGAATTCATTAATGTTTTAAGATCATCAAATGTTAAATACAAAAAATTTTCTTTTTTATATTGCTAAAAAGAAATATTTGTCAATATTTCATGAACTAAACAAAAATAATAGAATGATCGGCATACTTCGTCAAAATTTTCTTCTAATTGTTTTATAAACGCCACTTTAGACTTTCGACACATTTTCTCTGTTTCGCCGCATTTTTGCCGCTTTTTCATCAATTCAAAAAAAGGTTCAACATTTTCTTTTTTATACTACAATAACAAAAAAGACGAATTGATTCGCCATACTTACAATCTGACAAAAAAAATCAACATTATTTACCTGTTCAGTTAAACATGAAAGTGTTATTAAACAACTTAAATTTTTAAAATACTGATTCCTCTCGATTATATCATAAAGAATCCAATTTTTCACCATATTAAATACCACTTCTTCATTATCAACTTGTAATTTGTCTGAAGAAAGGATTTTCAATAGTAAATTCACATCCATATCCATATATCGTCCATTATTATAAATCTGCAAATCGAATACATTTCTTGAACTTCAATATGTAGATAATATATTAAATTTCAACTCACATTTTGAAAATTTCGCAATATATATTTTTCTATATATTCACACGCTTCTTTTAAATTAAAATCCTCGAAAATACTCCATCTTTTCGCATAATTATTGTCATTCAAAGTTTTCTGCATATACAAACAGCAATAATCGATAATTTTTTGATGCTCTATCAGCTGACTGAATTTAATTACATTTATTAAGGATTGATCGTCCAAATCTACAGAAATAAATTCTAGATTATAAAGATTGTTCTATATTAAATAATATTTGATTCGCTTACCCATTGTTCCATTTTTGAAATAATCCGTAATAAGTTGTAATGTTCTATATTTATCGTCGACATTTTTGCCGTTTTTTATGATCACTTCTTTTTTCGATATCTTCAGTTGTTGTCTAAAGTAATCACTGTTTATTGCGAACAAAGATTTATTAGCTGCGTAATTAAACCTAAATGAAAAATTACATATTTAATGCTATATTCATAATATTTAATATATTTACGTATATATAAATATAAACTACCCATCATTTTCAAATTTAATCATAAAATCCAAATACCAGCTTTCGTTCTCTATTGTAGAAAAGTTGAGTTTGTTTTCACGCACAGTTGTCATTTTATTTTTATTTTTTTAATATAAAATGATATTAGTATATAAAAATACTTGTTCTTCAATCGAATATGAATACAATAATGATATGTCTTAATTTAGTTCCGTATTTATATATATATATATATATATAGTGCTAGTGATTTTTACTTAAAGATATACTTAGATATGTGGTCAACATATAGATTAACATAAAAATTTGAATAATAATATAATATGATAAGCAATTTTATTTTTTTTAATTTATCAGTAATTTTATAAAATTAATATCGTATTTTTATAAAAATGTCATATCAAGACATTTTTGTCGACAAATATATCAATTTTATGCCCGCGTATATTTTGTTGTTTTTTTTTCTTCTCAACCTATCGTGTGTTTTTTTTTTTTTGCTTATTTTCAAACCATTAATCGCTTAAGAAATGACGCGAAAAAATCGTAAATACTTTTTTTTTTGTATGTCGTCAGCAAGATCGATCGTCATGTGACACAATGGGTTTACGCGAAAGAGGCGAGACCGATCCTTCATAGGGTGACACGCTTGCACGCCCTTTACACTTTCGTTAGTCAAATTGTTATGCTTCCATTAAAGCTATTTAAAATGGCCATTTTCTTTTTATATACTAATATAAATACTTCACTTTTCAATCACAATTTTAAATTTTACGTTTATTATACGTAATTTAAAAAATATGTATTATAATCAACAGAAATTGAAAGATCATTTCTAAATAATTTATAAACTATAATAAGAATATATCTTTTTGTATTATATCCAAATTATCAATTAGTTTTAATACAATATTTATGATTAATGAGTTTTTTTATAATTTCATATTCTTTATATATGATATTACACATTCTACAATTAGAGAAAATTCATATATATATATATATATATATATATATATATATATATATATATATATATAATATTTTATTGGTTAGCATTGTTTTTTAGCCACAAGGAAATATATATAAAATTATCTATCGATTTATAAAATACGTTCTGTGTATGAACTTAAATATTTTCTTTGTCTTTTCATTGTGTCGTTTATTTTTTTATAAAATCGATAAATATGCTCATTTACTATAATATACAGTCACACTTTTAAATATTGTATTTACAGGAATATCACTTATGAAATTAAAAATTAATGTTTTTTTTCAAGAATAGGTATTGAAAATTCAAACTCAAAAATCGACTTTTATCATACTACTATATTTTTAACAAGTTAAAAAATTGGGATGGGACGAAATTGTTTTTTTTTCTTTTATAATCAGCTTTTAATTAATCATAAAAAAAACCAGACAGAGACAATCATTAACAATATGATTCATTTATCGCAAACTTGACCCTTGAATTACAAATCCCATTGGATTTCTAATATCACCATTCGCCTGCTCCCTTTTCTCACCTCGATTTTGTAGTTCAAGAGCTCTCCCTTGTATACGTTTTTCTGTGCACAGTTCAGTGATTCTCAAAGATTTTTAACTTCGATTTCTATTTTTTATATTAATTGTATTTTCAAACAAATTTATCAAAATCAAACTTATTTTTTTGTAATTTATTATTAATATATTAAACTATATATACTCATTCTGTGATTGTATTTTTTTTAATGAAAATTATCTTTTTTTTTTAATATTTTACGTATATATATATTAAATAATTATATAGATTTAAGTTTTAATAAATGAATTGAAAATTTTACGACTTTTACCGATCGGATTTCGTTGAAATCGTTGAAAATGCGCAACCGTTACGTCGTCGCACGTGTACGTATTTTGAGAAGCGCCGATTTGGACCCTTTCGAAGTGGTAGCCAACGTCGTACCTCTGGAAAGCTTGCGATACTTTTACGACGCCCCGGGGACCCAGAGTGGATTCGTAAAAAGCACTCACGCGCTTCACCTTGATGGCGTTGCAATGTAACCACTCTTTTTCCAACACTCTCCGCCTTCACCTCACGCATCTCCCTGCTCATTTTGTTGATGTTGGTTAGCAAAAAAAAAAAAAAAAAGAAAGAAAGAGAGAGAGAGAGAAAGAGAAAGAAAAAGAAAAGGCAGAAAAGAGCAAATGGAATACGAGTCTCGGCTAATTCGAAAAACCTGTCTGTCCCCTCATTGTTTTGACGCATTCTAATTTGCGAGCTCGATGCTCAGACGCCTTTTATTTCCAAATGAATGTTTAATCTTTCAGCCGTTAAAATTTTCGACATATCTGAATCACATCTTACATTAATTCTACCGATTGTAAATATAATTATTGTAAGTATAAATAGACGTTTTTTTTTTATTTTTATATAAGTCTTTAGATAGACATATCCTAAAATCTGACTAATATTGTCATTAATAGATCTACAGTATCGATGGCTTTCTCTTTGTTGAACTAATTTATTTTATAGAATCGAGTCAACAGTTCCACACTCACCTTTCAGACGTATCTCCTTTCTTATTATTTTCATATTAATTATTGTTTTAAATGATTTTTTACAAATTAACTCTTATTTTAATGAATATTTAGTGAGTTTCTATGTACATAAAGTCTTCAATAAGAGCCCTGAAAATCAAGTTAAATAATTTAGAATCTGAAGTTTAAATACTAAATGTTATATTAGAAATAAAGCTTTTCTTTCTTACAATAATACATCTTTTCTTGAAAAACACTATATAGATGAATCGTCGTGCAATAAATAGAAATTATTTCACTGTAGTTCAATATTCAAACAATTTTATACACACACACACACACACACACACACACACATATATATATATATATATATATATATATATATATATATATATATATGCGATATCTTCAAAAAATGAAATCTTATTGCATATTCCAGTTTAGTATAAAATTTTAAAACAGATTTTTTTGACATATCCATATTTTAATCGTTATACCGATATATTAAAATTCATACATATTTCCATAATGCTGCATAATAAAAGAAAATTACGGCACATATACGACTATAAATTGTCGCTAATTAATTGCAATTCGAAAGAATAAATATTTATATCAATTATTATGCATTTTATCTCGCTCGCCATCTGCTACGTGCTTTGCATGAATATTATAATTGGCGTGCTTTGTGTACTGCCAGACTTAACACATGTATATATATATATATATATATATATATATATATATATATATATATATATATTAATCATTTACTATTTTACATAATAATTTATGGTTAATATCATTTACTTAATAATTTACGGTTAATATAATTTCAGCTATGAATATAGTAACTCGGAAAATTACACATTCGATATAAAATATTAAAACCGTTTATTTTATCACTGTTATAATATTTAAAGCAATGTGAAAAAAAATATATTTTCAAATATTTTCCTTTTCAATTTCGTTCCAACAAATTTTATAACAATAATCGATATTTTCATCTGCATCATTAATTGATCGAAATTGCATCTGAAATTTAATCTATGGTAATGGATAAAATAATAACATTTTTTTATTATAAATTGTTTAATAGTTAACTTGATAATTTTATTTAATATTAAAAAATATTAATTTATTCATTACTTTCAAAATTTTAATATATTATTTCCACATAGTTTATTCATCTTCATATTTGGTGCTAATTTGTAAAAAATAGGGATGAAATATTTTCTGTTGATCGTAGAATGTATTCATGCCATGTGCATAAAATTCATCTTTGAATTTCAATATAGACGAATGCATTATACATATCACGGTCTTCGTATCGAGCCGAAGGTCATTTTCAGATTCCGAATATTCGAGGAGATGTTACCTGAACTGCAAATTCCAAAGATATTCAGCTCAAAGAGTAAAAACTGAGTGGAACCGACCTCTTGGTTTGGCCACATGCTTCGTTAACCTCGCGTATCCTCTGGATTGTACATGCACGTAACCTGGTATTTTCTGACTCCTAAATCTCATCTCATACCATTCTACATTCACCTCACACTATTCCCGTAGCCCATTTCCACTTTTGAACCCCTCGATAACCCAGAAGTCAGCCCCTCTACGGGGGAGAGCTTTCTTTGAGCCGCCTTTACGGCGAATGCTCTTCAATTCCTATCAGGTACTCTGACCCGAACTCGTCTACATCAAACTATTTCAAATGTGCCCGTTCATATAAGCTTTTTGCTATTTTCCAACATATTTTACATTTTATATACGATCGTTTAAGACGTTCATTTCACTTTAAAATGTAGCTTACGTAAATCTCTTTTGCGGTCTGCTATATCTTTATGTGTATACTTTTGAATTGCCATCTCTGGTCGTTCTCGTCGTCCAGGATTTATTTGATTTATATGTAAAATACCTTAAAGTTTAGTTTTGGTTTTGTAATTTTAGCGTTATAAATTTAACTTTTTGCATCCTCACAGAAAGTTTTGTATCAAATACTTGTTCATTACTATATTTTTATTGCAAAAAAATCGCGCATTATTCAAACTTTTTAATTTTAGTATTTATTTTATTATCTTACTGGTAATAAATTAAAACAAATATGGTATATTTAAAAATAATTCGCTACACATTTTATCACAATTGATATCATAATACGAAATATATTTCGATCGCATTCACTTAAAAAATAATAAAGCTAAATTAATTTTATTTTATATTAATAATGATAACGATAAATTCTTGAAAAATCCATTATTATATCTATAAATTTTCCGTACATTCCGAAATGTATTCGTTTTATGCGGAATGAGGTGGTTATTTCAAACGCGCACCCCACATTGTGCGGTTTTAAATGACCCGATTATGCATACATATATATATATATATATATATATATATATATATATATATATATATATATTATATGTATACGTTTATATTCCGAATGTGCCTGAAAATGGAGAAAAAGCGGCTGTTGTGCCTTTGGGAAATTTTCGATTTTCCAAACTGCACAACTCGAATGCGGGAGTTAACGTTATTACGGTTAAAACGTTATTTGCAAAGAGCATGCAACTTGGCTTATGGAACGTTCATTCTGATGGTGAAAAAAATGTATGTGTGTGTGTTTGTGTATGTGTGCTTTATCTACAATATTTTCTTATTTTTAATTTTATAAAAAAAAATATGAATATTTATCTTTTTCTACGTTATATTTTTTTAATCAATTTTGCGGTTATGTATTTTTATTATCGCATTATTATGAATTCAAAATTATTAAAACATTATCGTTAACCACAAAAATATTTTATACAATTTCAGCATATTTCTTAAACCGCGTTTTTTTTTTATTTTTACGAATTTATCTTAAAAACATATAGAAAGCATAAATATAACAAATAAATATATATATATATATATATATATATATATATATATATATGTAGTATGTATAATATTTAAATTTTCAATTTAAATCTTTTTAATTAAAATATTTTTTTTTAATTTTGTGTCATATTACATATAGTAATAATAAAAAGTATGGAAACTTTAATACGATGAAAATTCATCATTGAAATGTTTTTCGAGAGAAAAAAAAATGTATTTTAAAAAATTTCATATGTCGAAAAATACCATTTCATATATTACGACAACTTCGCATTTATAGAAACTATTTTATTTCACATTAGCAGATTAAATTTTAACTCTTATCTCGAACATGAAAACAGAGGGATAATAAATAATGGCAAAATTTAAAGTATCCAACGTTATCTAGAAGAACAGAATGAATATAAAAATGTTAACGATTTGAAATGATTAATCGGTTTAATAGCAATTTTAATAGGGCAATTGTGTATCGCGTGGGCGAACTAACCATGAGTTTTTCATTTATTCCCATTTATTTTTTTCACGTTCTTTTCTATTATATATATATATATATATATATATATATATATATATATATATAATATTAAAAATATAAAACCGCCTTGGGAAACCGTGTAACAAAATTATGAGCGGAATAAATCAGATCGAGCCGTGCAAATTAAAAACAGTCATGCAATTTTATCGATAGTGAATTTGTATACGAAATTAAAAGTTAAAACTGAACAAAATGTACATTTATGACTGATCGACTTTGTAATTTTTTTTAGAACTAAATTGCGACACATCGGGATTTTTTCATGTCGGCCGCCAATGTACAGTATGTACTTGATTTAATTACACAGTACCGTGTATTAATTATTTGAACGACTAACAAGAATTTCGTTTTAATTATACATTCGCGCGCGCACAATTCCTTTTACCTATACCATATAACTGTAACTAAAAATTATCAATAAAATTAATTTATATGATAAACCAATTATATATCGAAATATTATACTTTAAATCAATTGATCTTATAAATAAAAATCAACTCATCAAAAGTCCAAATATTAGTCATGAAATAAAATTTATTATGTCATCGATTTATATTTACTAATTATATTTTTTATATTCCTCATATAAAAAGCATATATCACTATGATTTTTCGTTCGCGAATATTATATAAGATTTCTCATTGTATATCGATTTTTAAAATATTCTATAAAAATGGTCGTAAATCACGCCGATCTTTGAATTTCTTATTTTTGTTGAGCTTTTCATTTGCATCCCTTAGGATATGAAATTTTTATATCCATATATCTGCTTCATCTTTTATGATTCGTCGATCTTTATCGCCCGAATTCATATATAAGCGAATAGGAAAAGCTGACTCATTCGACTTTTCTTCTCAGGATTCGATCCACTTGGCATCGTTTTTTTTATCGGTGCTAAAAACTTAATTTTTAAATCGACTTTAATTTACTTTTTTGCAATTTTTATTTTGAATTATATTTTTAACTCGGAAATTAATTGCAAAATTCTACGTATTAATTAAATTCTTTAATATTTTTCAACTATATATTTTCTCGTTAATATCTATTATTTTTTAATTATTGGATTAAGATGTTTTTTTATTATTTTTTGTCAGTATCGAAATTAGCCGTTAATTATCTATCATTTTATTTTTAAAAGGAACGTAAATTTATTTGAAATGGTACAATTATGAATTTCCTCCGTTCAAAATTTATGTTTTCCGCGAATTATTTTATTAGTGGATTCTTAAAACAATTACGAAAATATATTTTTCATAACATACAGACGCTCATTCATCTATGAAAATCATAAATCAACAATGCAATACGACCGAATCGACAATTTATCGTACCGAAGCGAAATCGGTACAATTGCAACTTGCATTTTTCTTTCCGCCGCACCTGCGCTTTCCTGAGAAATAAATTTAAAAAAAAAAAGAAAAAAGAAAACACCACCGATGGCTATTTTCCAACTCGTGCCGTGAATTTATGATTTTTCGCCTTTCCGCAAGCATTTTCCCGCTTCACTTTTTTTTTTAATTTTATTTTATGAAACCATCCTTGTACACTTTGTTTTATTTTTTGAAGAACTTTCGTCGTCGGCGTCCTCGAAGAAGAATTTTCTCGGACCGCATTTTTATGCGGTTTCACGCCGGTGCATATTCATGCGCTTCGGCGCCAATTTCCAGAATAATAAATAATAGTTGAAAATAAGCAAAAATATCATGAGAAACGGTAGTTACCATAAATATTCTTTATTTTTCTATTGTAATACATGATAAATATATACGTTAAAATGTAAATTTCTTCGTTTCACTTTACAATTCATCATATCAATAATCTTTTATAAACTATTTAAAATTCTTATCATAATATATTTTTCATCAAAAATTATATAAATCGCATATATATTAATACCTTAAATTTTAAAATTATTTTTTGAGTATAAAACAATATGTATATTTATTCTGTATACATCAGATATACATTCCATACGAGTTTCAAAGTTTTAACCTAAAACTACGTCTCTGCCTCACATTCCATATTATATGTTGTGCAATCTTTCAACGGTTTCTAAATTCCATCTGCATTATTTATATAATTATATGGTATATAAACAAAAGTGTTTGAAAACCTCAAATATATAATTAAATTAATACTTGGTCTTGAATTTTATATTGAGTATAATATTATAATTAAACAACCTAGTTTTAAACATATTGTAACTTTAATTTAAAATTTATAGTTTTGCTCACTCAAAGTCTACACACTTTTTGAATCCCACAAAATCAAAAACGTGCCAACTATAATATTGATAATATTTATAATGTAAATAAATTAATTTACGATATATACCTTAATTAATTTGTTATATCAATTTTTAATGTATATTTTAATAATTATAATAAAATTGATAATGTTTAAATTTTTTGAAATTATTTTTTTCAGTATTCCATTGAATGTATATAATGTGATTATTATAAACACATAATAATTATATATTTATTTTATAATTTGGACTCAAAGTGATGTATTACAACATCATTTATTTTATTTTAATATACGTTATTTATGTTGATTACATCAACTCCAACATTATATAATTCGAATATTTTTATTTTTTTATATTATATTGAAAATTGGCTATTTTAATCTTATATAATTTATATTAATATCAAAATATTATTAGAATTAACATTAAAAAAATACCAAAATAAATACTCAATATGTATAATCCCAATGCAATCTAGTTCACCTTTTTTAAGCTTTCATTATTATTTAATTTTTCCGGTATATATATATATATATATATATATATATATATATATATATATATATATATATATATATATATATATATATATGGGGTTATTTTTATACAATCTCCTCCATAAACACCCCTTTGAATTCTTCCCTTTTCCTCCCCAGTTTTCCTTCTGTCCTTTTCTCAAAAAAAAAAAAATAAATAAATAAAAAAATAACGGTGAAAACCCACTCATTTTTTTTGGACGTTCGTGTGCTTGTGCGTTTTCATTAAGCACATTGTCCCGCAATTCGATGAAATAACCTTTTGTGTATGTTTCTCTTTTGTACTTACGAAAGATTTTCCCTTTTATCTTTATACTTTCGTTGGGAGTATTTTTTTTTTATTATTATTATTTTTGTTCACTCGTTTTGTTTTGTCTTGTTTTGTTTTGTTATTGGCGGTTGTAAAAACGCGAGAAGTAGAAAGATCCAAAACAAAAAAACAAAC
This sequence comes from Leptonema lineaticorne, assembly GCA_024500535.1. Classification (NCBI taxonomy): domain Eukaryota; kingdom Metazoa; phylum Arthropoda; class Insecta; order Trichoptera; family Hydropsychidae; genus Leptonema; species Leptonema lineaticorne. The sequence continues at coordinate 4,919,143 of JANIJI010000016.1, read as the reverse complement.
AGAATACGAAACAAAACGCGAAAGGTGTATAAAAATGCGTGCTCCAAATCCGGAATATAGAGAGGTTTTTTTTTTCATTGTGAAAATTTCGTTAAAACAAAGTTTTCCCTTTCATTCTAAGTTAAGAAAAATACTTTGTTTCATATCGCGTATCAAACGATAAAATACTCCCTTTGGCTTCCTAATTGTCTTCTTATATCGATTTTTTTTAATTCCCCCCTTTTATTATCCGCTTCAAAAACTCTTTCAACTTTTTAACATTTCTTTGTTTAAAATTTAATTTTCGAAACTTGTTGCCGTTTTATATTTTTATTAACCATTATATAAAATAAATAATCATATTTTTTTTTAATATAAAATTCATTGTGTTTTATTTTAATTTTATTTATTTATTTAAATCTTATATAAACGTTATTGTATTATTGTTAGTTTTTTATATATTATATATGATATAACACATTATTGTGTATGTCGTTTCATTTTATCGAATTCACAGAAAAGCGACACGTCGAATTCGTCGTCTGCCGAAGTTTAACCGGAAACCGAGTAGGCCTTACGTTATGTTAAAGAGATTTCGCCAAAGTTTAGTTACGTTATTATTGGACTGGCTTCGATTCCGGGAAAGCCACGATATCCGACACGCAACTTCAAAGTTTGTTTCTTGTAGTCCAACTATAAACAGCTAAAACCTTGTTAAGAAGAAAGGGAACCTTCATGTGAGAGCCCTTAATGCGGATTACCGCTGATATCGGCTCACTTTCACAGATTCATCTCTCTTTTATATATTTCTATTTCATACTATTTCACTATATAAATATATATATTTTTTTTATCTACCACCAAACAACAATCTGAATAAATAGTGAAAAATCCGTAAAATAACAATTAAATATAATTAGATCTTGATTGAATATATTTCATTATAATTCAATATATAAAGATGGAAATTTGTTTCTTTAACATTATATTAAATATCGATTATTTAATATAACCGACATAACATAATATTCAGTTAATTTCAATGACGGATTACGCCTTCTGACTCGTCATATTCCGAAAATAAACTAAAATTAAACATCCACCTGTTATGAACGACTCGATTTATTATGTGGATATTTAAATATGACATTTTACAGGCACACCAATATAGAATCACGTTTAAAAATAGAAAATCACTCATTTGATCTTCCCACATAGTATTCGATTCTCGATTCGAAACTCTTTCAGGGCTATATTTGTCGATGCGTATTGATTTTTTTCACTTTATATAGTTGATATTTGTTCTTGAATTGTAAAAAATATATTTAATTATATATCGCACTCGAATAAAATGAATAATTATCGAAACATCTATAGAACTGAAAAACGGTAAATGGCTTATGTTTTTTATATTATATAATATATAGATAAAATTTACTTAAATATACTATAAAAAAATGAGTTATATAAATATTTTTTTCGATGAGAACATGGTTTGAAAATGTTAGTTTATTTTTCCAATGATATACTCCTAAAAATATCTTCAAAACGCAAATTTTAAAATATATAATATTTATATAAATCATATATTATAAATAAAATATTTATTTTAATAATTTAAAAAGATCTATTATAAGTACCTGACAACCCTAGTTTTGTCGTCTGCCTGATAATATTTGTGTCTAAAAATGTGTCTACTTTTTTCCCGTTAGTCTTTTTTTTTTTTAACGCGTGCGAATCCGCCATTTTGTCTCACGCCCACAACGTATTACGGCATTTGTTCACGTTAACCTATTACCGTACATTTTCCTTATGAGCTATATAATAAACGCGGAGAGGAGTTCACTTCGCGAAATTAAAACACGCAAATTTTAACGAATTTCCGCCGGCACGCTTTCGCCGTAGTGAAAGCGATTTATCTCTGAATAGTCACTTCTTAAACGGTGGTTCGCTACAATGACGTTTCTTAAAATGCATATATATATATATATATATATATATATATATATATATATATATATATAATGTAAGTGATGCATCAACAGATGGCGCTATATACATTCCTAGTAATAAAACAACATTCCATCATTTTTCAATCTTTAAAATGGAATTTTATACTTCACTATATACTTCAAGATTACATTGACACGTCAAACCATCAAACCGCTCCAATCTGCAAAGCTCCACGTAACACAAACAGACCATAGATATTCTCGGTGCGCTCTGAGCTTTAATTGTTTACAACATTCAAGCCCACCGAATCCGTACACGTTAATTCCATTATGAAACGCGTATGAAAAACATATTATCCCGAGGCTTTATACGAGCCGACAGAAAAGACCTTGTCATTTATGATCGGTACAACATACCAGAGACGAAAAATAATAACGGCTCGTTCTGCGCAAACTATTGCTCTTTTCTAATATTTTATTTTATTTTTTGTTCCTTTCGCATCAACTCCTCGGCATCCCTCACGACCTTCTTCCCGTTCCTCTCCTAACGAATATTTGTTCAAATTGTTACACGGCGTCGGTACGTGATCCGTATCGCGAATTAGAAACGTCGCAGTCTTCTGAGATATTGTCGACATCCATCTTTACCAGTCGTGACTCTGCTGCTGGCAGTGAATGGGTCAAACGTACGATATTCGTCACGGCCGTGTTTTTTGTCTTAGTCAGGTCAACCCTTTGTGCACCGCTATCGATATCCTTCTTATATCCAATTTAAAATATAATATAATTTATATTTATAATTTCTTTATTTTACTCGATTCATAATCATATTATGATCCCTTTCTTCCTATCATTTATAACTCTCAACCTCTAACTATCTTTATTTGTAATATCTAAATATAAAATGGAAAAGTTAAAATTAGCTTTTTGTAATTATTTTGTTGATCTACCAAGTGGAAGGAACAAGCAATTACGCAACATGTGTAAAATAATACATGTTGCCGAGCTAATTATCGCCAGCCTTAATAGGTTAAGAATCGGCGAGATACAATTAGCGAGATTCGCACACATAGAATTCTCCTTATCGGGTCGATTCCCCTCATCTCTGGCCGTGGATGAAAAGCGAAATTTTCTCGTACCATCCTCCCACCCCTTAATAATAAAATGTAACGTTCACAGTCCGTTTCCATCTCCGATCTCCCGTGCCCACACCTCACATCCCCCATACCAAATACAGAAAGTCCCAGATTTTTTTTTAATATTTCGTTGTTTCATTGACAATTTTCGTCACGAAATACGTTTTAAAATGAATTATCGCTGTATATTGTAATACGATATGAATTTTGATTTATTAACTTATATAATTAAATAGCATTTATAATATAATTGTGTAATTAAATAAAGAATATATATCTTGTTTTCATATTTTATTTTTCATTTATATCTCTGTCGACCGGCTGTCACATATCCAATATGGGAGAACAATGGAAAATAAGACTCGTTGTCTATAAGATAGACCCTACTGTATTATGGTCTATATTCCCGTCGCTCCCATCTCCCATTTCGCAACTCGTCGTCATAAGCGAGAGATAGCGATCCTTTTTTGTTAATTACGCCTCTCGCGCCGGTGGCAACCGTGCCCGGAACCCTCAGCTCTATCTGCCACCCCGAAAAACCCATTCCGCCGCTCAATTCCTTGATTGGACGATGCTATCGCGGTGGCTAAGGTTTATCTCATAATCCGACACGGCATTGTATTATTTATCTTCGGCTTTTGTTGCAGCGGCCTGTTTGCTAACTCACACTCTCGTTTTGCACGCTTTTGACGGCACAACTCGCTAAATCCTCGCTCTTCATTTATCGTTCTTGCTGTTACTGTTGTGTTGTATATCTAAAACATGCGTGCACGTTATACTGTTACCGCTTACCTCTCATAATTCACTTTTATTCCGATTTTTTTTTTTTATTTTCTTTTTTAAATATTATGTTCTTTAAAATCTTTATTACTCATAATATTGAATCATTAAAATATAATATTTCGATCTAACAATGTATTTTTATACTTATATATATATATATATATATATATATATATATATATATATATATATATACATTTTAGATATTAATTAAGGACGAACTATACGAAATAGGCATTTCATTTTTTTTTTATTTTATTTGATAATAACATTTCAAAAAGCGCGTATCAATTTTTTTTGTGATATGATAAAAAGTGATTTATGCGAAGAAAATCAAAATAAGTATTGAAGTGTCCGAGGATGGGTTCCCCGGATTTCGCGACGAAGAGTAATAATCAATCATCCCCGCTTGACATGTATGCGATAACAATAGCTAAAATATTGCACGAAATGAAATGAAAGGGATGTAAAAGCGACCCTGTCCGACGTTCCAATTGTGCAAGAAGTTGATGTAAAAAAAATATGTAATTTATATCGTGCGATATTAAAACCGATATTCTGGTCGATAAGGTGTTAAAACCGTATCTATATATACATTAACGCGTATTGCCTGTCGTATAGTGTCTTAGTTAACTTTGAACTTTCGTTATTTTTTTTTCGTTACAGTTCGGTTCCGGTTTTCGTTCCGGGAACGATAATAATGCTTTTTCCGCGCTTCGATTCAATTCCGGTTCTAAATCATACCATTCGTAACTAAATTGCCAGCACAGAAAAAAACTCGTTTTTAAATTATCTTTTATTTTTCTGCTTTTAAATTTCTATTATAAAATGATTTATAATGTTATATAAGATTTTTAAATAAGTTTCTTAAATATTTTGGCATAATTAATGAAAATATTTATTAATAATATTTTAAAATGAAGTTTAACATATTTGCAAACTATTGAATTTAATTTATAAATATAACATAAATTAAATGCTTGTGTTAGTTCTGTAATTAAATTTGTTTACCTATATAAAATTAATCACAACATAACTCGCATTAATTATTTACATAAAATAAAATTATTGAAATATATCAGTATTTCAATTTTTATTGTGTAAAAAATGTATCGATAATATCCAGAGGTCGAGTTTAATACTGAAAATTTAAGATTATAAAAATAAATTTATAAAAAGACTATATTGAATCATATATTTATATGTTATAAATATTTACAAAAATGAATAATATATAATAATCAACATTATAAACAGTCTTTTAGTATTTTGATTAAAATAATAGAAAAAAAAAGAAAAAACGCAAACAGAAACAACATAACATCACGTCTGACAGTTGGCTGTCAACTCGTTGTGTCGTTTTTGTTCTTCCCCTAGGGACAAAATGGTGACCATTTTAGTTTTAGCGAAAATTTGAAGTGACGCCTGGCCATCGTGAAGGAATATAAATGAATGACATGGGCTCGACACACAACATATAAAAGAAGAAAATAAAATATAAAAAGAAAAACGAAACACTCGACAATAATAACATTTCTACGGATGAGAAAAAAAAATTTTTTTTTTCAGGGAAAACTACATGCGACATTTGATATCACGTAAATACGATAACGTTCGCGACTTTCTAATTAATGTCGTGTTTAAATTATATATATATATATATATATATAAATTATAAATATGATTTAATACAATATAGACATAACCGGACTTTCTTTGTATGTTTTCTCTATTATTATTTTTATTATTTTTCTCTATTGTTTTTACAACGTTTTTAAAATGTCATAAAATAACGTCAACAACACACCCTTATCCTCACTATACCTCCTCCAGAGTTTTGTATACTTTATCTATAAGGCATAGCGGTTGTCGGATTTCAGGGTGCGCCAGACTTTCCCATCCTGTCTCTTCCATTATCAACCAGCTAAGTCTCTCGCACATTAACACCTTCTCTCACATAAAAACGTACACACACACACACACACATATATATATATATATATATATATATATTTCTGTTTTTTATTATCATTGCTCATTTTCTGTCGATGAAAATGTCTGTCTCGTGTTTACTTTCCGTTGACACGGACGGAATTCCGTGCGCGAGGCACATAAATTTAAAATCCAATCCGAGGAGAAAGGCTGTCATTGATTCGCACGCTATGACGCGCTTTTACAATGTCACATTTTTTATTTATTTTTTTTTTTATTTTATTTCATTTTTCAACCCTCTAAATAAATCTGATTTTATTTTATAAACGGGTCGTTTATATATATATATATATATATATATATATATATATATATATATATATATATATATATATATATATATATATATTTAATTCAACTACATTTCATGTCATATGTCGCTAGATACAAATGAAACCGAACGTTACAATAGCCCGAATTGCGCGTATACTCTTTTCTCATTTTCACATATTTATTTTTTATTTTATTTCATTTTTTTTTATAACAGATTTACAATGAAATATATCGAATATTGTTGCGTAATCTCATTTTAGAATTTATCGTTTTTTATGAATTGTAAAAATGTTATCTATTTTTTTTCCAATATTTTAAACAAATATACAAATACGCTTTTCATTTTTCTTTAATTTAATTTTATATGTTTGCTAATTGTAATTACCTTCTATCATATTTTTGAAATATACAGTATAAAATCATCAGAATAATTAAAAATAAATTATATTATATACTTTATTATAAATAATTTTATTTTCATGCTAAATATATTTTTTTATAATTGCAATAATTAGTGACGATTAATTTTAATTTCATTCATGTCACCAAATCACCTGAAAAAATTAAAATTCAATTTATTCCATCACATTTCCTTCGGTAATTTATTAAACAAGTCTTTCTTCACAATTTATATGGACTTGGTATGTAGTCGAACATATGAAATGTCATGGAATGATTTATTTGTACTTCTAATGTCTCTCATACTGCCCTCTATAAAATGAAAAATGATCCTCAAAATGAAAATCTTGAAGTAAAAATAGGACGCGATCGAAATGCGGAACACGAAAGTCATCAACTATAATCGTTATCTTTTTTATAATTACTATTATCAAGAGGGAAAATAAATCGACGATTCTATCAAAATCAAGGTCTATGTTTTGAGTTTTATTGCGCCAATTATTTTTAATGGAACCAAATCTCTAGCCCTATGCCTAAATTTCAAACTCGATATTATTTTTAAAATATTTTCATTTTGTAGTATTAATAGTTTTCAAGTTCAAACATTTTTTTATATCTAATTAATATTATAATAATTTTATCAATCTTTAACAACATTTTTTTATAAAAATATATATTATATATGTATATTTTAAATCACTTATATGAATTTCGTACATTCTACATTATTTATTTCAACATTTAACACTTGACGATTCATCGCAAAGCTTATTTTTGTACGGCGACTCGAAAGTGCGGGTTTATATGTTATTCGGTTAGTCAAAGGAACCCACATTTCGCGTGAATTATTTATTTGAACGACGTCGTCTTCCAAAACCCGATATCATCATTCCTTTTCGGGGTTTGTTGTTGTCCTTTTTGTTTGGCAAGTTTACATTTTTATACCTTCATAAAATATGGTATTATCGACTCTTTGTCCGACCCGAACGTCGCCATCAGTCTTTTTACTCTGAAAATATTTTTTGTATCCTTTCAATCCGTAACATGTTGAAGTGATGTTTTGTAAATTTGATATCGTAATTTTTTTATCTTGATCTACACGATTTTATTTATTCTATAGATATTTCATAATGGATCCGCTCTATTTAAAATCGATAAAAATTATCATTACAACTACACTTTATTATTTAATATTATTTTACTGAAGAATCAATCATATATAACTTTTTAATATTTTTATGCTTATAAAAATAAAAGAATGATAAATCCGCTTACACGGTGAACAGCGACTATGAAAATCATTCAGAATTCTGCACCCGATTCTCGAAATCGCAATTTTTACTCTTTAGAGGCTTCTGTGCACAACTCATCTGGTATTCCGCGTTCATCTTATAGTAATAATGCCACGTAAGAATCGCACAGGATGAGTATGGCCATCTTTTATTTACAAGTGCAGCTCAATTTTACCGCTTCTGCAGGTCACGGAAGTGTGACCGGATACACCGAATCGTAAAGCATTTATAGTCTTACGTGTCGTATTCACGTGAAAAAAAAAAACGATAGAAAACTTGCATCTATCTATTCAAAAAGTTACCGAAATTATCTTGACTACTGCTAATTCTGACTATTCAACATTTAATTCTATAATAAATTATAAAAATTTGATCAATTTTCCATTAAGATTTCAAATCTGTATAATAATTATCATTGTCGAATTTGTTTCAAAATGATAATATTCTAATTATTTTATATTTTATTACTGTTAACTTAACAATTCGTCTATTCTTCAATCTGAAATTTATATTAAAATTTTCGGAAAGAAATAAATTGTCAGAAGGTCTCACATAGGATTGACGATTCAAGGATTTCTGAAGAAAAAAAATCTTTAGCATTTATGAGGCTGTCGCGCTCGTGATTTAATTAATTAATACTTCGGAAACCCATTTTTTGTCCCCTAAATTCAATTTATTAAATTTTCAAGTATATAAAATGTGTTTGGATTTAAATTAAATTATAAATATATGAAATTTTTTATTTATATTTAGTTTTATCTTTCTAAAAAAATAACACACTCGTACGATAAAATTCCGGTAACATTTCAAACACACTAATGTATATATATATAGAAAGTCGAAGATCGAAATTCAAACACAATCACGATTTTATGTTTGAAACGGTTGCAGTCTGAAACGAATTCGAATCAGCCCTTTGCTGATCCGCACCACTTTTAGGCACCGCGGCAGTTCAAACAATGCTAAGAACAAAGCGATTCTAGGATTATTGCCAATTTATATGGAGAAGCGTTAATAGTTCAAATCTGAAGACGTGGCTGTCTCAATATTCCTTTTTATTGGCTTCCTTCTTTGATAACAGAACAATCCTTCTCGGAATATTATTGTATATATATATATATATATATATTCAGTTTCATATTTTATTCCTAGAATTCAAATTATACCGCTCGAATTTTGATATTATCATTATTACATATTTTCGAATATACTATGTGTTAATATTGTCGAACGATTTAACAATTTTTCATTGTTTCGTATTTAATTAACTCGTTCATTATTATATTGCCGAATATCACTTTCGCTATTCTCGTATTAAATTAATTCATTCGTCGTAATACTAACTACCATATATAGATAACGCCGCACTAAAATAGATAAAGATTTGATAATTTGATATATAATATACATTTATTTAATTCATTAAAATCGATATCGTATTATCATCTTATCTCATATAAATTCGAACACGTGTTTATATTACAATGTACAATTTCCTATTAGCGCTTATCTCAAAGTGTAGATGTGATGTTTGGGAGTGGGGCGGGATTAGTAAAAAAATAATAATTATAATAATAAAACGGACATAATTATATATAATTTCATCGGAAAATCGGCGGTGATTGTGCGTCGGTTCAATTAGTACACGCGAACGTTCCTCACGTTTCGAGCAAAGGCACGAGGATTAGAAAGGCTTCGACGTCTCCCGGGATATATAGATATTCGCTTCGTAATCGTAATTGGAAATAATCGGTCAAACGAACGAATGGACCGTCGTCATAATTAACATCGACAATCGGAAGAATCCGTTTTTACGTCCACCATGTATACAGAATGTCACCAAAAAAAAAAAAAAAGAGAAAAAAAAATATATATAACGTCGAAGATATATTTAATGTAGATATTTCCAATAATTCACAATTAATATAATCTTCTGATATGATTTTTTATGAAATAAACGGTTAATTTTTCATAATATTAGTATAAATTTTTATTACTATCATATTTTCTATTTTTTATATTCTATACGAAATACAAGTAATTTACTAAATTTTTGAATAAAAATATATATTTATAATTCCCTTTACGAAATCGTTTCCTTATTATTAATCTTTTTCTAAAATATTTTATATGCAATTATATTTTGTATTACATTCAAAATATTTATTTATAATAAATCGGCTTTTTTAAATGATATATTAAAATGTAAAGTGTTGTTGAAAATTTTTAATATCCGTATTTATTGATTTAAAAAATAATTATATAATATTCAAGGATCAAATAACATATACTGTTAAATTAGAAAAAAAATCAATACTATTAATTAACTCATAACGAAGCAAAATAATATATTATATTTAAACAACATAAAAGTGTCAAATTTTATCTAATTAACAACATCACTTTTAATCCATATAGATCAGGGGTATCTAAACTTTTAACCATCGACGACGTCATTATTATTCTTAAATTACAACTGACGAGCTACCTACGAGGAAGGCGATATCACATTAAACTGACATGTAAGGAAAAAACTCAAAATTTAACAAAACAAAACTAATAAGTCTTGCGGGCAATTAGTAAACCGCAATCGCCATTTTTTACACCTCCGATATAGATTAATTATATTACAACCGCAATTCGTAATATATATATATATATATATATATATATATATATATATATATATTACAGCAATTTTAAGCGCATTTTTTTTTTGAAACCAACTGTACTTATTTACACTCTTTTTTTATTATTTAGACCGAACTCAATTCCGACTCGATATAAAGGTTTTTTTCGTCGGCGCACGTTCGTATCGTTCGTCCTATTTATTTCCCACTTTTTTTTACATTATTTTCCGTTAATCTCGCGGAATCTGATTTTTTTGCCGTTATTATTATCCGAGGGATTTTCTCGGGAAAATTTATATATATATATATATATATATATATATATATATATATATACATTTTCATATTATTTCGTTCCCTGCGAAAACAACGTTTCAAGACCGATAGCAATTATTCGTGCTTAATTATTCGTGGAGCCGATCGACGGAGCGAAACTGGCCTTTTGTACGATCAGGAAACGAATCGCCGCTTCCGTAATGACGTACGGATTTTTCTTCGTTTTTTTTTTTTATTATTATTATTTGTCTTCTCTTGTGCTTTTCATTTCAATATCGACGCTTATTAAAATTAACGAAACGTCCGGAAAATTGAAGTCGTGTTCGTTCGGCTTTTCATTTTTTTTTTTTTTTTTGCTTATATATTCACCGTACCGATTGCGTTTTATAAAACCTTAATCGTATGTCACAACATTAGCAATTACAATATAATATCAGTCATCACATTTAATCTGGATTAATAGTGTTATAGTATATTTACAATATTAATATTTCAATTTTTCTTTTTTTATATTTTTTTTTATTTTAATAAAATATTTTTGAAAATATATAAATTTTACTTGAACCCTTTGAGCTTTAACCGCTTTGTTCAATTTGCAAACTAATATCTTATCTGTACTTTGTAAGTTTATGTTCAGTGAATTTGATTTTGCGAATAATTTAATAAATTCATCAACGTGGAATTGAAATATATCGAATTATTCCTTAAGAGCTTCGTAGAATACTAGTAAACGATTTTTCGTAATTCCAAAATTCCAGAAAACGTAATTTGAGACAAATATTCCTTTTTTTCCCTCATTTTCCACATAAAGTCGTTTATTACATTAGCGTTACATGAATATTTTCAGAAATTTTCTTTTTATTTTTCCATACACAAACACTTTGTTTTTTCAATATTTTTTATGTATAACTAAATATTTTTTAATGTATCGAATTTAATATAATGAAAAAAATATATTTATAGTTATTTATACATATACAATATATTAAGACAGTTTCGATTTAATTGAAACGTCGCTTTCTCTACGGTACGACAAAAAAGTAGAGGGATTGTCGGATTTTTCTCAATGTTAACACGACTGACGATCAATCAAGTGCGTCCCTTGAAAGAAAGAAAATCTGAAAAAAATGAATGAACCTTAACCAAATTTTTTGCCCCTCTGACGATTTGGAGGGTTCGTAGTTTTTGAAACCTTACACAAAATCTTTTGAATGAACTTATATATACTTATTTACTATTATATTGAAATGTATATATTTGATTTATTAGCTTAAAATAAATGTAGAAAATCTACATTATAAATATTTAAATGATAATATATATATATATATATATATATATATATATATATATATATATATATATATATATATATATATATATATATATATATGTATCGTTTTAGTTTTTACTAATGCGTCGTATCAATCAATTTTGCATCTAACAGTAATCACAACCGCATTAAATGTGACTCTAATCCATAACAGTATATCAACAAATTGAGGGCACACCTTGTTGATGACCTATGTTAACTATACATATATATATATATATATATATATATATATATATATATATATATATATATATATATATTATGTATTTATAACTATACGTTCAAATATATGATTTCCATTGCTAATTCTGCTTTCAATCATTATCAAGATTGATACATGCATACCGAATGTAGTGACACTTGATAAAACATACTTGATAACTAGTAAACAAACTATGAAACCAATCAATCGATTACGCTATATAACTGTCGATATTTTTGTCGAATGTTCTATTATAGATACTTTTTATTTTCAACTAATTAATCTATGCTTATTCTATATAATGTATCCTTTCAACAAACCCCAACTCGTAACAAATAGTGTTTTAGAACTTCGAAGAAACTAACAAATCCTAAAGATTACGATCAATTTGTTTCTTTTTTTATTTATTTATTTATTTATTTGCGAACAAGCGAAAAAAAAAGGGCGCTTTACACCGTTATTATTAAGCACTTCTTTGCTTCGTTTCTCCCATAAAGCACTCACAACGAGTTTAACGATTTCCTCTGTGGTGTTTCCTAACTCGTCGTCGTTATTATTACTTTTTTTTTTTCATATACTTATAAAGCAAGTCTGTTTACTTGGCCTCCAATTAAACGCTGTTAATATACGATTGATATGAAATAAATCCGTCATTGAAATTGTCGTAAATTAATACATTTATTTTTAATTTATTGTTCAATGAGAATTTTTAATGTGTATTTATTACACCGTTTGTTTGTTTATCTGGTTCAAATTTTGTAATAGATTTTTTTTGATCACTTCTCAATATCCAATTGTGCCAAAATTTTGTACGCTTGTTAAATTTTGATGACAATACACGAATCGATTAACAGATTTATTAATTAATTGATAAATTGCTGTCAAAATTTATTTTAAAACATTCAATAAATTAAAATATATATCAAATTCTTCTAAAAAAATAATATCTACATCATGGCGAACCCTATCAAAAATAAATTAATATCTATCGATTCAAATATAGTTAGACTAATTTTTTTATATTTTAATTTTGATTCCAAACAGCGCCAGGAGTAATTATCGCAATTATAGTATAATAAAAGTTAAAATTTTCAATGACTATATACATTCTGCGAATTTTTTAATGTGCCACTAATTGTATTTTATATATTGAATGCACATTTTAGCAGTCGAGACGATGAAAATAACTTGAACGTAGCCACGTTAACCAACTTCCATCGTATATTCTTCAGTGTTCTTTCGCTTTTGATACGCGATGCGGTTTCCACGCGAAACATTGAATTTAATGAGGCGGCGAGCTCGTCCACCCCCCCCCCCCACCCCCACCCCACCCCACCCCCCATCTACCATGGTTCTAGCCACGACCAGAAACATACCCCAAACCCGGTCTGAGACCCTAAATTAAGCAGATAGCAAGTGTAAAGTTTCCACCATTATTTGTGGTCTTATCGTTAGCATGCATCCTCCAAATGGCGCCTCTACTGACTCCAACCCTCGTGCATGCCACCGTCCGCCTTGTAGCCATCGCCTCCCATCAGACCACTTTTACAAGCATATGAGACCGAAGTTTTAACGGGCGCACGCCTTTGCAAACTCATATTTGAAACTTTTTGTCGCATCTTTTGACATACTTACCGCTATCGGTACGTTCGGTTCTGTATACTGAAATGAAGTATCATTTGATATTTCCACATATACAGGACGGTGGCAATATTTAGATAACTACCTTTGCTTGAAATTTAGTTATTATGAATATCGCAAAATATTCAATAGTTGTCATTTTTCACTTTAAGTACATAATATATTTTCATGATTGAAATAAAAACGTAATTAATAATTGAAAATAATTTATTAAAATGATTAATTTTCATTACATATAAAACGAAAAAATCTATATATTTTATATTGATTATCATTATTCTAAAACATATCTGAAACCTACTATAAATCAAGTGAATAATAAATATTTCAAAACAATTTACGTACAAAAAAAAAAGAACATCTATAGTTTGATAATGAATTAACGATTCGGTTTTATTAGAGAAATAAACCTCAACTAAAAGCTCAGATTCAAAAGTAAATCAATTTTTATTACCGACATCGTTCAAAATTTAACTTAATTAAATCCATGAAATGAAAAATAAACATTAATTATATAGAATTGATAAATATATATATATATATATATATATATATATATATATATATATATATATATAAATTTACTAATTAATTATTCTTAGAAATATTTCTTTGGAATCATTATGAATTCTTCTTATATTTTTAGAAATTTTTATTTCTACCTCTCTTAATTTAATAGGCGTATTTTAGTTGTTTTTTCTATATATTTTAAACGTATATCTGTTATATATTCTTCTAGCAAAATTAATCCAAAATCGATACTTTCTTTCGTACTTTCTCCTTGTCCCTGGAAACAGCAACGCTGAAGGTATTGCGTGTACGAAATCACCGATAAAATTATGCAAAACGTTTTATTTATTTTGTTTTGCGATTGTTATTATTATTATTAATTCGACGCTATTTTTCTTCTACACATTTTATATATTTTATATGTACGCATAAAATAATTATTAATACTTTCGCATAACATGATAGAGTCATAATTTCAACGAAAATACATAATTTATTATAAATGGCCGTGTGTTTTTTTTTCTTTTTTTTTATTTTAGTTATTATATTTTTCAATTAACCAAACGATTTTTCTCTCAATTAAAATAATTTTTATTCACGAACCAGTGACTTGCAAAATGTCGCCATTATCCGAATAAATTACATATTTTTCATTAATATTATATATGATGAAACAAGACTATTACAGATGTAACAATATAAAATATAATGTTTATCAAAGTTCATTAATTTTATATCATAATTGTCAATATGTATATAAAATTATATTAATTTAAAATCGTATAAAAAGTACTAAAGATTAGTATAAAACTACAACAGAATTTTATAAACTTGTATATATAAATTTATTATATATAGAATTTTATTTAATAATACCCTTATTTCTACTATATAATGAGATATTTAAATTATATTCACGTTTCTTTTTTCCAAATTCGCTCATTTATCGATTAATTTTTATACTCGTTATG
Source organism: Leptonema lineaticorne (assembly GCA_024500535.1). NCBI lineage: Eukaryota > Metazoa > Arthropoda > Insecta > Trichoptera > Hydropsychidae > Leptonema > Leptonema lineaticorne. The sequence continues at coordinate 4,903,771 of JANIJI010000016.1, read as the reverse complement.
GTTCAGCAGTTAAATTCGCCTACCTATATACGAATTGATTGAGATGGAAATACTTGAACCGACGTTATTATTGCATATTATTTAATTCATAATATAATGATTAATGTATATATAATATATCTAAATATCAACGAGTAGAATTGGCAATTTATTTCTGTGAAAACAAATCTATTTTATATACATATTGCGTAAAGAAGTAACCTTTAATACCTCAAAAGTATATTTATTTAATTTATTTTTCCTTTTATCATCTCACCTATCTATCGTCTATTTTTATTTTTCAAAAGTTTAATTTATACGCAATGTAAACGTTCATACTCGTATCATCATTCGTTTATTACAAACGACTCCGCACTTTTTGTACGTTTATTTATTCTGCGTTTCACTACAACGGCTCACCGACGATCGGTAAATATTCATCTTATTACAAAATGTACTTTTTAACCTTTTCATATACGTATTTACATTGTGTATATATATATATATATATATATATATGTGTGTGTGTTTGTGTGTGTGTGTGTGCACATATAAATATAGAGATATTCGTATGTAATGTAGTGAACCTTTACCGACGTATTTATGTGTTACGCTCGAAGCGAGTTCTATTTCACCCGGTTATTGTATCGGTCGTTCTCTTTTTCGCGCACTTGTATCCTTCTTGCTCGCGCGCACTTTTTCATGACATATTCGGTATCGTTACGGTACTTTTTCATGAAATATGCCGGGATTTTCTATGAATATATTAGCTATAAAAATGCACGGTAATCGGACGTTACAACCGCCGCTTCGCGAAAATGAAAAGCCCACGGCTATCTATGGCTGTGTGGAAGGCGAGAGACGTGAAGTAAAAAAAAAAAAAAAAAACAGGTCCATTCCGCACAAAACTTATTTCACATCGTCCTTGTTATATTTTATATACAGGACTGAGTCGTGTATAAAAAGAAATCGTGTAAATCGAAATCGCCACCTGTAAAGCGCGGCACACGTCTGACGATCGACATTTATTTCATAATTTATAAAAAAAGATATTTTTATTTCATAATATAATAGATATTTACTTTAAATTTTCAACTGAAATTTATTTATTTGTTTTTATAATACTTATAAATGTTTATTTAAATTAATAACATTTTTATAAAACATAGAAACTTTCATGATCTAATCGATAAATTTCCATATCTACATCGAATCGTTATAAAATTCTTAAATTCACTTATCTATATTAAATTATTGTAAAATTGGTAATTTTTTCTTATCTACATCGTCTCATATAAAAATATTATGGAAATTTTTCTAATAATTAAATATTAACTTTTTAACAAAACATTATTGTTCCAATTTGAAATATTACATTTATGAGTTACTACTTAATTCCATTGAAAATTAATTTCAATTGAAAAACCTTAATTCGAATTATCATTTCATTGATTTAATTTAGTTATATATATATTTTTTTAATATTTCGAAAATCGGCTATTTTATCTTGTTTTTCAAATTTTCATTAAAATTTCCATAAAAAAATCTTTAAAAATTTACACGTAGCTACAATAATAATAATAAAAACATTTGTATTTGTTACATTTTCTTTAGCTTAGACGTTATCGTATTATACGAATACGTATATCATTATGAAAAGTTAATTGTAATATTGTGCGAAAAGTAATATTTTATTTTATTATTTCAGAAAAGTTGACGGAAAATTTATTTTCTTTTATCTTAACTTTTGTTCATCAGTGTGAAAACTATTTTTCTACGCGATATTTTTTTTTACTTTTTCACCCTTTTTTTTGTACGTCGCGGTATCAAAGTGTAATTTTGCTGTTTATACTATACTTACTTATAAAACAATAATAAGGCTACAGTGCTAAAATGCGAACTGCTTTATTACCTTGATAATGTTCATTAATTATTTTCATAATACGAATTAAAATTTATTGTCGCAATAATGATTTTCTGAATTTTGTTAACTGCCATTAATAAAATTTTACAATATAGAAATTGCAACCATTGTAAAGTAATTATTATTATTTATATAATATTCATTAAATTATAATATTTTTTATTTCAATAATGTTTCCATAATATTTTATTCAAAAATATATAAACAATAATTTACCTTTTTTTTTCTATGAAATATATTATATATTTTACCCATAATTTAACAAAGTAATATTTTAACCTACAATTATATCGTGATTAGTTATATAATTACATTTTTAATTTCTTATTTAAATGCATGATAACGTATAAAAATGAGTTGAAACACTATAAATTATTACACTAGTGAATTATGATATACATATATTTTAATAAAAAAAATTATTCATTGTATATTTAGATTATATCTATTTTCTAATTATCAGTATTTTTTTTGAAGTCGAATAATTATTATATATTATAACTGAAATAATAAAATATTTGATCAACTATTCTTATTTCTGTTTTTATTTTACATTTTAAATATTAATTGTATATATATATATATATGTGTGTGTGTGGGGGGGGGTGTCTAAAATTGTCGATATTCAAACTTTAAAATAAAGTCGTGAGTTTTAATGCGAGAATGCGGTTTTTTACAAACTTTTCACTCATAAATCTACTCGAATTTTTACACTCAATGACATTTATATTATATTGTATTTTCGTAGAAAACAGTGCCGGATTAAAATTATTACATTCAAACGGAGATTAAAAAAGAAAGATGAAATAAATGTATTTCTCTTATATATATATATATATATATATATCCTAAATTATTTCGTTTTATATAGCAGGATTTTATCGTTTATACATTAAATAGAATTTCAATACAGATAACCATTTATCATTATAGTAAAAATTAAGATATTTAAAATTAAATAAAATATTACGAAACCAATAAATAAATTTCGGCCATTGTTATTACTTTCGCGTACGTGCGTTTTTTTTTATTGTTATTTATCATAAACAACTTTCGTCGTCGTCATAAAAATAAGTTTTGCACTTAAAATTTTACGAACCACACAAATAACGTATATATAAATGTATATAGGTTGTATGATATATATAATATTTTTATACACTTTTATACGTATTTTTCGCACTGGTTTCCGTTTTCCGTTGAAAAGTTTTCCGTTGAAAAACTTCGTTTTTCTTTGTTCGATGCATATACTCTTTGAGTCTACAGTTGCTTGTCGGAGTCATAAAAGTATTTTTTTTTCATTGAAACCCACTCCTCTCTATATCGTATTTTGAATTTTGATATAATATATAATAATGTCGATAAAATGTGTTTTTCTCAGTTACGAGTTTCATACAGATGTTGTATTTTTTATCTCTTATATTAAATCATAAAATTTAAATGTTAAAAGCGCTTTTATAATACTTAATATCGATACTTAATATATATATATATATATATATATATATATATATATATATATATATATATATATGTGTGTGTGTGTGTGTGTGTATATATATTAATTTATTTTTATTATAAAACGTATTTTTGAGTGCACGTTCATGCATTGAAGATGATATTAATGCTGCACATGGTGTAATGTTAATATATTAAAATTTTACACTGCAGTTTTCGCATTAAACTTTATAATGTATTCAATGTAATTTTAAAATAAACTTTCTAGACACTAGTTAGTTGCCGCACGTACTTCTCAAATGTTTCATTTGAATAAATTAAAAATTGTTATTATTTCTGGCGTACGACACTTTGAACAGCATTTATATATATATATATATATATATATATATATATATATATATATATATATATATATATATATATATATTTGTGTGTAAAATAACATTAATATGCTTTGAAATTTAATATAATAATAACATAGTCGTTGGTTTTCATATTATTCGGAGTTGTCAAATTTTCATTATATTCACCTCAAACAAGTATTAATAATTCGGTTTTGTAATGAAACATGCGACAATGGTTCTCAATATTTGTCAGAAACGATTTTCGATTGAAGCTTGTTTGTAAAAAAAATATTCTTATTTGAAATTTCGTCAATAATTTTATTTTTAAATCTGTCCTTTATTTTCTCACACTTTATCAAAAAATTTTCGTCATTTTCCTAGAAAAAACTCGGATTTTCTTTTAATCACGAATTATTTTCTTTTTAATCAAGTAATTATGTCAGAAATATTCCGATACTGACAATATTTAAAGTTAATTATATTCTATTCACCTGAAACTTCTACTTTCTTACTTGATATAAAAGTTTCATTCGTTACAATATATTCATATTTATATATCAATTCTATACTAAATTAATTCAATACTAGACCAATGAATATGATTAATATTGATAGTATTTTTTGACATTTCAATTATAATAGATACATAGTATATTTATTATATATAATTATATCAGCTTAATAAACATTTTCATTATAAATAATTTATATTTCACAATATTTTTATACTGTCCTTTGTCGCTTGTTTTACTTATTGTTCAATTCTTCCTATCGAGGAGAACTTCATTCGGTTTCACTCCCAATTTTACAACCCGGCCACTCCCGTTCTCGGTGGCTACGAAAATAGGAAAAGTTTCGTCCACTTTTAGCGAAAACAAGTTGTTTTCCATCAGCCCTTCGTCACAAGTTAATAATCCAATTTATTAACCCGAGGACTCAGAACGCGGTGACAACCGGCCGGACATTCGAAATGGAAAAGGACCGTAATGGAATTTTCTCGATGCCAACTCTAAAAATCAAAAAGCAAATCCAATCCCCGAGTTAGGATAATCGAAATTGGTGAAATGAAATAAATTTCTGAAAGAACTAAATATTATACAATATAAAATTATTAGCTGTTGGAATTTATTTAACTTTTTTAACAATACTATAATTATCTATAATTATTATAGTATAATATTTCATTAAATATGACAATTTTTTTTCGACCTTTACATTGTATATAACATAATTTTCTTATTGTATATGTATGTTTTCAAAACTTACATCAATTCATTGCTTTAACAACTTTTCCTCATTTTAAAACAACATAAATATAAAATAGAAATATTAATTTTCTTCACTATTCGAATTATTTAATATTCATCTCTTTTATACCGTTTAATGTATTATTTTTGAAGCAGTTTATTATTATGGTTTATATTATAAATATTATATATCGCTAATAAACACAATAATATAAATTTTATATATTTTCTAATAATTTTTATTTTGTTTTCAGGTAAGCTTTGAAGATTATGAAAATAAATTTAACGTCAAATTATACAACCGAACGCTGTTCACGTGAGTTTTTTTTTCTAATTTATTATTTTTTTATTTTCCTGCTTTTCTTTCTTTTTGAAATTTTAAAAAATTATCGCAAACAAATACTTAAACACCTATCGAATTGTATGTACACTTCAAATTAACTGAATTTATATTAACGGGGAACCATGTATATATATATATATATATATATATATATATATATATATATATATATATATATTCTCATTTTTTATACAAATTTTGCAACGCAAGCTGTATTGGAAAGCGAACCGGCCGTATAAATTTATCGCTCCCACCCGTGGCTTTTCAACCCCCTTTTTTTCCACCCGTTTTTCCTCATCCCCCCGCACATCACCTCACCGCCGCAGACCCCCTCCAGTCATCTTGATATATGGACGCGCCATTTATTATCGTTTTATTTACGTTTTCCGTCTCCTAAACTCGGGACAACACCCCACAGCTCCACTGTGCTACCATTACCGGTTTTCGAATCCTCACACTACCCTATATCGAGCCAGATTTCGACGTTTCGAAGCGATTACTTTCGACTCTTTGCGTCGGCGAATCCTCGAAAATTGCTTCGTTGCACGTCACCGATAATTTCGATACTATTTCGCGGATTTGAATAAAAATGCCATAAAGAAAAATGCGTATAAATTTGACGAGCTCGCGGTTTATTCCCTGCTGGATATTTTTTTATATTTGATATTCTGGCGTTCACTAAATTTTTTTAAAGATGATATAACGAATCAATCCTAACATCTCTACTACTTAATATTTTGAAAATTATCATTGATAATTTAATGATATTGATTTAATAATAGAAAAATAGAAGAATTTCAATAAAATTGTAACATTTTTTTTTTCATAGAAAAAATATTAGAAAAATTGTGAAATTTTTAAAATTTATGAAATAGTGCAGATCCACGTAAAAAATATTAAAGAAAGTAGAGATGCACTGGAAATTGTGTGAGTTAGTCGTGCTCGAGCTGGAAACTCGAAAATGGCACTCGACTCGGATGGATGGTTTCCACGAGCTTGAGTATATCCAGTTTACAGTGGATGAGGACCATGGCATTTGAGCATGGCAAACAAAGGGGCGATGGAAGGCAATTTGGCAAAATTGGATAGGTGAGCTTGTGGAGCATGCCGCGGTGAAACTGAGTAACCATTACGGCTGCTCAACTAAAATGAATACATGTTTGTGTGTACTTACGTAAGTAAGGAAGTAAATTGAGATGTTGAACGAGTTTGCCACAACCCTATGGTTCCATCTTGAGCAAGTGCAGAAACGAAATTGAATCATAATCATACGAATATCGTCGGAATACGACGAAAGAATTATCTATGCTTCTTTTACTTGCGCATAAGCTCATTGTTAAATCACTATACTTTATTCTTCACACATAATGCATAAGATTATTATTGTATAATAATTTATTTTTGTAATTAAACTATTGAGGCAAAATTTCAACATATATACTACCTGCTTAATTTTGTTCATTCAATCTCATCCATTCGAAAGTCCAGAACCTAGCAAATAATCGTTATCTGTTTCGTGTGTGCTGTGCCAAGAACATGTTCAATATTGCTTAAACAGTCATGTTTCATGCTAAATTATTATATGTAACTATAATTGGGTTTGTCATTATGCAACCATTATTACTTACAACAGATAATATATATAATATTTGATTTATTTGACAAAATATTAAATCGTACACAATTATTGTTTATTTATTCTAATCAATATTTGAATTTAATTTCAAATTTAAATATTAATTTTTCTAATTAAATTTATTACATATGTAACATTTTCAAATCAGCATCTATCATTAAAAGTCTTAAATATCATCGGTTTTATTTTTACTAAATTAATATACTTGTTTATTTTAAATTTTTTTTCTTCTATTTATATATACGTATAATAAACAATGTTGTTTCAGACATCAAAATAAGTGATTTTTCCGCAGCCTGTAATTTAATTTGGCCTCCGGCTCGTTTCAGTTCTGTAGCAGCCCTTATTGTTTCTATGATATTTACCGTCAATAACGAGACTCGCGCAGTGTCCTCGTTTAGAGGGCGCTTATTTAATCTTAAATTAAAATCTTGCTCCAAAAGATGGGGGGGGCGGAGGTAGGCGGCGCTTCTTTCAGAGCGAGGGAATTTTCGGGGGTGGTTTTCAGTCTTTCAGAGGCGGTTTTTCATCGCAGAATTTGCTGAATTTCGGACGCGCACCCAGTAAATCCCCGTAACGTTTCATCGAAGAAATCCTTTGAGACAGTGTCCTCTGCTTTATTCTGCATTATATATATATATATATATATATATATATATATATATATATATGAATCCTTGATGACTCATTCAGCTCCTCGTTTAACACTTTCATTTAAATAAAAAACTCGTAATTCATATTGTTCTCTTTTTAGCCTAATTTTGTCACTAGCGATTCTCAAACTATACTCTAAATATTATATTTATATTGCTTCAATAATATTTTTCTTTATAACATTCTTATTGTATTTTCGAATGTATTATAATTACTGAAAAAAAAATATAATATAAAATTCATGTATCTGTAAAAAAACTTTCAGGTGAAAACCGTTAAAAATTAATTGTTTTCTAAAAAATATAAAAAGTTCGTCCATAAAATAAAATATATAAATCGATGGCTTTATAGCTCTATAAGGGCCTAAACTTTGCTTTTTAGTTTCATGATATCGATTTATTTTTACGAGATCAAGTCGCCAACACTACGCTTAATCCTCAAATAATTCTATATAATTCTACTATTGAAAAGAAAATATTTCTGTAATTTGTAATTATTTTTAATGTTGGTTTAAGTTGTTAACAAACATTTTTTTATATTTAAATTAATATAAAATTTGACAATTTACGAAACACTGATTTCTTCGTTTTCCTCCGTCAGCTGTTTTTCAGTTTCACTATTGTATTTTTGTTATTTTCGTAATTCGCTTCAGCTATTTCAGACTCTAGTATTTCTAAAATACGATCTCGTTGAAACATTTATTCTAATATTTCTATCTATAATTAAATCTTAACGTATTTTTTTTTGCTGAATTTTTTATATGTTTGAATTGAAAACCCGTTAACATATTATATAATAACTACGTTTATATTTCTTAATGTCAAAAAATATTGATTAAGACATTTAAATATTCTTATAATTTCTATATTGTAGTAGTTTATATAAAATAAACGTACGAATTGTCCGATCGATTAGCAATACAATTAACTTAACAAATAATTACGCCTTATTTGAAAGTATTTTATTTTCCCAAATGAAGAAAAAAAAAACAGGATTTCTTCGACTTCGGAAAAAAGGCTTTTTTTTTTTACTCTCTTCCATCGCCACAGCGGTCCCCATTTTCAACCCCACCGTCTTTTCCTATTACCCTCAGGATCATTCCGATCCTTTTGGCGTACAAAAGAGTCGACGTCGAAAACTTTGAAACGACTCCGTTCCCCGTTAATCCATTTTAAATATGTACATTCGAATTTATACGGGCGGGGCACGCTAATGAAATCCCATCCCTTGACCGTTCCCCCGGGTACGTTGAGGAATAGCAACTCTTGGAATCTCGACGAACAATTCTACCTATATTACACAAATTTATATATATATATATATATATATATATATATATATATATATATATATACATATATATATATATATATATATATATATATATATATACATATATATATATATATATATATATATACATATATATATATATATATATATATATATATATATATATATATACAATATGATCAAAAAAAATTGCACACATAACGAATCGGTATTTTCTCATATTGATAAATTAAATCATCCTTACGCAACCGATGTTATACGTACTCGTGAAATTTTCATATAATATTATAAAATTGAAAATAATTAGTAAATTATTATATTATAAACACGTATCTTTGGAATGTTTAAAATTTTATCATTTTCATCTTATACGTGTCCAGATAGTGTTGGCATTGCAGTTTTATAGTGAAACATAGCACTTACTCTATACTCCATAATCTGCTTGTTCTCCACTCGTGAATGTCACTTGTCCTTACTCCACTTTTCTGATTCTTTTCTCACCCTTTTTCTACTTTTGCATGTCGACCATTGTGCCAAAAGCCGATACATTGATGTGCTCTTCAGCATCAGATGTTTCCATTTTTATTTTATTTTTTATACTAATTTATTTTCATATAAATTACAAATATTTTATCGAAATCACATCAATTAATGTGCATAACATATTTTTCTAATGATAGTTTATGTTAATATATAATTAATATCTTACATTGTTTTAACAATGTTTTCTTTCATCAATAACACCGTTCACACACTCTCTCTCTCTTTTTCTCTGGCCTCATTTTTATTTTATTTTATTTTTATTTTCCTCCTCGGCTCCCCATATTTTCTGAACAAAATCGTATAAAAACCACGAAAAATATGTGCGAATTATCTGACGTGCCCCGCTGGGATTTTTCGGACGTCGGTTTCTTTTTTCTCGCATTTTTTTTTTACCCAACGAATATGACGAATGATGTACAATTTTTTATGCCCCAGTTTTTTCCTCGTCTTTCGTCATATTTCACGACGCATACAGAGTTCTATGTTCGCGTATTTCTAGTGCGTGTATACGTGCGTGTGTCACCATTTTTTTAGAACTTAATATATATTTTTTTTATTCAAGATGAAATCGTATATTTTTACTATTATTATTATCATTGTGAGTGTCGTATTATAATTTTCATATAATAATGTTTCCAAGTATTTTTCGAATTAATTTCTTTCAGCTTTTTTTTTTTATTTTTAATTCTGAATTCTTCAACTGGAAAAAATATCCTATTCTTGATTTTTCTATCTTAAATTTAAATAATATATTACTTTTTAAAAAACAAAACGCGTGTAAAATATCACAACTTTCACACAAAATTTATCCATTTAGTATATAAATTATTTCATAAATAAAATTTTAATTTTCATAATTACAGTTACAAACTATACAAATAAGTAAACTGCGTAAAACAAGTTCAATTCTCAAATTTTATAAAAGCATATACGTGTTATTTGAGTACGGTGGTATGTAAGTGGTTATTGTATATATTTATATCTCTTTCAATACATAAAATCTTGCATACGAATAAAATTTCATTTCTATACACAATAAAATACTATGTATGTTAAAAATACAATTGATTGTGAAAATATTCTAGTGTATAAAAAAAACCATTAATATCAAAAATTTACGCTATATTCTATAATAAAACAACAATTTAATTTTTTCATATTATTATATAGAATGCCTTGTATCATTAAATTTTTTCAATGAATTCGCAAAAATGTCATTTGATTTTTTTTCCAGTGATCTTATAATACACGCCTAAATATAATATGTACTTTTCTCCATTTTTATGTCGTGTGGTTTCCGCTCTAGAAATTGTCACGCGCTCCCAGTATAATATTCCATTATCGTACATTTTTCATATTTACTTCTGTCAGTTTTTTGTTTCAGCATACTCCAAAGTGTGCTTTTGAAGAGACGTCCGCCTGTAAAAACATGTCAATCGTTGACGAGGGTTTTTTTTAAACCAAGCTTACGCCTTGTCTTGTTTTTAATTCCGTTCAGATTTATTTTTCACCCCCCCCCCCTACCTTCTCACATCCACCTTCTCTTCTCCCTTTATTTCCGTTTTTATTAAATCCTTTAATTTTAGATATTTATGTCGTAATGAATTATGCTATTATAATATTTTATTTTATACAGAATTTAAAATGTTACATATATAAAGTATTATAATTTCAAACTCTATCATCACTTAACATATTCATACAACATTCTAAAATTTCAATATATATATCAAAACATGAAATTCAAAACATTTCCACTACAATATATGAGCGTTACTGTATTTTTTCGTATTATATAGAATACATTGAATTGAAAATATTCCGACGAACGTTGATTAGCCCTGATCTCTGAGATGGCTTTCACGGCTTAGAAACGCTTCGTATACATCGGTATCCTTTGATGTAAAAATGCGTCTAGAGCACGAAGTCAAGAATAATGCAACATCGGGGGGTGTTACATTCAAAAACCCCCCACAGATACACTCCCGGTACGATCCTTTCAGACTGTGCACGTTGCATTATTGCAACTTGCACGTGCACATTGCATACGAAAACGTTTGTGTTCGTTGAATAAATTCGCATACGATAAATACACGTGATCGTTTCGATAAGAAATTTAATATTATATCATTACATTTTAATGCCATATCTACATATCATATGTGTGTATGTGTGAAAAGTCACTGTTTATTTTGTGAAAAGAAAAAATATGCTGAATTTTCCTCGACACAATATTCTACCTGGCATCTATTTTTTGCTCATTCGATAAACAAAATTTTATATAAAAGGTTTAATTCTTGACTGGTACTTTTTGCAAAAAAATATCTTTTATTATATATATTAAATTAAAATTACTATTTTTATATTTGTTTACTTCTATTAAATTCAACTTGAAAAATAAATTATTAAAATATTTGAAAAAAATATTGTATATAACATATCAATTAATCTTCATATTCTTATTCATTGTTTTTTTTTTATGTTATGGACTCCCTCAATTCAATTCAATTTTATAATATAATTTATATCCCATGAATAATCTCCCCCTCTATATTTTCTATAAACGTACATTTACAAAAAAAAATATTAAATTTTAAAACAATGTTTTATAAATATATATATTTGACATTGTTTTCGCAAGAAAATAAAAGAAAAGTGCAAGCAAGAACGGAGGTAATTCATCCCTAAAAATCTTCTTGGTTCTTCAGCACTTCGAGAACCCACTCACATTCTTCCCTACTTATCGGCTACGTGGCTAATTGATAATAATTATTTTAGTGGCCGAAGGGAAAAATGGAGAAAAACCATGGGGGGGGGGTTACTTTTCGTCGACATCGAAGGGGCTGAAATTAGGAACAATGGTTAGGAATGAAATTCATCGAGCGAAAACAGATTACTTTGATGGGTCATCGCGGAAAAACCTAATAAGTTTAACGCTACATTCGCATAATGAAATTATTAGAGTGTACATTAATTACTTACATATTAATTGACGTATAATCATTTTAAATTCAATTAAAATATTATATATAATTTTCACAAAACTTTAATCATTTATTTATATAAGATTTAAAATAAATTATTATTAAAAAAGAAAAAAAAATATTGTATGATGTCTCTTTTTTCACACCCTTTTTCATACATAAATAATTAATATGTTTCGTTATTTTGAAGTGAGGTTTAGATGTTAACTTTGTTTCGTTTAACCCGCCTACCCCAACTGCAATGGTCCTCCGGGACCGTTTTAAATATCGTTTTGTTTCAATTTTTTAATCTCGTGGTAAACGACGGCTTTTTTCTCGAGGCGAGAGAGAGGGGGGGAGCAGGAAAACTCGGTCGAACCCTTTTTCATGTTTACCTTGTTTCACGGTGTAATATTGTACTCGGTTGTTTAATATTTGAGTTTAATTACTATTTAATCCAGCCAAAACGTCAATATATAGTCTCGCGTTCATATCTCAAGTTGCTATTGAACTTCACAAAACCCCGTTGGGTTACCTTTCATTATTTTCTGATATTACTTTTATTTAACACTAAAAAAAATATTTATTGAATATTTTATTAAAATTCAAAAAAAATAAATATTATATTACTATGTTAACACAACTTTTTTTGATTAAGAATGAGAATATAAACATTCACTTTAAAAATTATGTTTTTTTTTTCATTAAATATATTAATCTCATATTGGAAATTTTTACGGACTTCATCGTGATTAAAATTATGTTTTAATTAAAAATTTCCATTTTTATAATGCGGTTCGTTCATAAACGTCTTATAAAAATCGCGTTCAAATTATTTTATACTTTTAAGTATGATCCAAATTACCTTATAATTAATTACGATCCTTGTTTAACATGAAAATATTATTTTCGTCTATAATCATAACGACGGATTATCAGTTTTTTTTTTATTGAAACATTTATTATAACATTATACATATTAAATTCTAATTTTAGAATACATAACTATTACAAAAGGTTTTCATAATTTTTCCTATTATTTAAAATTTTAAATCAAACTATCACGTGCACTCTGTGTTTGACAATATTTAATATTTCTTAAAATCTAAATTATAGTAAATAAAATAAATTTTTACCATATCTTTATCGAATTATATACTTTATTATGGCAAGAATCATTTATATTTCTCATTGATTTTATAAATTCGTTTAAATGTAAAATTTCAGTAATCGACCTCCCCTTAAAATAAATATCAACTATGTGACTACCAATCATTTGATATTAAATACATATTCTTTTTTTACACTAAACAGTCAAAAATGTTAATCTTGCCAACGTTAAAGGTCAACTTAAAGTAAAATTATACATAATATTATACTGTTTTATAAATAATTTTCGTGGAAAAGTATAGTTTGTACGTTTCTTTCGCCGGTGTGATTTCGTGAATATATTTATGAATACGAAAAAACGTCAGATTATGTCAAATTGATATATAGCCGAATAAATTAGTAACGCTCTTTTATGACCCTGATACCTTTAAAATAAATCATTTTAACCTTGTATGTTTTAAAAAATAATAATTGGTGTTATTTTTTTTTGTTTTAATATTAACTATTTTTTTTTAATAAATAACACCATATTTAATCATAATAAAACTCATCTTTAAAAAATATTTCAAGATTTATTTTTTGAATTTATTTATTTTTTATTAATATATCTATAAAAATCTAATATATAGTAGACTTAAAAATGAAATAGTGTGGTTCATACATGTCGAATATTATATATATTTCATACTGCAGCGTTTTTCAGCAATCTAAAAGTCGTTTTTTCATATTAGCACATATCGCATTCAACCGTGGTGGTCTCTAATCGTAAATTCTTGCGAAACCCCGTGAACATCGTAAAAAGGAAACCTTTATCCGAAGTTTTTCCTCGGTTCTTTTTTTTTTTTTTTTTTTTTGCCCATGCTACCAGGATTTTTTCTTCTCCGGCTCTCGCTTTCCCTAACTTTTTCCCTCTTCTCTATACCTATTTTTTTATTTCATTTTATTTTACTTTTTTTTCCGCCTTCGAAATACGCGCTCGGCTCTCGGTGCCTAATCATAAAATTTCCATTTTCCAAATCGTTTCCTGAATTTGCGCCGAACCTCCGCCCTCTTCTAACCCTCATATTCGCCTTAACACTTTATTGTTGCTCAGCTTGGTTTTTATTACCGAACCGACCCTGTCCTTTTATTATTTCGACGGTGACACTGCTTCCTTTCCTCGCTCCCTTTTTTGTAGTTAGTTTTCTTCTTTTTTGGTCCCCAAATTTTACATATATATATATATATATATATATATATATATATATATATATATATATATAATGTGTGCCCCGCTTATTCTTTGTTCATTTTAAAACTAAATATATTTCCGAATTAAAAATTGAATTAATTTAAATATTATAGATATTGTTATAATGTATATTAGTTTACGTTTTGTATTCGTTATTAGAGCATATTTTCAGCTTATGTTCGAAATTCTCAAGTTCAAAGTCAACTGTGCAATTTAAATTGAATTTTTGACCGTGCTCTGGCGATTCGTTAAAGTTAACCGGAGGGGGGGGGTACCCTTGAAGGGTGTTGGGTGGCGACGATGGGAAATAATTACACTTGCCGGCGCGTAAATAAATCTCGGCGTGTAATAAACGGCATTATTGGGGTTAAAAAAATTTACGACCCTCGCTCATCAAACTTTACCGCGTTCGTATAAATTGACTAATCACCTCGTACTTTTATGTGAATTTAATGCGAGGGTTTCGGGGTCGTTATCTGAATTTTGGCTCTTGCGCAATTTTAACCCTTTTAAAGCTTGCTCCCTTCAGGTACTCGCTTAATATATGCGTAGCTACTAAAACCAAAAACCTAAAAAAAAAATATTAAATAACTCATATGTACATTTTTTATGATATATGTATTCCTTACTAGAAATCCCTTCAGTTTTATATAACTTTCCCTGATTACTTTTGCAGGGTCACACCCGTAGTTATAAAACACGTCACTAAATTAAATAAATTTCTATTTGGCCTTCTTATGAAATGCTTTTTTTAATACATATAATCGAATAATATATATTATTTTTTAAGTAGTAATTCAATTTGTCCTTTGTATTCATTTACTTCTTAATTATATATTCATATGGTAATTTTCTTTAATAAACATATTTTTAAATTAATATCTAATGCTTATTTGAAGTATTTATTCCAATAATTTGTAAAATATTTTTTATTACAATATCACTTTCTAAATTATTGACTTGATAAATATTTTTCAATTTTTTTAATTTTCCTTTTTTATACTCAACAATTGTAACATATATATTAGTATCTTAATGCACTATTTATATTTTTTTTTCTTATTAGAAAAAGATTTTTCATATTTCCCTTTGTCTATGTTTTACAAATGTTGAACATTTTTTCTACATTACAATTTATAACTTTTAATATTATCATTACGTTCACCTTTGACGCCCACGTTTCACTTTAATAAAAGTCCTGACGAAATCCAAAATTTAATTTCGAAATCCACGGATTATCTTCTTTTTTCTCTCATCCCGTTTCATGTAATATTTTTCGAGAGAATTCTTCCCTCAAAAGATCGCTAGTGTATTAAAAAATACGACTGCCTAAAATATTAAAAACCTTTTTTTTAATATGATAGGATGCTCATTTTTCAGTAGCAGCGCGTTTAGCTATTTAATATCGATTACTCCTTGTTAAATTATAAATTTTCGCATTATTTATAATATATATAAAATCGCGTAAATCAAATAATTAATAAAGTTTTCAATAATATTTCTACAAAATATTCAGAAATACTTAATTTTCACAGAAACGTAATTGAAAAATTTTTCTGGTTTACAACAATTTTAATTAATCTTAAATTTAGTTACGTTGTCTTAAAAAATATATAATGTTTTCATAATAAGTTATATTATATATTTGAAAAATCGACCATTCAATCTTTCATTTTAAACATTATTTGAGTATTATTAAAATTGGTTAAATTTAAATATATGTGTCTATATATATACTTTTTTATTAAATTTTTCTTGCGATTTTTATTAAATAACTATTTTTATATATTCCATCATGTTAATACTTTAATAAAGTATATTGAAATTCATATCGTATTATACGACAAAGAACATAAATTCAATATTGAGATAAAAATCATATTCGCAATATGTTACTTTGTTTGATGTGAAAAATTCTCATATTTTATTTATATGATATTATTTATAGTGTAAAATAATTAAATATATATATATATATATATATATATATATATATATATATATATATATATATATATATATATATATATATATATATATATAAACTTCTTTCAAAATTATAAAATATAATGTCTAGCTAGGCAAATTCGCATTCACAAGAAAACAATCTGATTTTTAAATTTACATCATTTAATGCTTTTTGACTATATATCTGACACATTCTGATTTATGTTAATATTATTTTTTTTTTTTTTTTTTTTTTTTGAAAACGGTACAATTCTAAAGCAACGCTATTATTTATATTTTCATTTCTGTTTGAACTATTTAAACGATTTTCACTTTGTGCATTAATTATCACAAGATTCATCATCATCATACGATATATTGTATATTGGTTATTATTATCAAAAAAAAATATTAAACCGACGAAAGTTTGACAATCGCCGCCGAACGCGGGCGTGGTCTGTTGCAAAATTCGAAGGTTCTCAAAACCGCAACACGACACGCGCGCATCGTTAATTTCGTTCGGATTCCGTCACACACCCGGTGTAAAGTGCCGCTCAATATTATTGAAACAAAACGAAACCAATCGGATTTTGAGTGGTTCATTTTAATTTGCGAATTCGGGTGTCAACTCAAACCCGGAACACAATATAATGCCATCGCCGAAAACCTGCCGATAGTAGAAGACATTAATCTTCGGTTATTTTTGGGACACACAGACCCTCTTCTAACTACCACTATATACCGTCTAATACCCATAACGTGCCATCTCACTATATAATACAACGGGTCTACGTTTTATTATATTGCAAAAAAACAATAATTCAACGTAATCTAATTTCTCATTTTACTATCATATAATTTTATAACTAATCGGTTATAACTATTTTCTAAATCTGTTAAATTATGCGTGTATTATCATCGACAGTAAGCAAGTATGCAAAAATTCAGCACACTTTGGACATCGGGAAATGCTCGAAAAATCTATTACAAAATGCCAAACAGACGAGTGAATCCTATATGAAAGTGTGTAAAAAATAATACTATTTATATAAATTCAATTTTCTTACTAACGAATATTAACTTTTTCTGTAACATATACACTAAATGCTGTATAATGTATTTGGTTATTACAATATAATACATGTGTAATTTTTATCAAAAATTGTAAATCTGATTTAATATATTAGCGAGGACCCACTATTAGTAACCTACCATTCGCCACCCTTTGTTCTTGTTGCCACCACAACCAGTTTTGATACTCACCACCGCCCTTCAACTGGAATTATGGCGAAGTGTGCGCGTCATCTGGCCTACGAAAAATAATTGAGACTGAGAGAGCCCATTTCGCAAGGGTTCCCATTTTTCAGTTGCCATATTTTTACGGTTTTCTCGTATATTTAATGTATATAAATATATATATACGCGTTTGTATGTGCATGTTGCTTACAAAATCCACAAATTAGTTATATCTATCTAAATATATATATATATATATTAACAACTGAAAATGTTATCATAATAAGCATTATTTTTCATCCGTTATGAAAACAGTGAAACTTTATCTAAGAAAAACTTCAACTTTTTTCTTCAACAGTCTTTCTTCTTTTCAAAGTAAAATATCAAAATTACCACTTTTTATATTATACTATATAAAAATATATAGCATTATTTCATTATTATTCTATAAAATATTTAATTTTTTACTTTAAATCTTCTTTCCCTTCTTAATATCATTTAAAATAATTTATACAATATAATTACAATAAAATAATATATAAAATATATAAAAAATACCACTGAAATATCATGTTTTTTCAAATTTCTGTTTATTTTCATACTAATATATTCATAATAGACATTTTTACCATATATATATATATATATATATATATATATATATATATATATATATATATATATATATATATATATATATATATATATATATATATATATATATAATATCTGCTTTGGTGGCTAATCAATTTGGAAACGAACGAATGAACTTAAAATTTCAATTAATCGACTTACTCCACCGCAACTTCAGCTGAAAATTCCTCATCCGAGTTGGACCCCCCTACATATTTCAGGAATTT